>OX392451.1:7698542-8029731 GCA_947623535.1 Coelioxys conoideus | reverse complement strand
CTCTACACAAACGACCTCAGAAAACCCACAATGGCATCAAAATCACACGCACTAAGGGAATAGAAATATTTACCTGGTAAAATGTTGTTTTGAGCCGGCTGTGTGTTGATTATTAAACTGAAATAAGAAAGGTATACCGTTTAGAAGATTGTCACTCGTGTCTCAATTTTTTTCGATCGGTCTGACTTACGAAGAGTTGGCATTCGGTGATTTTGGCGATTGGGGCTCGGTATTTTTCTTCAGTGTATACGATCCTCTCTGACTTTCATTTGCCAATTTATCGACGATCGCTTCCAGCTCGGAATATACCTGAGAAATGTAGGTTATAACGAGAGTTAAAATGGAAAAAACAACCATTGTTTATAGTCAAAAATAAAATCTATCTGTTACAGATACTTGAGTTTAGGTGTTTCGAATTTTGGGTAAATAATTATTTTTTTTTATCCGATGTAGAGAATGAACAGACTGAAATTGTGTCCGAGGAGAAGAATAATAAAACTAAAAGTTCTGTAAAAGCGATTCAGTGAAACGAGACACCGTTGTCGTGCGTTGTTATACCTTAGCGCTCTCAGTGTGAAACACTTGCTCAGCAGCAAAAAGAGTCTGCAAATTAGTAACGAGGAAAAGAACGCGGGAGTCGTACAAGGCAGGCAGCTCGTCGTGAAGCTCTGAATTTAGTTGCTCGTATGTACGTTTCGCCTCTTCTAACAGTTCTTTTCCTCGAGAAACTTTAAGCTCGTCCCGTTTCCTCGGATTGCACTGCAGCGACTGGAAGTTATGCCTTTGACTATCGTAGTCGACCAACTTTCGTCCACGTTTGTCGATCTTTTTCTGTAACGAACGTATTATCGTGAAAATTTACGTTTCTTAAAAGACAAATTAATAATGTACGTTTGGCTATTTGGTTTTTATTTTTGGAATTTTTGAACGCTGATATATAGGAGTTAATGTACCCTCATTTCTGGAAATTGGCTTTGATAAGTGTTGAGAGGCACGAGCACTTGATCCGCGAGCTTATGAGTGAAGTCCTGCCACAACATATCCAGATTTTGAGCTTGCACATACAAAAGATCATGCCCGGTCCACTGGCTCTCGTAGATCTCATTCAGGGAATCCATGAGTGTTTTCGACGCTGCTTGCACCGCTGTAAACAAATAAATAACCTATAAACAACCGTACCATACAATCCGTATTAAAACATTACTTTTCATCTACCAAATACGAAGTGTGTACATTAACTTGTGTGCATTTAGAGCAAGAATTTCAAAATGGTACACAATCCATGATATTTTATCGTTTATCGCAAAACATTTTGTATTCAAGTCATGTTAGTGGTCATATGAGGAGATTTTACTGTGCATCAAATAAAAAATTGTAAAGAGATTAGTATTTAGTTGTAAACATCAGTTTTTAATTGTAATGGGATGACGTCTGAAAGAAAAATAATCCAAAGAGCCTTGGAGGGGAAATTAACTGTCGTTAATTACAATATTAATGGGATAATTATGTCGCCGGGAAGTCGAAGTCTCAGGATTAAAGCCGAGTGGAGAAAAAGGGACGGATTCATTGCAAATGCGGAAAGGCAGCAGCCTCGTGTATCTATCGACGAGTTTTACGTCGGGCTACCATTTGTACGGCGCATGCGGGTATTTACGTGCGAATGCTATTACGTATCGTCTCGACTGATAAAACGAAAGGTAAAACGCATCGGCGTAGACGCGAATTTTCGACGAAAACAAATTTTTACCGTACCATTCGTACGCCTCTTCGTCGAAAATTTTCGATCGAAAGTACTACCTCCGTCGTTTGCAAATAAATTCCCGAATGTGCTGTAGTATTGTCTGAACATACCGTGTTCTAAAGGGAGATTTATTATTATGCAAACATACGTTAAAACGACGTAATCGCGGGATTTAAAATTGCGTAATAGCGTAATGTAAGATAGAGTAATGGTGTAACGTAAAATATGATAATTTAACCGTGATTTAGTGACAGTTAATGAATAATTTAACGAAACAGAGCATATTATAACTAAAATTTGATCGAATCATTGATTTTCGATGTTAACGTTAAAAATAATCGAAGAAGAATATCTTGAAATATTAAAGGTTAAGCTACGCCATTGACAGGTAGAAACTGGAAGTTCAAAGTGATGTATGTCGTCCCTATCGTTAGTTGTTGAAATGTCAGTAACTGTTTTTACCTAACATACTCGGTCGATCATGACTTTCTTTCGCGAGTACAACGTCTGCACATTTAGAATTAGCATTACAGGACAAACCCGTTTATGTAAACATCCAGGCAACGATTAGAGATAAATTACGGCGTTGAGTTAAAGACGGCTCGATTTTTAACAACTATACGGCGTTTTAAGTTTCTAAACAATCATAAGCGACTCGTGCAAACTGTTATTTCGTTTAACTAACAAGCGCAACGTCGAAATAAAATTTGCACGTCCTTATTCGAAACTGTATCTTCGTGTCCTACATTGACGGAGAGATCCGTTTAAATGCCCTCATAAAAGTGGCAATATAACGAGAGTTTACCATTCAATCTCTCATTACTGCAATCTTACGTGCTAAAGATCGGTACATTTCTATTTTAGATGAAAAATTGCGATTCATGGAAAGTCGACGCATCTCTGAGGATTTATCTAAATTTTTTAACCGAGTTAACATAAACTGCGGTTGCCATTCTCGATGGTAATCGGTATATCGTGTCCCTCGACTTCAAGGATCAATTATTTTCAACGACTTGGCAAGAAATCGTCCTTTTTACTACAACGTTTCTCCAGATTCTAGATCCACGTGCATGATCACGTAGTACTAGCATCAAAAATGAAATTATCACGGCCGTTTCTTTCAACGATTGACGTTTCTGAGCGTGGTGTGTAGGACCTGCGCAGAAACGGCGGTCGTTATTCAACGTTTGCTTTCGCTATTCATCTATCCCTCATTCATCTGTGAATCGTATGTATGTACCCACGTATACTCGACTCGTCGCCAGTTGTGAGCGCATACACGCTCGAAACATGCTTTTCTTTTTCGAATAAAGTCGCACGAGCATTCATGACCTATGTTCGGAGTGTTCTACGTAGACTGACAAGGATCTGGTTTTTAATTTTAGTAGGTGAAATGCACCGATATAGCCCATATGTAGCCCCGTTTTTATTTATGATTGAGAACGAGACATATTTCTATACCGCTATTATTACCTATACTGCTATTATACGTATGTATATATACGGTATGTACATATGTATAATTTATGTTCCCACATTTCTATAACCCCAGATTTCTATGTTAGAATCTATCTTAGAATCCCTAGGTACTTATCACTGTATTTCTACATCCCCAGAGTCGCATATTTCTAGATTCCACTCACAATTCTAGATCTCGGTATTATTGGACCTTGATGTCCCTAGATTCCCATATCCCCTAGGTACCAATATATCTAGGTTCTTATATTTCTAGGTCTCGATATTCCTAGATTTCTACGACATTTCTAGGACTCAACAGTCCCAGACTTCAATAACATTCCTAGGACGCAACATTCATAAAATTCCCTACATCTAAACATTCGCAGCACTCGTAGGCCACCGCATTTCCAACATTCCCTAGATCTCAACATTTGCAACATTCTATAGATCTCAACGTTTGTAATATCCCTAGATCTCAACATTCCCTACGTTTCAATATTTGCAGTATTCCCTGGATCTGAACATTTGCAACATTTCTAGATCTCAACATTTGCAACATTCCTAAATCTAAACATTTGCAACATTCCTAGATCTCAACATTTCCATCATTTCTAGACCTCAACATCTCTAAATCCCTATATTTCTAGGGTCATATCACTAGATCCCAATATCCGCAGGATCTAAATATCAGTAGACCCAAATATCTAATCTTCTCAGATTCCAATATTTGTAGAATCTAATGTTCCTAGATCCCACTATCTAGGATCTAATATCCTTAAATCACAACATGTATCCCTAGATTCCATCTCAAATGCTTAATGTTTCCTACTGTTTTAAATACCTAATGATTAATGCATGTTAATACATTCGTAGACACTAACATACCTATATTTAAGTATCCCTAGAGTCCAATATCGTTAGATACTAATTATCACTAAATCCTCGACGTATAATGCACGATTATTTTAACGCTAAGAATGGAGATGAAAAATAAATGAACAAACAATGAAACATAAACGAATACACTTATTGATTATTTATCTTGCTGACAATCGGCATAAATATCAAGAAGAGCAGCTTAACAATTTTTATCGTTTGAAGTAGGAAATTTGTAGAAGGCTCATTTCACTCCTCTAGTAATTTTAGTGTTAAGTCTCCATCCTAGATTCGAACATCTCTCGACTACCCCTATATCCCTAAATTCTTACATTACTAGATCCCTATATTTCTTGGATCCCAAATACCCTCCTTCTAAAACCGTATATCCCTGTTGAACCTAACGTACAATATCCTTCCTGACGTATTTAAGTTGAAAATATTCAACGAATTTGATTTGTTTAATGTTATTTGTTAGAAGAGCCACACACTCGACCAGTTTCTATCACGTTCTACGTTTAGGTACGTGATTTATCACGCTTTTAAGGCGAAAACAGGTCGCAGGAAACTGGTTCTCGTACTGGTTCAGCATCTAATTTGCTAGTTACTATAACGAGCAAGTTGTAGCGCAAAATTGAACGCGAATCAAGGCCGCGAACGATCGGAAAACGTTCGAATTTCCTTCGATCTTTCGCATATCACGCATATCGCCGCGTCGACGTTCAAATTTCAGCGCGATCGATAAACGTCGACTCCAGACATTACACTCGGATTCATAATACATTTTCATAACGCATTTTCTTTAACATTCATTTTTTCAAAAATTATACGACCTACAAGGAAACGGACTTCAGATTCGCGTTCAGCGCGAAAAAATCTACATACAAGTATTTTATAAAGGCGGTTATTATTGGATTGTTCGGAAAGTCATTTCGTTTTTCCCCATCAGCCTTGCTTGTGAGAAATTCTTGGAATTTGAAACTTTCAGAATTTGGAAATTTGAGAATTCGAAATTTTCAGAATTTGGAAATCTGAGAATTCGAATTTTGCAGAATTTGGAAATCTGAGAATTCGGAATTTTCCGAAATTGGTAATCTGAGAATTCGGCTTTTTGACAATTTGGAAATCAGGAAATTCGGATTTTTCAGAATTTGGAAATATGAGAATTCGGATTTTTCAGAAACTGGAGGGCTGAGAATTCGGATTTTTCAGAAACTGGAGGGCTGAGAATGCGGAATTTTCAGAATTTGGAAATCTGAGAATTCGAATTTCGCAGAATTTGGAAATCTGAGAATTCGGAATTTTCCGAAATTGGAAATCTGAGAATTCGGTTTTTTGAGAATTTGAAAATCAGAAAATTCGGATTTTTCAGAATCTGGAAATATGAGAATTCAAATTTTTCAGAATCTGGAAGGCTGAGAGTGCGGAATTTTCAGAATTTGGAATGCTGAGAATTCGGAATTTTCAGAATTTGGAAATCGGAGAATTCGGAATTTTCAGAATTTGGAAATCTGAGAATTCGAATTTTTCAGAATTTAGAAATATGAGAATTGGAGAATATGAAAAGTGAAAAGCAGCATTTTCGGAATTCTTCACTTTTTTAAAAATGTTGTTCAAGCAAGAAAAGAAGTATCCCCCGAAAATCGTCTCTCATTTTCATAAAAAAAAAAAAAGAAACGAAATAACTTTCCGAACGACCAAATAGTTCGTTTGGCTGTTATACAGTGTTATTAGCGTACACGGCTTATCGCGGTCGATTCTTGCGCAAATCGGCTCGCAAATTGTGTTTCTCGATCGGCTTACCTCGAACGCATCTGATGTAGTTGTTGAACTCCTTCTGCAGCCTGTTAGCGGCATTCTGTTGCCTCATGAAGTTCTGCAGATGCTCGTCGAATATGTCGTCCGCGGTCCTGTCCACCTTGCCCAGGTTCTGAAGAAACTGCAACCATAAATACAACCCTGCACAATACACCTTTCATCTAATGTCTCTTATCGCATCTGCTGGGACATGGGGTGGTTGTGTGTTAAATTCATCCCTTGCACTATGATTTATTCGGCAAATTATCCGGGAATTAATTAACCAAAAGGTTAATTTTCTAGCGTTCGAGATAATGGAACACCTGAACCCTGTTTGTTTGATCGTTGGAGACATAGTATGCTCGTGTCAACGCGATCAGATTAAGGGGTTACACCACTCTAGAGTGCCAAAAAGTTACCTAATTTCAGGAATTTTTTCCGGACAAACTATAACGAAGATGAAAAATATATTTACTGGTCTTTATTACCTATACATCGAAGTGTTAAACTAAATTTTTATGAAGCAATTGAAAACAAAATGGCGGTTCGGGAGCTGGTTGGAAATGATTTTCTTCCGATTTGAAATAAAGGCACTTATAAAATTCTCCCTACTACAAATGATATTGTAAGACAAATACGGGAAATAATAATAATAATTCCTTCTCTGACTTATGAGTTTAATGGGTGAAATTGCGAGGTAAGCGCGTACAGTAACGACTACGCGGAATATCGATAATATACAGGGTGTCCCAAAAGTGTTGAAGGTGCCGGAAATGGGAGCTAGGTGCGGTCATTCTGAACAACTTTTTCATTTGCAAAAATGTCGTATGGGGCTTCATTTTTAAATTATTAACGGAAAACACCGACCAATCAGAGCGCGAGAATCGCGCGCGCTAGGAGGCAGAAGTGTAGGCCCGAGTTATAATTGGCCGTGGTCGCGATCGAATCGCGTGGCGCGGGATTCTCGCGTTCTGATTGGTCGGTGTTTTTCGTTAATAATTTAAAAATGAAGCCCCCTACGACGTTTTTGCAAATGAAAAAGTTGTTCAGAATGACCCCAACTACCTCCCATTTCCGGCTCCTTCAACACTTTTGGGACACCCTGTATATTTATTTGTCAGAGGCCAAAATGTAGGCGATGCAGCGTGTTCGAATGTTCTTAGACGAATGTCAATCCTCGGGGTTGCGAGAGGTTTCCTCTCCCTCGCAAAAGGGCCTCGTTGTTTATAATCCTTGGCGAGGTTAGGCCGAGCCCCTGCGTCTCGGTGGTCGTCGCGCTGAGCCACGTGTCCTATGTCGAGTATTATTATGGGTTGATCCGGAATTTTCTTACAATATTGTACCTTATTCTTAAGACCCCAAGGCACCTTTTAAGCGAAAAAAACAATTTTCGATTTTTTGAAAATCCTAGAATCTAACTCCTTAAAGACTGTACATGCATTTTTACGTGTAATCGGTCTTTAAAATGACCTAATCCCAGGGTGTCTTTATTCGCGGGCACAAAAGTATCGTTACGATTCAACGTGACATCCAATTCGTGACGAATAGCAATTGGTGTTCACCCTTTGTCCAGCAGTTAGCGTTATAAACAGTAAATTACACCGACGTCATCATTACCTTCTTGCTCCTATATTACACGTTGTAACAGCCATCACTGTTGAATACATCTGTTAGAGTATACTAACGCGTCTTGCGCTCAGGTTAAAAATAAATATACGCGTGTGTTTGCTAATTGCAAATTTACTGAACGTTTAATATCAGGTCATGAAGTGTGAGAATTGACAGATGTCCACTCGTAAAATCACGACATGTGTTTCTGGCGTCAAACTTGAACGCTCGATTAGGCCAGCTTGAGATCTTCGCTTTTTATTTTCCGCATTTGTTTGTTGCAACATCTTGGCTAGATTTGTTGCAATTAAATGCAGGTAAATTTAATATTTGATACGAAAATATTCCTAGGGTCAATATTCGTGGAAGAAAATATTCCCTAGGGTCTATATTCTATGTCATTTTCCTAGAGGAAAATGTTCTCTGGGGTCTATATGCACTGAGGATAATATTTCCTAGCTCCTATATATACAGGGAGAAATATTCCCTAGGACGTATTCTAGGTTGGAAATACATGTGATATTTATCACAGAAAATATTCCCTAGGTGCAGTGCACTTCACGATACATTTCTAGGAAATCAATTTTAATAGGGTGAACAGTCAAGACGATAATATTTCGTATGATAATTATTCAAGCGAAAATACTCTTTAGAGCTAATATCTGACGCGATGATAGTCACCAAGTTCTAGGTGAAAATATTCAAAGCGAATATATTCCCTAGGATCAATATTCATGGCGTCAATATTCTCTAGGACGAATATTCAAAGGGAAAATATTCTCTATGACAAATATTCCATACGAATTTATTCCTGAGGGCTGATATTTGAAATGATAATATTCACGAGGGTTAATATTCTAGGAGAAAATATTCTATAAAGTAAAATTTCAAGCGGTACATACTCCCTAGAATAAATATTCAGTGCGTTAATATTTTCTAGGACCAATATTCGAAGTGACAATATTCGCTAGGGTAAATATTCGTGGTGAAAATATACCCTAAGGTATAGGTATAGGCTTAAAGGTATATTCGAGGTGTAAATATTCTCTAGGACGAATATTCCAAGTGAAAATATTCACTAGGATAAATATTCGAGATGTAAATATTCTCTAGGACGAATATTCCAAGTGAAAGTATTCGCTAGCATAAATCTGACAGATGAAAATATACCCTAGGGGGAATACTCTAGAGATAAATATTCTCTAGGACGAATATTCCGTATGAAAATATCTGTTACGTAAATGTTCTGTAGAACGAATATTCCAAGTGAACATATTCACCAGAATAAACATTCGAGGTGAAAATATTTAGGACCAATATTCCAAGTGAAAATATTTGCTAGGATAAAAATTTGAGGTGAAACTATACCCTAGGGCAAGTATTCGAATCGAAAAACTATTCCCTAGGATCAACATTTGTCGAACATATCGCATAGGAGAGATGCTCCCTAGAGAATATTTCCCAGGTGAAATATTTCCTAGAGAAATTTCTTCGCCGGTACAGCTTATTATAAACTTCTTTTCGCTTCCAATTACTATTCACAGAACACAATGACGATATTTCTGTCGGAGTATCTGAAGACGGTGTGTAATTACGATAGGAGCTGATGATGAAACGACCGCACAAACAACGCATACAGCAAACGATAGAAAAGACAAAGCCTTTGAACCATTGGTTCGTCATCGACCGATAACAACAAGAGTACCGCGTTTCTTTCGCTCACGATCGAGTGCCACTCGAGTGCTCGAAAGATCTTTACAGTTGCCTTGCCTCGTTACACCTGAACATGTAATTAGTGTTACGTCACCAAGGAGCACTGCACAGACGTGCAAAGTGTAAAGCGCGTTAGTTAATATATACACGGTGCAAGGCTATGTCGTTTCGAAAAAAAAGAACGCATCCACTAAATGCAACTATGTTAGCGTCGTAAGGGAGCGTAACCTAACCTTTTTTCGGTCTTTGTCAAAATGGCGGCAGCGACGGCCACTGCTAACCTAACCTTTACCCCCGACGAACATGGCACGTTGGAGATATTTGTTTGATTCGTTCGATGAGAGATTAGACGGAGATTAAGTCGAGAGTTAGGTTACGTCAAGATTAAGTTAGAGGAGTTTCATTAAATTGAGATTAGGGTAGGATAGATCGAGATTAGGCGAGGAAAGTTGAATTATAGATTAAGATTGGGCGAGGAAAGTTATGCTATCGTTAAGCTGGGAGAGTCTTGTTAGGTGAAGATTTAAGTTTTGACAATGAGGTTAGATCAATATTAAGACAGGAGAGTTAGGATAGATCAAGATTAAATTAGATCAAGAGTAAGTCAGGAAAGTTGTGGTATCATTAAGCTGGGAGAGTCATGTTAGGTGAAGATTAAGTTATGAGAATATTAGATCAATATGACGACAGGAGAGATAGGTTAGATCAAGATTACATTAGAATTAAATTATATCAAGGCAGAGTCAGAAAAGTTAGGATATCATTCACTTACTGTTAGGTGGAGATTAAATTAGGAGAATGAAGTTAGATCTAAGTTAACAAAAGAGAATTTGGTTAGATCAATATCAAGTTAGGAACGTTAGGTTATAATAAGATCTTCGATAGGTTAGGTTATGGTACAGTTTCGATAACGCACGCAAGTTACACGGAGTTTAGGTTTATCCGACGTTAAATCTGAGCGTGATCAAGGCCAGGTTTAATCGCACTTATATTAAATCGGTGTTAAGTTACGTCAAGGTCAGGTTATGTACGTTATCTGAAGCTAATATTATCTCCGTTAAAATACTCGATCTGGGTCTATTTAAGTTGGAAGTATGATCATATCGGGTCCACACTGAATTAAGTTATCACGAAGTATCGGAAATCCATGAAGTAACATTTCATGTGAGAACGTTGGATGCAGTCACATACGGAGTACCTTCGTTCCGTGCAATAAGGCGTGACGTTACGAAAGGACGTTTGTATAGTGACGAAACAATAGCCATCGACCGCAGAGAAATTTCGCCTTGTGAATGTTACATCTTCGACTTGCATATGTACACATACACTTGCACACACGTGCACGTGTATCTTTCATTCCAACACCTGTTATCTGCCAACGCTAAAATCTTCCATTCCAAAGGACCAATTTCTACATTACAGCCATGAATCGAAGAACAATATCATCCAGAGAAACTGTTCAGGCTCCTTAACACTAGGTTTACGGAACCCGTAAAAATGACGCAGCTTGGATTTCTTATTTTCAATTACGAAGATTATTAAAGAGCTTATATCCAAACATACGCTAATGGAATTAATTCTGGACACTTTGAATAATAATGCGATTTTGGAGGATATATACAGTCGTGGACAAAATTAGGTGGACAGGTATCATAAATAACAAAGGATTAATTTAATGTAACTAACAATGCCTATAAATGAAAACTTCATTGCACAATTATATACATTAAATAAATGTTTTTTCAAGTCTATAAAAGCATTTCACTTTCTAAATTTAAAATTTATTTAAAACATTGTAACAAAACAAAAAATTTTTTACATTTCTGCAATGTCCACTTAATTTTCTCCATGACTGTATATTCTGCTACGCTAAATTGATACCGTAATACTATTATTGTAATCTATAATGTTTATATGTACGCTCTAAAATTAAAAAGCAGTAATTACAATATAAAATATAAATAATTACATATTAAATGCGAAATTTAAGTTAAAGTTTGAAAGTGTCGAAAATTAATTCCACTACTGTATGTTAACCCTCATCAAGATGAAGAATCTTTCTATAAATTGGTTTATGTATTGTTCATTTTTTATAGTTCATTTTCAATGTACGCATAAGTAGTCATTCAACGTCCGTAATTCTAGCGTTAAAATCGTTTTGGATTACGCAAAATCGCGGACGATCATGACAATTGTTTTTTAATGTTCATGCAATAATTGCGACGATACGATCCAGGATGGGTGGCAACGATGGAAAATCGTGCATACGCCGATTACGTAAGCTTCTTAGAGACTATTTGCGGAACGGTTAGGTTGTCTGTTCGAAGGTGAGAGGTACACCGACCTTCTCCGCAGACAATATCCCATCTGGGTGTCGAGTTCCACCGAAGATGAAGCGAGATCCGCGAGGAATCGTCGAGATTCCATTTTCGAACGAACACCGGCAAAAACCGATACCGTAAGCTGAACGAAGTTCGGTTGATTAATAACCGACCGGCCGTAAAAAGATCGCGAGAAACAGAACACCGGGGCAGAGGAAACAAAGCCTGGTTACTTGGGAATTTAGGGATCCGGGGTGTTTAGAAATCGGGAAACTTGAAAATTTGGAAAATTTTTGGGTACTTTGGAAATTTTGGGATTTGGTAATTTAAGAATCTGTGAATTTGGGGATTTGGGAAATTTAGGAATTTGAGGTTGGATGGTTTAAGGATGCAAGGATGTTAGGTTTGGATAGTTGGTGTTTTTGGTAATTTAAGAATTTGGGAATTTGGGGATTTGGAAAATTTAGGAATTTAGGAACTGGGGTTCGATGGTTTAGGGATGCAAGATTCTTAGGTTTGGATAGTTGGGGTTTTTGGTAATTTAAGAATCTGTAAATTTGGGGATTTGGGAATTTGGGGTTGGATGGTTTAGCGGTGCAAGGATGTTAGGTTTTGGATAGTTGGGGTTTTTGGTAATTTAAGAATCTGAGAATTTGGGGTTTGCGAAATTTAGAAATTTGGGGTTTAATGGTTTAAGGATGCAAGGATGTTAGGTTTGGATAGTTGGGGTTTTTGGTAATTTAAGAATTTGAGAATTTGGGGATTTGGGAAATTTGAGGTTTGAACACTTGGGCATTTTGGAATTTGGGGCTTGATGATTTAGGGCTTTAAGAACTTACGGTTTAGATATTTGGGGATTTGGGAATTTAGGAATACGGGGATTAGGGAATTTCTTAAATCTGGAAATTTGAGAATTTAGGGCTTGAACATTTATGCATTTTGAAATTTTGGGGTTAGATGATTTAGGGATTTAAAAACTTAGGGTTTGGACATTTAGGAATTTGATATATTTCGATTCCACATATTTATGTATTTGAAAAATTTAAGAAATTTAGAAGTTCAGTTGATTAATAATCGATCGGCGATAAATCGATCCCCAGAAACAGAACACGAAGGTAATAGTCTCAATGTCCTCGTTTCGAGATCAGTCGAGAGAGGGACAGTACTTGACTGATAACCTAATAAATTAAGTAGTATTCAACGAAGGGCGTATGTACCTTGAACCGATTCGCTTTTCTGTTTCCCGTTCCTGACGACGCACACACCCACACACGAATATATATCGGTTACACTAGCGAATCACGCGTTTAACGGCTTCGTATTTCACTGATATCGGCAAAAATCGTTCCTAAATGTAAGATAATAGGTTTACGATGGGTTTATTAGCGTTGGAAATAAGGAGTCGCTTATCTGGATGAGTCAGTGTACAAATAAGGTTTGTGTGCACAGTTTCGTTGGTGTTTTCGAAATTCGTCACCACTGGCGTAGGTAGATACCATTATGAACCAAAACATGCCTACTCACTCTAAGATTATTACAGTAAACAAACACGTCTAGTTATGGTGCTACTTGTCGACGTTCCTTTTTGTATATTTGGAAATTCGGGAAGTGTTAAATATGGGGATTTCGGGGTGCTGCAAGTATGAGAATTTAGGGAATTTAAAGAGGTAGCTATGTAGAGCTTCGGTGGTTTAGGAGTATAGGGATTTTGGGATTAAGAGACTTGAGAATTTAAGCAGTTGGGAATATGTATAGTGACTTGATAATTGAAAAATTTGGGAATTAAGGTATTCAGAAGTTTATGGTTTGAGAATGTAAGGATTTAGGAATGTAGAGATTTGGGAATATATACAGGGATTTTGGGATTTAAGAATTTGGGAATATAGGGATTTAGGAGTTTGAGAATATAGGGATTTCTAGTATAATGGTTCTGGATTGAAGCGATTTGGAAATATAGGAATGTCGGGATTTAGAGGCTCCAGAAATATAGGGACTTGGAAATATAGAAATTTGGAGATTTTGAGATGGAGGGACTTCGGGATATAGGGATTTGGGAATATAAATATTCGGAAATTCAGGGATTTGAGGATATAGGAATTTGAGTAAGTGGGGGTTTAGGTGTATAGGAATTTCGAAATACAGGTATTTCGAGTTTTAGAGATCTGGGAATTTGGACATGTGGAAATGTAGAAATTTAGGAAGTTTGGGAATTGAGAGTATATTGATTTGGATATTTCGGGATTTGGCAATGTAGGAACTTGGGAATATAGGAATTTGGGAATTTTGGGAATTGAGAATATAGGGATTTGGGAATATAGGAACTTGGAAATGTAGGAATTTTGGAATTTTGGGAATTGAGAATATAGGGATTTGGGAATATAGGAACTTGGAAATATAGGAATTTGGGAATTTTGGGAATAGAGAATATAGGGATTTGGGAATATAGGAACTTGGAAATATAGGAATTTGGGAATTTTGGGAATTGAGAATATAGGGATTTGGAAATTTCGGTATTTAGGAATATAGGAACTTAGAAATATAGAAATTTGGAGATTTGAAAATGTAGGAATTTGGGAATTTTGGGAATTGAGAACATAGGGATTTTTAGGGATATACTAATTCAGGAATTAGTAAATTAGAAAAATCCAACCATCCCAAGTCCTAAAATTTAGGAATTTATAAATACAGAAACTGTAAAACTTCTATAAATTTGAAAAAAAAATCTTAAAACGTATAATTCATTATAATTGCTGCCACGATGAAAGTGAAAATAACAGCAATTACGTTGCGCTGCTCAAAATGTGTGCTCTCAGAGTGTAACTGTTGTTTAATTATCTGTTGTAATTACTCCGTTAAAACTGGAATTAACGTACAATGTCTATCATTATTCCCTGTTTTAGAAAGACACAATTTTTGTCACGTTGCTCGACGCGTATCCCGTTAGTCAGTTAGCGTGTCTTTCAAGCAAGCAGCAGCGAAATATAAACCCGTTTACACTAAAAGCTGACCCGCATATGCAATGACTATCTTCGCTCTTCCATGTTAATTTTCAACCGTTTGTGTATGTGAGCGTGGATCACAGTGTTGAAATGCGTCGCTAATTGAACTGCAGCCATTAAATTTGCATCAGAATGATCATTTGTACTGATTTTCAAGAATTTTTACTCGTTAAACGATTTTACATCGCCTGCTTACTCAATGTCGAACAATTTGCGCTGATTAACGGATTGAAAAGTGATTAAATCAATTTCTTTCACGTACCGAAAGCATTAATAATCGCGTAATTATTGTTAAATATTGTTTGAAGAAACGTATGATTAATATCACTGAAATTCATCATTTTTCTTTTGTAATACATTGTCATTATTAAAAGTCTGTAAAGTCATTTCTATAAAATGGTTGACCTTTTAAAGTAGTTCAAAAAACTATAGGCCATGTTGTGACCTCTCCCTGGCGGAAGAGTGAAATCTTGAAAACCGTTCTATAGGAAAATGGCTACTGCTACAGAAAAACTTGATAGAGCTATTTTGTAGAGAATTTTCTAAGCTACAAATTCTGTGATAACTATTTTTGTTGTAATCTTGATAGATAGCGAGATATTTGCGAATAACCGATTCCGTTTTTACTTTTGGTTTTCTATGAAACGTTCAACCGGTGCCAAGATTACGGGTTTTCAACTGGTACCAAGATTACGATATATGGTTTAAAACAGTGATATAAGATTCTACGAAGAAATAGAACTGGGAAGTGTGTAATTTCTCGGAATTAGGCGAGAAAAGTATGCGACCAAACGTAACAATGTTAATCAAACAGAGACAAGTCGGTTCAGACGGGCTTATCGTTTCCAAAATAGATGGTCCTCTTTTAAATTTATTAATAGACGAGCAGACGACGCGAATCTGCAGTTGCAACTACTATTATTATGCCATGATGACCCCATTTCGCCATTTCGCTGATTCCGGTCACACCCAAGTAGATCTAGGAATTTGGTATCTGGGGAATTCAAGACTTTTTCGATTCTGCGAATTTGAGGATTTTGGGGTTCGAGAAATTCAGGAATCTGGGGATTTAGGATATTTAGGAGCGTGGTAACTTGGCAATTTGGGGATTTGGGGAGTTTGGAAATTAAGAAAGTTGGGAATTTGGAAAATTTTTGAATCTAAGAGTTTGGGAATTTAGGAAATTTGGGAATATGATGTGAGGATTTGGGAAATTTAAGAATCTGGAAATTTGAGAATTTGGGGTTCGAAGATTTGAGCATTTTGGAATTCGAGGTTTGATGGTTTAGGGGTATAACA
This sequence comes from Coelioxys conoideus, assembly GCA_947623535.1. Taxonomy (NCBI): domain Eukaryota; kingdom Metazoa; phylum Arthropoda; class Insecta; order Hymenoptera; family Megachilidae; genus Coelioxys; species Coelioxys conoideus. The sequence goes on along the minus strand of OX392451.1, from coordinate 8,013,919 downwards.
ATGTAGGGTTTGCATAATTGGGGATTTGGAAAATTTAAGAATCTGAAGATTTGGGAAATTAAAAGATCTGGAAATTTGAGAATTTGGGGTTTGAAGAATTGGGCATTTTGGAAATCATGGTTTGATGGTTTATGGATATAACAATGTAGGGTTTGCATATTTAGGGATTTGGGAAATTTAAGAATCTGGGGACTCAAGGATTTGGGAAATCTAGAAATTTAGAATTTGAAGATTTGAGTATTTTGGAATTTTTGATTTGGTAGTTTGGGGAGTTAAGAATTTAGGGTTTAGATATTTGTTGATTTGAAAATTGAGGAATTTGAGAATGTACGAATCGACGAATTCAGAGATTATGGGAATGAAAGAATCAAAATATTTGAAAAATTTAGGGACTCAGAAATTTGAGAAATGAAGAAGATTTACAAATCCGGAGGGTTTAAGAATTTTAGAATTTTGCGATCGTATGACTTATGAACTGGGAAAAATTTAGGTATTTGAAAATCATCGAAAATCTTTCATCGTCTAAAATTGTGGATACTCTTGCACGTGTAAAGCGCTCTCAACATAAAGCAAATATATTCCTACCGAACTCCGGAGCATAAAACAGCGCATTATAACAGTAAACCAGTCGTCTTATTTTAAGAAAGTTTATTAAAACTATTTCCCGCACTTCTGAGAACTAACGCATTAAATTTCAAGGATCTGTGTATGAATAATCTAATGCAAGTCGAATGTTGGTCAGTCGATCAACGAGTCAACAGCTCGAGAGAAACCAATAAGTTGAATTGTACGGATCAACATGGTAGTTTCTCTGCACCGTTAAAAAAAAAAACAAGAAAAAGAACGTAAAACTCGTTGAACGTGTTTGTTTTCCTCGAAGTGTTGGCCGATAGAATTCCTGAATGATCTGCGAGACGAGGTAAAAAGCAGACACGAGCAGAAGAGAAAAGAGACTTGAATGCGTGGAATCGTACGAAATGAATTGTCACTAAAATTTTCTTTGAAATAAAATATCGATAATCGGTAATGTCGTCACGATATCATTCAGTTTAATAAAAATTATTAAAACCGACTGTAACATGCAATTTTACCTCGCTCGTATCTGTTAAATTAGGTTACGTTTTATTATTTACCTCTATCGGATTATTAAATTACGTTACGTTAAGGTTAGGTTTGTTACATTACCGGATGCGACATAACTTAGAACCGGTTTTACTGTAAGTTAGAACAAATTAAATTAAAAAAACTTTAAGATTCGTTTAATTGAGTTAGATCAAGTAACATATCAGGTTAGATTATCTAATTACGTTAAACTATTTTATGAAATCATTTTATTTGATCAGATTGAATCATTAATATTGATTAAGTTTTGCCGTTCGATTTATTTTTATGTACATTTCGAATCTAAACTGATTTCAAACAAGTATAATCAAATATGAATGATGGACTTATACGATACATTCTATTACAGTCATTTATTCGCTTCAACGATATCGTATCGCATTATCGACAACATTACACGATGCTATCGATATTTATCGATAACAGCAGTTCCGCGAGCGAGCTATTCGCTGCGACGAACAGCCCCGAACGATGCGATGGAAAGTGTGAAAAATATTTGGGAAATGCAAGGAATGAACGAGAATGGTGAAGCAACGATATCTGAATCCCGTTCCCTCCTCCTTTCTTCCTTTTCTTCTTCTTCGTCTTCTCGCTTTTCGAGTAGGCATCTCGACTCGGCTGGTCGAACTAACGGAACCGTCCTGGAACGTTTTGTCCATCTTTTCTTTCAACGAACTGGCCGTTTCTCGACTCACCCGGCTTAAGTACATCAAAGCCCATAACCATTAGGGCATGGACACAATTTCAGGCAAATTAGTCAAGGTTAAATAATTTATTCGAAATAACTCGATCTATCGAATCTTCGTGATATTCGAGAATATACACACGCGCAAGTATCATTTACATAAAGCCGTTTACACATATTTTCGCCTCACGCGTTAGATCGTAATAATATTTTATTTATACAAATTTCCCGTTTAAAATAATATTTTAGAAACATAGAATTTTGAACACGTTGACTTTCGTTCATTGTCAAAATGAAATACATCGAACCTAACCTGAAAGTACTGTTACATATTAAGAAAGTATCGATCGATGGCAAACCGTTAGAATATTTCGAGAAAGTGCAAGATAACCGCGAGACAATATGCGAGTAATTAACATCGGTCGATAACGAACGAGATACAGTATCGATATCTCGTTTAATAACACGATCACCGGCTGGTGTGTACCGAGCCAGAGCAGTACACGCATCTTTCGAATTCTGTGGTCAGGGCTGGGTTCAAGAGAATGCGGAAGCCTGTCTCAGTATCTACCCGAATATTTATCGTAACCGTGCTCGCTGTTACGTTCGCGGAGCGTAAGTAACCGAAGTTACAGGTTTTGCAGTGCACGAGCGTCTCTTTACCGTATGACGTTGACCCATTAAGGCCCGTTTATATCTATACACATCGAACGTGCCAGACGCGTACCGCGCCAGACACCACGAATATTTCTTCGAAGTACATACGCGTCTGCCGTTGCCAAAAATATCCTCGATATTCGCGAATTTCTTTCAAAATAAACTGATACCTCTTCATTTTTGCCTCTCGCTTTTTCTATTGCCTTAACTTCCCACCGGACGACGCTGCATCGTGGATTCTTGACAGTTCAGTAGCATTCGATCACCGGAGCCTCGAAAATACCGGTTTTTGCGTATAGAGTTCGGTAATTCGAAAAATATCAGCGAACAAAATCAATTTTTAGTTCCCAAGCGTTAAATAAATGTATTTTTAGCGCATTTTACACGCTCTGACGCCATATTGACTTCTATCGGCAATACGGCCAATCAGCGGAGCCGCTGCTTCTAAACAGGTCACGTGGGAGGCGGCCATTTTCGCGGGTAAGTTAAATAGTTCATTGTTTTTAACGGCACGTGTTTCGCAGATGTTTTAACAATTGTAAAGGCCGAGATTCGTAGGTCTGTGGAGATTAAAACGAATAGTTTTGGACGCATGAAGATCGGAACGGTCGAGAATACGAACTGCTGATTAATCTTGCAAACCGACGTGATTATGTCACGCCGCGTTAATGCATACGGTGAGAAAACAATGCGGTATTAGTGTTAATTGGTTAAGGTACATAATAGAAATAGTTGGGGTGCGCATGGATGATTAAAAGCATGCGTACCCGCCAACGCATATGCTAATTGACGGAGTAGATGGACTCCGTATTTGGTACGGTGGAATCACCGGCAACTTTACGACACTATCCTGTGGGATGTACATATTTGGAGTTCAAATTGTGGAAAATTGTACACCTCCATTTCCTAATTAATCGTACAAAAATATTTATATTTCATATATTATAAAATACGTGATGTAGGTTTGAAATTAGACTGTATTTTATATATTATATCTAAAATTAGGTTACAGTATGGAACGAAGAACACACATGGAAAAAACATAAAGTCGAGAAATGAACTAGTTGGATGAATTTTTTTGTTTAGTCGGTCAAGTGGTGAGAAATGGTCGTTTTAAATAGAAGTCGGGCAAAGGTACGTTTCTAACTGAATTGCATGTGAAATTATTACGAAAATAACAAGGAACTCGTGTTACTTGGAGCAAAGTTCAAATCATTTTATCCTGCGAAGGCTAATTCAATTAGCGTACTCGATTAGAATGCTGGGATGCGACGTTAAAAAAAGGAAGTCATGGCGAGGTATAATAGTTGTGGCAGTCGCGTGATCCGAAATTGTGTATTATATAATTGAGGCAGAAAATTTGTACATTTGGAGATTTATGAATTTGGGAATTTAAGAATTTAAGAATTTTGGGATTTGGGACTTTAGGAATATAAGGTTTTGGAAATTTAGGAATTTACCAAATTGGGAATTGGGAAATTTGAGGATCTGGAAATTCAGGGAATTAGAAATTTTGGGCTGTGAAAAATTAGGAATTTGGGAATTTTTCAACTTAAGTATTTGATGACCTTAGAAATTTGGAAGCTTTGGATTTTGAAAAATTAAATTCAATTTATTTGAATCTAATGAAGAGATTTGATGCATGTGTTTACATTTATATATGTATATGTATATGAAAGTAAATGTACATGTATGTACACTTTTATTTAGAATCGACGATTACTGTAGTTATTCGTAGGTTATAACCAGCTTTATATAACTCATGTTAGAGTAATGATGAAGTAGCGGTTATAACTTCCCACGAGTCACCGAAGCAGTTTAGATTCCCAGGATATGTACCTATACTGAAACTCACGAGGATGCGTCAGTGATTCCCTTCATTATCCCCATTACCATCTAGTAATACCTAACTAGTAATATCTAACCAGATTTCAGTTTATTCCTAAATCAATCAAGACACGATTGTCGATAGTTCTTATTTATGTCGCTTAATGTTATAACACGTGTAAAAAGGTATTTTTGGGGGTTTGCGGACTAGGGAATTTGTAAATTTTGAGATTTACAAATTCAGAGTTTTGAGAATTTAGAAATTGCTAAATTTGGAAATTTAAAAGTTACGAAACTGAGGGATCCAAAAATTTGGAAATCTGAAGATTTAGAAATTTGACAGTTTGGAAATTTAGGGATTTAAAAATTGGAGAATTTGGAGATTTAAGAATTTAGAGATTTGGGGATTTAGGGATCTAAAAGTTAGACATTTTTGAGATTTAAGAATTTAAAGATTTGTGGATCTAATAATTTAGAGATTTGGAAAATCTAGAAATTTTGGAATTTAGAAATTTGGAAATGTAGAAATCTACAAATTTGGAAATTTGGGAATATAGAAATCTACAAATTTGGAAATTTGGGAATATAGAAATCTACAAATTTGGAAATTTGAGAATATAGAAATTGGGAAATAGAGGGATCTAGAAATGTACGTATTTGAAGATTTAGAGATTTAGGAATTTAGGGATCTAGAAATTTAAGAACGTGGAGATGTAGGAATTCAAGAATATACATATTTGGGGAACTAAGAATTTGGAGATTTCAAAATCTAGAAATTTGGAAATTTGAGAATCATTAAACTCGTAAAATGCTTGGCAGGCTCGTGAAACGATAGTTAGAATGAAAAAAACGCATGCTATAATATAATCTTCTCTTTTCTTCGCGGTAGCTATATATTTATAACTTACAACGAGAAGAAACAACGCACCAAGATAATAGAGCCGAAACTGAGATGCAAAAATAACAAGGTCTGAGTATGTTGGCATGAGTTACGTAACGTTGTACAAGTGAAACTTTCAACCTCATTTTACACACGTTGTGCAAAGATTTATCGATCGGTACATTGCGTTGGTCCATAAATGCCCGACCGTACTTGAATTTTAACAATTTTTCTAGCATTCATCGAATACCTGTTGAATCGCAGTTACATACCAACTTCAACCTACACAAATTCGAAAGTTCCTCTGCGACAAATCACCGAAGTCCTACGTTTCTAAATTTCCAAATCTCTACGCTTCTAAATTTCCAAATTTTCAATTCTCCAGATTTTTAGCTTCTCAAATTCTTAAATTTAAAAATTTCTGAATTTTCCAATTTGCAAGTTTTGAAAGTTTTAAGTTTCCGGATTTCTAAGTTTTCACATTCGCAATTTTCCAAATTCCGAATTTTTCAATGTTCTAAATTTACAGATTTCTAATTTCCTAAATACCCAATTTTGCAATGCCCTAAGTTTCCAGAATTTTAATTTTTCTAATTTCTAATTATTCAATTTCCTAAATTACAGATTTATAATTTCCCAAATACACCCAATTTTGCAATGTCCTAAGTTTCCAGATTTATAATTTTCCAAATTTCGAATTTTTCAAAGTCCTATGTTTCTAAATTTCGAATTTTTCAAAATCTTAAGCTTCCAGATTTATAATTTTCCAAATTTCAAATTCCGCAAAGTCCTAACTTTCCACATTTCTAATTGTGTCTCAAACTCAAATTTCCAAAGTCTCAAACTCCAAATTTCTTAAATCCCAGAATTCTCAAACTCCAGATATCTGAAATCCCCAAAACCTCAAAATACAAAAATTCAAAACTGTAAAATATAAGATTTCAAAAATTTGGAATCTCCATTTCTCGCTTCGTCGCTAATTGTACCGTGCACACAGTTGCCCGTGAGACATTGGGCGAGCCCTTGATCTGACCCCGTCGCTAATGCGAACATTGTACGAGATTTAATCGGATTTCGATTATGCGGCTTGTACACTTTGCAATGGAAAAAATAAGAAGTTACGTAAACCTGACTAAGGAAACGTTTCCATCCTGATGGTGAGTCAGGAAACTTAAAATATACGGGTACGTGTGCGAAGAAAAGCATAGGAAATAACTTTTCCCGATCAAGGATATCGATAAGCTGTAATAATAATTCCAATCATTCGAGCAAGCTATAAGTTTTGTTATAATAATTTTTCAAACACCATAACGAATCTATGATCACTCGAATACATTAAAAACGAACGATGCATTAAATTTAACAAAGAAAACGATTTCGAATTTTCTACGGCAAATTGTTACAAGCATAAATGATCGATGTAATTTTTATTTTCGATTTGTCTTGTCTTTTAATTTGCATCGACTTATTCAAAATCTCTTATTTATTTTCCGTTATAACTTTAGGTATACATTGGTTGTTGATTGCCTTGATACGAATAAAAAAAAGTGGTATGCAATAATCGTGAATCCGTCAGAGTGAATGACCGCGTATCTATTTGAAAGCAATCAGCTAATGCTCGATCAGTATGCGTCCAGAAATAAGAGAAATAAAAGAGAGAGGCCTGAAGAAATGCGTTTAACAACGTCGGCAGCGAAATAGTCGAAAATTCATTTTATACGCTCGCTTCGGAGACAAGAAATGGACGATCAATCAAATCATCTCCGCCATCGGCAAAATTACATACTAAATGAATTTGTAATGAATTTCGAATCACCGCAAAATTAAAAAATCCATGTAGATATTTAATCGATGCAAAGATATACCGACCATGAGTCACAAAAGAAGTATTTTCTCACAGAACTTTTTCACGTATCTCGCAAATGCGAATAAAGCGAAGTTTTTCATGAAACCGAACTGTACCTGAAATATTAACGTCTACGGGTATCTGAAATTACACTCGGAGTGTCTAGAGGTACCTGATTCCAGAATATCGACTCCAGGTATTTGAAATCATAGGATATAAGACCACTGATACGTCAAACTGTGGGCTCAGGCTTGAGACACCTGAAATCATGGACGTAGGGGTACCTGAAATCATGGTTACTTAAATTCGGGGCACCTGAAAACGTGGACGCTGAAGGCAGGAATACTTGAAACAGTAAATACACGTACGAGCAGTACCTATTCCAGGAATCCTAACATCTTAGGTACCTAAAATCGTAGTACCAAGCCCAAGGGGCACCTGTAATCGCTGATTCTGAAGAGGAACCAAATTCGTGAATTCCAAAATAAAACGTATATGATAATGTAGCCATTGAAAGCACAAGTACCTGAACTTGGTGGTACAGGCACTAAAAATCTGTAACGCGTAAGAACTGACGCTTACAGTAACTGGGGTAAATATAATTTCGTGCAAATTTTTTGACCAGAAGTACTTGAAATCTTAATTATTGGGAATATTGGTACGAACTTGAAGGTACAGGCATTACGGGTACCTGATTCATGAACACGGAAACTGGAGGTACCTGAAGTCGGCCACGGGTATTACAGGTACCTGGTTCATGGATTCTAAAACTGGGGGTACCTAAAACCAAGCGTCCCGAGAACACTGGTACCTGTATTTGATACTGTCCATACCTAATTCATAAATTCTAAAAATAAGGGGTACCCGGAATCGTACGTACTGGGAACACTGGTACCTGAACTTGAAGGCACCGGCACTATCGGTACCTAATTCATAAATTCTAAAAATAAGGGGTACCCGGAATCGTACGTACTAGGAACACTGGTATCTGAACTTGAAGGTACCGACACTATCAGTACCCAATTCGTAAATCCTAAAACTGGGGGTACCCGAAATCGTACGTGCCGTGAACACTGGTACCTGAACTTGAAGGTACCGACACTATCAGTACCCAATTCGTAAATCCTAAAACTGGGGGTACCCGAAATCGTACGTGCCGTGAACACTGGTACCTGAACTTGAAGGTACCGATGCTATCGGTACCCAATTCGTAAATCCTAAAACTGGGGGTACCCGAAATCGTAAGTGCCGTGAACACTGGTACCTGAACTTGAAGGTACCGACACTATCAGTACCCAATTCGTAAATCCTAAAACTGGGTGGACACAAAATCGTACGTGCCGAGAACACTGGTACCTGAACTTGAAGGTCATTTGACCCCGCTTGGTACGTTTAGTGTTAAATCAGTGTAGAAATTTGAGTGTCACCCGTATATGGGTGATACTATCGGTACCCAATTCGTAAATCCTAAAACAGGGGGTACCCGAAATCGTAAGTGCCGTGAACACTGGTACCTGAACTTGAAGGTACCGACACTATCAGTACCCAATTCGTAAATCCTAAAACTGGGTGGACACAAAATCGTACGTGCCGAGAACACTGGTACCTGAACTTGACGGTCATTTGACCCCGCTTGGTACGTTTAGTGTTAAATCAGTGTAGAAATTTGAGCGTCACCCGTACATGGGTAACATGGCGCTCAAAGAGTTAACCAGTGTGTTGGAGCGGTGTCACTTTCGAATAATCGCCGAAGAAAAAAAATCGATAAAGCGCGAAGAACTCCCGACGAAATATCAACCGTTCGAAGTCGTCGCGCGAATTACCAGGATTAATCAGTGCGTACCAAGTCCTCCGTGCCCTAACTTAAGACTTAACGAACCCTATTGTCGCGAGTACACGCTGATCGAGCGGAATTGCTGCGAGGACGACATGGCAACAGTAATCGACTGGCAACCGCAACCAAGGTCGACACAATTATCCGCTTATCCGCGGAACAAATTATCCACACCTATCGCTCCGCAAACGCATCCACTTTATATTTCTTGTGACGAAACGTGATATACATACCGAACATCTCTCTGCGTGCAGTTACTCAATAAAGTATCGGGGTCGAATTCATATAACGCCATTATCTCTTCACAATGAACATGCACGTTACTACAACTTTATTCGATATCGCCGAGAATTAAACTTCCATCGTTTTAATCGTCGGCCTATGATTTCGTCGTCTTCGGATCATTCTTTCATTATTTATATGCCGCTAATTATTTGTACCACTTATTGTACATACATTTAATAAATGCATTGTCGCAATAACCGATTATCGAGACCTATTGTCAAAAGAAAACCTGTTATCTAAATAGCTGTAATTGGTTATTAACGATAGAAATTTGAACGAGAAGTCGGTACGTTATGAATTGTAAATTCCTCCAGCGAAATGTATCAGGAATTTTCGCACGCAACCTTTAATTGCAAGTGAAAGTACAATAACGAGGAAAAGAATTTTTACCATAACAAAACATCAGATACCCTTCGTGATAACTATTATATCGCGTACATAATTGATCATCGGGTTTAATTGGCAGCGTTCATAATACAATAATTTTACTTTGCGTACCATCTACTTTCATCTTCTTCGTTTTATTAAATGCTCTGTCGTTTCCTTGCTGGTAAGCGGGCCGATAACTTTTAATGTATCGCACTTTTAAAGCTTGCACGACCACGCGCCACCTTTAATTACAAGCGCGACCTAATTTTCATAATTGGATACCATTAAGGTATACCTATTTCGAGGCAAGATTCGTTCATCGATCATTTCTGCGCGAGGTTCGCATTTCAGAAGACTAATTTTCAAACTCTGTTACTGTCTTATTGTGTCGTCAATTACACCTTGAAGGACCTGATCAAATTCCTTTGACGCCATTTTTCAAGATTCTCTAGTTCTCAAATTTTTGAATTCTTGAATTTCGAAATTTCAGAATGTTCAAAACTTAAAACTGCAAAAGTTTCTAGTCTTCGAATCGTCGAATTTCAAAACTTCCTCCTTTTCGAAATCTCGTAATTTCCAGATTGCTAAATTTCCAAATTTTCAAATCGCTAATTCCCTAGATTCCTAGATTCCCAAATTTGCAGGTCGCAAATTCTCTAGATTCCTAAATCCCTAGATTCTTAGATTTCCAAATTCCCTAATTGCCAAATCTCTAGATTTCTAGATCTCCAAATTCCCTAATTACCAAATCTCTAGATTTCTAAATTTCCAAATTCCCTAATTACGAAATCTCTAGATTTCTAAATTTCCAAATTCCTTAATTATCAAATCTCTAGATTCCTACATTTCCAAATTTGCAGGTCGCAAAATCTCTAATTCCCGAATTCCCTAATTTCCAAATGTCAACATTCCTAAATTCCCAAATCTCTAAATCGTCAAATTTCCAAATACTCGAATTCGTCAAAGTTCGAGTGTCTATTATAACAACCGTGAATATATTTATCTAACAAACAGCGATACAACCCGTGGCGATATAAGTCTGCCTACAGACAGAACTCCGACTTCCAATGACGCTAACGTCGTTTATATTTCAATGAACTGGTAGAACCAGCGGGAAATTTCGAATAGGGTCGGTTAGGTATAAATTTAGACCAGACAGTCTTTCTGGCCCGATAATTATTCTTCTAATCTCGAGTTGTTTGTAAGCCAACGTGTAATTGCAATGTGGCGCTAGGCCTATTGTCGGCTCGTCATTCTCACGTCGCCACAAAGCACTCAATTAAATTTCTCCGTATAATCAGGTTATCAGATCCGGAGGAACGTTTAAGCCATTTAACCGTCGCTTTTCTTTCTTTCTCGCTGTCGACCCGTCGCATAAAAACGAGCATATCTCGATGTAGAGCGTGGTTACTCAATCTGTAGAACGGTGTGTATAACACGTTCGTTCTACATATACATACATAATAGGTTAGGCTCATCCTGGGACCAAACTGGCGAACTTAAGTTACGGCTGCCAAAAGTGGCACGTATAACAATTCTTCTGGCATGTCAACGATTTACACGTGTCACGTACATATTTACACGTCTATTCATTTATCACGCACGATATTTACGATTTTATGTACCTTCGGTCTCAAGACTCATGAATCAGGTACCACCGATAGCTGCTACTTGCAATTTGGGGTATCGTCACACTCAGTATCTATAATTTCAAGTGAGCCCACTATCGTAACTCACAAATTAGGTACCTTCACTGGAGCAGGTACCTCTACTATCAGACATCTCTAATGTTACAACTCACAAATTAGATACCCTCGATATTACAATTTGTGTATTAGGTACCACTGGAAATCACAATTTCAGGTACCACTGGTTACTGACATTTCAGGTAGCGGTGGCAATCGCTATTTCAAATACCAGCGGTACCTAATACACATACTGTAATATTAGGGGTATCTAATTTATGTGTTGTAATATTAGAGGTACCTGCGACAGTGAAGGTACCTAATTTGTGAGTTACGGTAGTGGGTTTACTTAGTTTACCTGTAACTGCAATTTTAGGTACCGTTGCTCTCGGTATCCATTCTGAATCTAGTACCTGCATCAGCAATTTCAGGTACCACTGGGTTCATTATTCACGATCTTGTGTGTCCCTGGCCTACAAATTTTCGAATCAGGTACCCCCGGTAACTTTAGCCGCATTTTCAGGCAACCCCTCTTGTACTCAAGCTTCAGGTACTCCATGACTCCAGCATTCGCTGATTCAGGCATCCTTAACGTTAAACCTGCACCATTAGCCTCAAATCTACAATTTCAGGTACCTCTGACCCCAGTAATAATGATAGGTCATTCTAGTACTATTAATTACACTGCCAGGTACCTGTAACACCAGTGACTACATTTTCAGGTACTCTTTATCCCAATATCTATAAGTTACAGTACCAGTGTTTCTAGTACCAAGATTTTGATGTATCTCTAGAATCTCGGCAGCTGAGAATCAGGTACCCTTCGTTTCCTGTATCTGAAATTTTGGCTAGCAACACGTGGTTCACGGGTATGCCGACATTAACCTTTTTTTCTGGCAACGAACGAAGCATCTGATAGTTTCGCTGAGAATAGCAGAACTGGGTCGTAACCCAGTTGTAAGAATCACCGTACGCTGAACGAGTTCCTATCGCTAAACACACGCACCGTTTGTTTTCCTCTAAATAACTGTCATTTATTTACCCTCATCAGGCACAAACCACCGATTTTTCTCTCTCCCATTACACGTTACCGTTTGGCGTAACCGATAATCGTTTCATTCACATTGTTACGGTTGCAGCCTCGCAGACATGTGGTTGTTCAACATTATGCCTCTACAGTTAAGTTCACAGATTATACATAGTGCGCTCGGAATGTCTCATGGAAGGCTAAAAAAAGTTCTAATATCCTAGAATTGTAAGGTCCCTAAAATCCCTAAATCCCTCAGTCGTAAACTGCCAGACTCGAAGTCCTAAACTTCTATAGGCTTAAAGTCTCAGAGTTTCCACGACCCAAAGCACAAACACAAAGTCTCAACGCTAAAAATTTCCAAAGTACCAAATTGTAATATCCCTAAATCTCTGAGTTCCATAATTTCATAAATTTAAAATCTCGTGGTTCCATAATTCCAATATTCAAAAATCCTACAATTGCAATGTCTCAAAATTCCAAAGTTTCGATGTCCCAAAATTGTAAAATCCCTAAATCTCTAAGTTCCGTAATTCCAAAGTCCAAAATCCATAATTTCCTAAATCTAAAATCCCGAAGTTCCATAATTCCAAAATCCTAAAATTTCAATGTCCCAAAATTGCAAAATTTCGATGCACCGACTGTGTAAAGTCCCTAAATCTTGAAGTCCTGAAGTCCTAAAACCTCATAATTCCAATAACCCAAAGTCTCAGAATCCGAAAACTGCACAGCCCCAAAGCCTTAAACTCGAGAACCTCGCAGACCCATACTTCCAAAATCTGAAAATCCCCAGAATCCAAAAGTTCGAAGATCCCGATAAAATCTAGTAACCCGCGGATCCGAGGTGCTCGTACCACAGCCTTACCCAAAATACCTTGACAGTGCGATAAAGAAAACCAGAAGTTGTTACAGAAACAAGTCTTAAAACGGGCCGGCGAATAATAAAACAGCGTGCACCGAGCCATAAGACAAGTCACGAGCAGCAGGTGATCTCGACTTAACTTCGCAACCTAATTGAATGAAACGTGGCAAATGAACATCACAATGAGGTGACGATGATTCGTTTCATTTCCGTTTCACTGTATGCGCATGTACACACTCGCTTGCACATCATGTGTCTCATCTTTTCCACCTGTCTCTTTCCAACCCTCCGCTTCTTTCTCGTAACTGCATTTCGTATGCAGCGTGAATCCTTTTGCCTTCTAGAGGCGGGGAAAGCTCCCGTTAGAAACTGCGACTGCAAGGATACCGCACTGTCATATACCAGAAGATCCTGTTCTTTCGGTACGTCGAATCCAGCTGTATTTCCTCGTCACGCGATAAACACGGTATGAGATTGCGTTATTCGATACAAAATTTATCCCGTTGAAAGTTTCGTTAGAAATTTTGTTCGCGATACCGTGAATCCTTTAAGAGTGACTCGTGTTATTGTAAAAAAATTGTAAGCAGTGTTCGAATGGCGCGCGTTTTTCTTTCGCGCATGCGCAGTGAGAGAAGCATCGGTGAAGTACACACAAACATAAGAAAGGGATACTGTGACAACACGTGCACTATTTTATACGTTACTTTGATTAAATCGTTGAAAATTCGACTGGGTTTTGGGTATCGAAATAAAAGCTCAAGTACAAAACGAAATACCTAAGTTACTTGCGAGATAATATAACTAGATAGACCTCGTTAAAACGACCAGACAAATTGACGCTGCGATTTTATTACTAGGACAAAGAAAAGAATACAAGAAACGGATCAATGTACGTGTTTAGTCGTTGCACCTGTTCCCGGTACGCAGACATCGCATACTATTCGATTCTTGGCAAGCCTTCAACGCGTTCTTTCTTTTTTATACCTGTGTGGAAACGCCAGAACTATTTTGCAACGCGAACAGAAAATATGTACACGTATACACACAGATCTATCCTATCGATTGATTTTTCGTTCGGTTTCGTTCTATTATGTTAGGACAATCGCCACGTAACTGCCCGTTTACGGGGCTTTAGGGGCGGGACTTGCTTAAAAAATGGCGGACTTACGAGCGATATTAGGCATAGATCAAAATTGCAATAAAGAAGTGCTGGGCTTTTACTTAACTGAAAGTGAAGGAGCAAATTTCTAGTTAGGGGTATTATCAATAAAACTACTAACGTATAATGCATAATTATTTTGAAATTAAAAATAACGTATAAATGACCACACGATGAAACATAAATGAATACACTTATTGATTCATTACGTTGACGACAATCAGTACAGATGTTACCAAAACCATCTTGACAAATTTTTTCATTTGAAGTAGGAAATATGTACAAGGGTCATTTGACCCCTTTGGTAGTTTTAGTGTCAAACGACCTAAAAGAGAGGGGGATATTTTAATTGCCCGTGTGTATTAAGATAGTTGCTCCGTAACTGCCCGTTTACGGGGCTTTAGAGGCGGGACTAGCTAAAAAAAATGGCGGATGACCGAGCGATGTCAGCGACACGCGCGATTCGGTTGCAACTTGTTTGTTTACTCGCGAGGCGAAGGTGATGTAAAAGTATAGATTGTAGTCGGGTGAGTTAAACGATCCGGACGTCATAAAAGAAGCACATGTAGTGCCAGATCATCCCCCATTTCCCCCCACATGGTTCCCTCTAATCCCGGGGCTAACGCGTTCAAGTTTAACGGACGGCACTCGAGAAGAGTTTCATTTGAAACGATGGGTTGTTGGACCTGTTCAAGATGTTATCTTCGAGGAGTCCTTTAGCGGTCCTGAACAGTGAAAAGGGAAGAGAACGTAAAATAGAGGAGCGATGACGTTGGCTACGGTCCAGCGTAGCCGGGTTAACTCGGTATAAATACGGGACGATAAATACAAGAACCTCTTCTTTCTAGCGTACATTTTTCCTTTTATTCTTTCCCCTCGACGCATTTAGAGTGAACGTATGTACGGCGACGTTTTCTTTTTACATCATTCACCGCGGGCTATATGCGTTATCTGCAAACGTCACGCGAACAGGATGACGTTGAACCTTACAGATATTAATAACCGACCATTTCCATCGCCCTTTCCGGTCGAGTAAAGTGCTAATGCCTCGGTTCGCGAACAGATCTTACGTAATCTTTGAACCCTTGCATCGAGACGAGTTACACACCCCTGGCAGAAATTTATGACCGCTTCAAACGCACGGGGAGATCAAAGTGCAGAATTTGTGTCATGATTAATTTCATTGTATTTATTTGGACGAGTTTTGTAATTATTCTGTACAAAATATTGACTATTTATTATTGTTAGTTGGTTATTTATTATTATTGATAATTTAACTTTTTTCATTTTGGAAGAACTGCAATCTTGTTTCTTGGAATAGGTCAAAGCCACGTTTGTAATTAGGAATTTCCAAATTCCCCAGGTCCTACATTTCCAAATTTTCAATTCCCCAAATACTCACCATCTCCCAAATCAATTTCTGATGTTCCAAATTTCCTAATCTCAATAACAGTATCTCAAAAATATACTATTTGCTATTTAGGAATTTTCCTAGTTCCTAATTCCCAAATTTTCAATTCCCCAAATACTCACCATCTCCCAAATCAATTTCTGATCTTCCAAATTTCCTTATCTCAATAACAGTATCTCAGAAGTGTACTATTTACTGTTTAGGAATTTTCAAACTTCTTAGTTCCTAAATTTCCAAATTTTTAATCCCCAAACTTTCACCAACTTCCAAATTTCCTAATCACAATTATAATTATTAATAATTTAACTTTTTTTCATCTTGGAAGAACAGCAATCTTCTTTTAAGAAATGGGTAAAAGACACCTTTTATCACTAGGGAAACTTAGAAATTCAGGAATTTATAACTTTTACTTGATTTTATATTTGTAGCGCATTGCATACAACCTCATCTCTAAAAACTTATAATATAAACGTTAAATTTATTAGCAACTTACTAAGTTCGATTCGTTTTAGATGTAACACGTATTACAGTAGCCTCTCGTTATATTGCCGCTTTTATAGAGACACCCGCCATCGAAACTTACTTACTAGTGTATGTTTATTAAGGCGTATAAATGAATTAATACATGAATATTCACTTCCCTGCTATTATATTGCCAAAAAATAATGGCGTCAATTACCGCAGCTTTCCCCAGAGTTATTTTTGTTCTTCCTTAATTTTCATGGCGTCTTTGGATCTAGTCCAATTGAAATCGTCAGACGCGAGAACGGAAACGTGATTTCGTGAGTTAAACTAACGCAATTTCGTGGATTTAAGTACTAAACGCCATTTGTCCACAGTAATTTCAACGTTTAACTTCTTAATGATCTATGATGGAATTTCAAAAGAATCTCTAATGATATTACGCACAGAAATAAAATATTTTATATATAAAACAATTCTACACATAATTAACATAGCTTCTTATATCGACCTCCTGTGTCACCATTTTACATTCTTTTTTATATCTTTAAATTCTAAATTGTCTATTACAGGTCATTTAATAAGTAGTCACAAAATTACCTTTCGTATCTTTCATATTTATTCCAGCACTTTTTGTTTTAATAGATGAACAGATATGGCGGGAGGTAGAACATTCTTCCTGTAAGTTTTTCCTTAACTAATCAAAGAGATATTCGAGCCGCACTAGACTGTATTACGTACGTATTAGTCAGAAAATGATTCTGTTATAGCAGTTTAAATCATCGTCATTTTGCATTATTTTCTACATTTTCAAATATATATGTATTTACATATGTACTTAAATTATCTTTGCATATTTAATATATAAATTATATTTGCGTATGAAATGCCTAAATTTTATTTGCATATGTAATACATAAATTATGTTTGCGTATGTAATATCTAAATTATATTTGTATATGAATTGCCTATATTTTGTTTGTATATGTAACACATAAATTATGTTTGCGTATGTAATATCTAAATTATATTTGTGCATGAAATGCCTATATTTTGTTTACATATGTAATACATAAATTATCTTTGCATATGAAGTACCTGAGTATGTAATAACTGCATATGTAATACCTAAATTATATTCGCGTATGTAATAACTGCGTATGTAATAAATTGCATATAAAGCTATATGTATTGAAACAATTTTCGCATCTTTCATATTTTACCAGGTCTTTCTGTCTGACTGTCTGTATGTGGATCGGTAAGGCGAGAGACAGAACAATTCTTTTTCCAAGCTTTGACCTAAGCCACGGCCGCTTTCGGTTACGATTTTCAGGTGCAAACGGGATTTTACGAAAATTGGAATATGACGGAGCTACAAAGATAGAAGTATATAGCAGATTTGAAAGCTGCAAGCTCGTAGATATATTTGCCGGGAGTCTCGCAGTAAAAGCGTCCGGGACACGAGGACGAGAATAGTAACTGGTAGGCGAGGTGGACACGATAGAAATCGTAGCCTAGGGAGACTATGAATGTTCCGACTTCCGTCTTTTCCCGTATTCCATGCCGTTCCGACGATATTTCTTGCTGGAATACGTACAATCATTATCTATCAACTGTTTTATCGAGAAACTGAGACAGAGAAAGTTGAGCGCAACCGTAACGAGATTTCTGGATACAGAGAAAGCAAGTTGAAAATTTGAAGTGACATAATCAAATTCCCCTCTAAAACAATATCATTGAAACGATAACAAACGATAATACCTAAAGAATATGCCATCTTTCTATTTAGGAATATCCAAATTCCCCAGTTACTAAATTCACAAATTTTTAATTACCTAAACTCTCAACAACTCTCAAAATTGATTCCTGAACTCTAAAATCTCCTAATCTCAATGGTAATATCTCAAGTATGTACCATGTTTTATTTAGGAGTTTCCAAATTCGCCAGATACCAAATTAAAAAATGTTTAATTCCCCAAATATGTACTCACCAACTCCAAAATCAATTTCTGATCTCCCAAGTTTTCTAATCTCAATAATAATATCTCAAAAATGTAATATTTTCTATTTAGGAATTTCCAAATTCCCCAGTTGATAAAGTCCCAAATTTTTAACACCATAAACTCTCATCAATTCCCAAATTTCTTAATCTTATAACCAAGCATTTTGTCTGAACAATTGCTATCCTAAGAATATTTTCCAATGAAAGAATAAAGTAAACGAGGAAAGAAAGTAACCTAAAGAGAGATGAAAACCAAAAGTCTTTGAATGGCTTCATGCAGAATACCTTGAAAAGCTACTTCAGAACGATTTGACAGCTCGTTATTTGAAGCAGGAAGATAACCATATTCTTAGAGCGGATATACATTAGCCTACAACGTTACAGACTCATTGATCTTTCAACGCAACGAGCAGTATTTCTTCTTATCATCACGTACTATTATAAATTCATTTTCTTTTACAGGAAATAATTTAAATAATCTTTCGGTTCATTTTCTTATCGTTTCAAAGAATTCAGTGAATCATTCTCTCCATTTATTCAGCCGCGGAAAGCTAACCATTGAATATATAATTGCCAATATGGCGCCAATCTTGACCCACATCGAAACTTTTGTTACGCGAATATTAGATTCAATTTCTGAAGCACGACTGGGAAGCATAAAAATCTTTATTTAGTCATTGAAGCATTCTATCGAGGGAAGTTGTCCAATGAATGGTATAAAAAAACACTTCCATGCGTTTTTGAAAATAAAATCGAGCAAAGATTATGTGCACAAACAAAATGACTCATTGTTAGGAAACTGACCTCCAAACATAAAATGTGTATCAAGGTTATTGAACTCTCCGAGGTTTTACCCTATTATATCTCATCTATAGCGATTTGTTGCGATGATTTAATTGGCTGGAATTAATCTTAATTGATGATTCGCCCTCTATCTTATTGAATATATAACTTAACCTAACATTTAAATGCAACAGCTATTCCGTGGTAAGGTTATGTCTTTCACAATCCCGAACTTTCATTTTCAGATTTACAGATTACTGAATTCTTAAATTTTCCAGCTTCCAAATATTCCAATCGCTAAACTTCGAGTTTCCAAATCCCGAAATTTCTAAATTTTCAAGTTTTAAATTCCCTGAAATCCAAATTCCCGAATTCTTAGACTCCTAAATTCGTAAACACCCAAATTTCAAATCCCCCCAATCCCAAATCCCCAAATACCCAGATTTCTAAATGCGCAAATCACCGATATTCTACATATCCAAATTTTTCATTCCCAAATCTCTAAATTCCTGGATTCAGAAATTCCTGACCGCCATCCCCACGCCGAGTGTCACGATTCCGCTGCAATATTAATTTTCGTACCGGTTCTTTTTCCCTAAAAATTTTCCTGTTCGTCGATCATGAATACCCAATTACGTTATACGCGATACGCAGAAAAAAGTCCGTCTCGGTTAACGCGTAAAACTTCATCAAAGAGTGACACGGATTTTCACCTACTGCTTTCTGTAGTGGAACATCAATTTTTTTTTCTTTTTCCACGAGTTAAGGTTCCCTGTTAGCACGGGACGAGAGTGGTAACTCTAGCACACGGCAATAGCTTGGACCGGTTCTACCAGATAAGTCTCCGTACAACCAACATTATGAAAGCGAGTTAAAACACCTACGAATTTACACGATCATACGGTACGTTGCACGGTACATAATTTTCTTTCACTGAAAATCAAAATGCAAAACTGAGATGCCCTCGCCGGGCAATTAATGATACCTGCGTGACCCACTTGTTTTCAAGTTTTAATGAAGGCTTCGTAGCGGAGGAAATGAAAAAAACTCATTCAAGTTATTAGGTTAGGTTTTATCATTGAAATCGATTTATTTTTATCGGATGATAATCATAAAATTGCGCGCTACGTCCTGGTTCATTCATTTGCACGTCTTAGCGATGTTATCGATATACTGCATTCTCGATAAAATCTCGATATTATTTACATTTATCGATGACAGTAATCTTATTGTAAGCTATCAATAACGACCCGTTAGATGTAAAACAGTTACGCCCACCATAAAATTTGAGTGAACCTTTTTTGTAGGAAATTTTCTAAGCTACAAATTTCGTAATAACTATTTTTATCATAGAATTAATTAGTAACGAGATATTTGCGAATAACTGTTGGGATTTACTGGGTTTAACTTTAGGGAGCTATCTTAAATTAGTAGGAATTTCTGACACGTTTAAAACGATGGAATATTTGTTGCATACGTGTTGCAAATTTCCGTAAATTGTTAATTGTTTATAATCTTATCGAATCTGTCAAATACATCAACGATTCTTTCACGACACTCGATTAAACTGATTCAACATTTGAAAGGAATAGGATTTAAACGACGGAAGATATCTGCGTAATACAATTACGATTGAGTTTATTTTAAGAAGTTTGCAAGAAACAGCGTTTACTAAGAGCCTGGAGAATATTCGTGTCACGTGACAATTTACGGGACTCGCGTTGACTTTACCAGAGTGCATGATTTCGAAGATCTACCTGTAATATATATACAGTATTACGCTGAACCAGGAGTTGCATAATTGTCATTTTAAATGAAGCTATGCTATATAACTGGTACGTGTTTATCGATTATATAAGTCACCTTTGCACGAGCAAGAGAAAAATCTAACAAATTACCGGCCCGTTTGAAAAATCGCACAAAAGATCGGTGGTGGAGTAAACGTCGTACGCGAAGTGTCAAATTTTAACAGCTGTATGCGATAACGAGAGGTTATGGGCACGTAACGCGTAACGACATTTGAAATATAATAAGCAACGTTCGAAAAAGGCGACAGAGCAAAAGAGGCACGAGGTCGAGACGGTTTAAAAGGGCGCAATTCTGTTGAAAGTATTCGATCGACTGACATGCCGTACGAGGAAACCTGTTACGAACGTACATACATACAAATATATGTATACGTCTTTACTTACCTTTTCCTTCGCTCTGCCTGCGTGTTTTTGCACTGTCTTCGCGATCAACGCACCCTTACTTTCAGCCATTTTCTCTCACGGTACTCGAAAAGCGGCGACAAACAATCCTCTCCAGAACACTAAATTCAATTTTCAAGCCTGGCCGACGTTACTTTCTTTCACACCGAACTACAACCAAAACGCACGAACGGAAGCGCGGAGAAACACTAAAGAGTCGACACGAAACTACGCGCCGAGGTTCGCTCCTCACGCTTTCACGAGCACTCGCATACTGGCAGCACCGTCCACGATACATCATGCACTGCTGGCTGTTGGTACACCGGTAAGAACGGTTGGCTTCCCTAGGGAATATGGCGTCACACGGGAGACCGCACGTTCGATTATCCTTGATAAACGCATTTTCAAATTTAGAGAGTTAAAAATTTAAAAATCGAGGATTTCAGATATTTGGGAGCTTCGGAATTTGTAGATTTCGGAACGTGAAAATTTACAAGTTTCAAAGTATCGAAATTAGGAAATTTGAAGGTGTAGGGACTGTGGTCTTTAAGGACGAATAAACCGAAGCCGACATGGAAGGGGAATTTTAATAGCCGTTGCTTTAACGCGATAGGGCATTTTCTGCGCATGTTCCATGCGTTAAACTGCAAATCTGGCTTTTCTGGGGAAAATGGCAGCCAAGGAGCATAGGACCGCTGGTAAAAAATATTTGTGCATTGGCGCACATTATGTCCAATTCACAGGAATCAATGTATTACAGCTTTCTCAAATAAATGCTTATTTAAATAATTAAGTCGGTTTGTTTTGTAACGTAGAATAAGTAATAGTTTATAGTAGAATAATTGAAATTAAAAAGTTGAAATTTATATCTGCGTGTGATCTGTGAAAATTTCGGAGAAAATCGTATTTATCGACGATTAAGAAAAGATTATCGACAATTACCGACGCGTTCAACTTTGTACTGAAAGTACAACTGTAAATAAGGAAGAATTCCAAAACTTTTGTGAGGGTTAGTTTTATATCGTAGTGCCGTAAGGGTTGAAACTAGAAAATATAATGACAGACACTTGTTATAATAAAAAGAATGTAATTTTGAATGTCTCATACTTCGATAAGTAAAACATGTTTGTCCATCTAAATAATATGTTCTTTGTTAAATGAATAATTGCAACGCGTAAAAGTTAAAAAAGAAATATAAGTTTCATTAGATACGACGACATTTTAATGAACATTTATTCAGAAAATTAAAATTTGTGTTCAAAAGAATTTACAATGTGTAATTATAACTTAATATACAATAATATAAAATATAAAAAAATAATTGGTTTCATTAGTAATTAACGTGCAAGTACGAAAGTTATAAAATTAACAAACTATAATAGAACAGTATTTCAATTAATAAGTAATTGCAAATTAAAAATTATAGTAAAATAAATTCTATTACATAAAACAAGTTACAATTATACAAAATAAATGTAACTGCAATAATTACTGGACATTTTGCAAGGTATGCACACGAAAATGATAAAAATAATAAATTTTAATATATACAACAATAATTTATTTAATTAATCACCGAAAAATCATAAATTATAAAGAAATATGTCGTAATATAACAATCAACAAATATGTTGTATCATATGTGCGTGTAAAAGTTGTAAACATACTCAATTTCAACGGATATAACAATCGTTTAATGAATAAATAATTAGAAAAGTAATAATTATAAAAGAATAAATGACAACATAATACTTGATAATTATTCCGTAACATACCACCACGAAAAAATTACGAAAACAACGAATTTAAATAATTGAAACAATACATTCGTTAATAAATCATCGAAAAATTTTAAATTATTATACAGTAATATTAAAATAATAGTTGTTGCCTTGAAATAGGGTGCTTGCACGGTATTGGTTCATTAACCTGATGATCATTGGCCATTGCATATTACCAACTATTATCTACCTATCCTCGTGTACTTACGAAGGTCACACGAGCTCAGTCTTATTGCGAGTGTCATGGAGGTCAGATGTACCCTGACACCACTCACCGGTAAGAGTCAACGATACACTTAACCTATCGTGTACTTACCTAAGTGTTACCTAGTGTATTAGTCAAGTGTTTAGTGTGTATTATCAAGTGTTTTAACATATATACGGGGGTGTAATAACACGTTTTACCCGCCGGTTCCTAAAGTGGCAAAATGTTAACCAGTGTGTTCCTACATGCGATTGTGCATGCATATACGGATATATTAGTGCGTTTTATATAATATTTGTGCATAAATACGGGAGTGTAAAAACGAGTTTTACGGTGCGATTAATAAAGTGACAAAGTGTTAACCAGTGTGTTCCTACATGCGATTGTGCATGCATATACGGATATATTAGTGCGTTTTATATAATATTTGTGCATAAATTCGGGAGTGTAAAAACGAGTTTTACGGTTCGGTTCCTAAAGTGGCAAAGTGTTAACCAGTGTGTTCCTACATGCGACTGTGCATGCATATATGGATACATTAGTGCGTTTTATATAATATTTGTGCATAAATTCGGGAGTGTAAAAACAAGTTTTACGGTGCGCATCCTAAAGTGACATAGTGTTAATCAGTGTGTTCCTACATGTAATTGTACATGCATATACGGATACATTAATGCAAGTGTTCAGTGTACTCTACATTGTGGTTATCTAAGTGTTTTAACATAACTGTGCAAGTGTTCAGTGTACTTTACGGTGCGATTACCTAAGTGCTTTGACATAATTGTACAAGTGTTCAGTGTACTTTACGGTGCGATTACCTAAGTGCTTTGACATAATTGTGCAAGTGTTCAGTGTACTTTACGGTGCGGTTACCTAAATGTTTCGACATAATAGTGCAAGTGTTCAGTGTACTCTATAATGTGATTATCTAAGTGCTTTGGCATAATTGTACAAGTGTTCAATGTACTTTACGGTGCGATTACCTAAGTGCTATGACATAATTCTGCAAGTGTTCAGTGTACTTTACGGTGCGGTTACCTAAATGTTTCGACTTAATTGTACAAGTGTTAATGTATTTTACGGTGCGATTACCTAAGTGCTTTGACATAATTGTGCAAGTGTTCAGTGTACTTTACGGTGCGGTTACCTAAGTGCTTTGACATAATTGTGCAAGTGTTCGGTGTACTTTACGGTGCGGTTACCTAAATGTTTTGACATAACTATGCAAGTGCTTTAGTATAACATACGGTGCGGTTACCTGTGTGTTTTGACATTCAAATAATCCTCCATGCATGTTACATCCGTTAGATTGAGTGTTTACAAATTTAAAGAAACCCGTTTAATGCATGCTTGAACAAATTAATTTTAATGTGCCCAAACAAATGCATGTTTCTCAAAATTCAAACGATGAACTGTTTATTAATCATTGTGTTCGTTTTGTGCTTACAGAAGGTCGCTTCATCATCAACCAGAAGGACTAACTGCCTGATCGAACCAATGCAACCGATCGTTCCTGGATCAATCGCTGAGATCTGCTGCCTCTCGGATGCGGTGCCTTTTCACATGCTGTGCTTCTTCACATACGACGCCTCATCGCACGCAGTGCTTCGTCACATGTGACGCCTCATCACACACGCAGTACCTCACCGATGTATCGAGTGCAAGCTGGACGCGGCGGTGTAAATCAACGATCGGTGAGTCGCATGCATTATGGTTCCTCCGGTTCCCATCATGTCGCAGGACGAATGGTCCGAAACGACACGGGAACTGGTTGTAATTTTTACAATTTTGAGCGAGCATAGTGACCACGTCCGTACGAACGTGCAATATTCGTACAAATTGCATTTTTTTTGTGTATTTCATGTATTAGATCAGGGTAGGGTTTTCTTGTACATCGCGTTTCAATTTACAAATAGAGTTGCGAATTAAATACAGAAGTCGGATTACCCTCCGATTTCGCGATAATTAAAGATTACATTAAAGATTCACTTTTAATTATTTCCCTACGCGTGAACGGTTCTTTTAAAAATACACATATGTACAAGAAAGTTTCGCGACGAACGGATTTCGATATCGAAGTTAATTATCATGAATACTTTTGGTTATTTAGTGAATTTACTTTGATATCAGAAATCTGTCGAGAATGAAATCGATATACTTAGATATTTTTGCAAAGTGTTTCTCCATTTTCCATTTTCAAATATTAAGTTCATAGTAATTAAATTCATTGATATTAAAGTTCATTTTTTGAGGAGAACGCTTTATTAGCATGTTATTAATCATATTTCTTAGCTCAGGATTTTCAGCACACACGAAGAAAACTGGTAGGTCAAAATACTGTTGGCCGTGTTCATTTTTATGCTCTAAATTCATACGCGTGCTTAGATGCTACTCGCATGAGTTAGGGCAGGTGAATACGGTTTAGTTTTAAGATATTTTCGGCGATCGACAATTTGACAGTGAATTATACTCGACACAAGTTACACGTGTGTGTGTGTGGTTAGGTCGTGGACCTTGTGTCGATTAGAAATTACATTAATTTATTATAAAATCACGAATTTGCAAAATGCTATCGAAAGATGCATATAGAATCAACAAAATTGAATTGCAAAATTAAGCAAGTAGAGTCAAAACACTTTTCAAAATTATATCAAACTAACAAGATTGAATTTGAAAACTGTATAAGTTTAGTAATTACAAAATTATTACGGCATGCACATATTACATTAAATACTCGAAAGAATAAGAAAATGAAATATGTCAATGTTCAGTTAATGTTCACTGTCGATTGTCGATCGATTTCAGCAAAAAAGGTATGAAACATTAGAGTGTGAATGTTGTATTGAACTCGGGTGTCGGAGACGTCCCGGGACGTACTCCCTAGGAGTAGGCATTTTTGCACCCGGGTGGTTGTGTGAGAACCGTGGAGTGTGTTTTTGTGAGAATGGCTTTTGCAATTTTTTAAATATAGCATCAGGCAGGCAGGTAGCATACTTCTGGTGTGATTGAGTTAGTTTTTAAGTAGGTAGGGCCGGAGCAAGCATTCATGTTTCTCTGTCCTCCGTAAAACACACGTGAGATGCTTGTATCTGGAGTGTAAAAGACGAAAAATCGAGAAGAGAAAATCTAAATACGACTTAATCGTATTTAATATTCTCTTGAACTCGATTGTTCGTAAGGCCAAGCCTTTTAGATTGTAAGCCGCAGTCGTGGTACTAGACCCGATTGCAAAAATGAAGTATACAGTGAAGTGAAGTGAAGTGCAGTGAAATTAAATAAACATTCTGCTCGGATATTCTTTTACGGACAGCGCATTCTGAGAATCGCTGGTCGTATAAATTTCAATTTTCTTTCCTTTCTTAAAGTAACGAATTTGCATGATTACGTAAAATTTTGATCTCTTTGTCGACAATCGAAAGAAATCGATAGCGATTCATTTTTATTTCTATAAAAGTGTCCGCTGTCTGTTTCTCGAGATCGATCGACAACGAATTCGAAAATTTATGTAATTAATATCAAAGTCAAAGAATTTCCGAGTTACCGTAAAATCTCGCGAGTGAATTTTTGTGAGGCCGCAGCCGAAGAAAGAAGAGGCTATATGCCGAAGAGCCCCGGCAAAATTTGCCAAAGAAGAGGGGAACTATCAATGGCTGTCCATCTTAGGATGGAGAGTCATTTTGTCACTATGCTCGCTATTATTTTTCTGTATTTTATGTGTGTGTGCTTTTTTTAACGGTACGAACAGTATCGTCGAACCCGTTTTGCTCGAACTTGACGAGCATACGATCGTCGACTCGCGATTTTATTGCGCACTTTGAAAATGTAGAGTCACGTCGCGATTTTATTACGAATTTTGAGAATATAGAATCACGTCGCGAATTCTATTACGAACTTTGAGGATATAGAATCACGTCGCGATTTTATTATGATATTTGAAAATATAGAATCACGGTGCTATTTTATTACGAATTTTGAGAATATAGAATCACGTCGCGATTTTATTACGAATTTTGAGAATATAGAATCACGTCGCGAATTTTATTATGAACTTTGAAGATATAGAATCACGTCGCGAATTTTATTACGAACTTTGAAGATATAGAATCACGTCGCGATTTTATTATGATATTTGAAAATGTAGAATCACGTCGCGATTTTGATCGAGATTTGCGATCCTCGAAACATGCCGCGATTTTATTTCCAGCTTCGAAAATATAGTATCATCGAACGCGTTTTGCTCGAACTTGACGAGCACACGATCATTGATTCGCGATTTTATTAGGAACATTGAAATTTTCATACCATGTCGCGATTTTGATCGAGATTTCCGATTCTCGAAACCTGTCGCGATTTTATTTCCAGCTTCGAAAATATTACATCAATTCTGGATTTTACTACTAACTTTGCAATTTTCATATCAATTCGCGATTTTATTATGACCTTCGAAAATGTTGTATCGCGTCGCGATTTTATTACGAACTTTGAAAATATTAGAATCACGTCGTGATTTTATTACATACTTTGCAATTTTCATATCAATTCGCGATTTTATTACGACCTTCGAAAATATTGTATCACGTCGCGATTTTGTTACGATATTTGAAAATATTAGAATCACGTCGCGATTTTATTAGAGTTTTGAGAGTTCCGGAACTCTCCGAGATTTTATATTCTTCTTCCGACTCATTATTTTAAAAAATATAAATTATTCTTACTTCCCAAATCCATGTATGTCATAATTGGTGAGAAATCTGCAGTCCCTTTAGAATGGTAATTGTAGTTTCGTTTCAAATTTCGGTGATATGTTCCGCTTGGCTTCGATCGTTATTCCATTCAAGCTTTCTATGTTTCACAGTTTTGCGATTTTGTTTGTTAGGTTGTTTCTTCCCTCGCGAGTTCGCAATTTTTAGCGAGAAAAATTTCGCTCCTCTTCCGTCGATTTCCAATCTTAATAATATTTTGGACGTTTCAGATTTTCATTTTTGGTAAGTTTTTACATTGTTCACTCTTACAAAATCCGCAATTTTCATTGCATTTCTTATTTTAATTGTACTATATCAAATAAAGAAAAATTTCACTGCTTCTCCTCCAACCTCCTTTCTTAATAATATGTTGTATGTTTCAGGTTTTGATTTTTGGTAAGTTTTTACATTGTTCACTCTTACAAAATCCGAAATTTTCATTGCATTTCTTATTTTAATTGTACTATATCAAATAAAGAAAAATTTCACTCCTTCTCCTCCAACCTCCTTTCTTAATAATATTTTGCATGTTTCAGGTTTTGATTTTTGGTAAGTTTTTACATTGTTCACTTTTACAAAATCCGCAATTTTCATTGCATTTCATATTTTAATTGTACTATATCAAATAAAGAAAAATTTCACTCCTTCTCCTCCAACCTTCTTTCTTAATAATATGTTGTATGTTTCAGGTTTTGATTTTTGGTAAGTTTTTACATTGTTCACTCTTACAAAATCCGAAATTTTCATTGCATTTCATATTTTAATTGTACTATATCAAATAAAGAAAAATTTCACTCCTTCTCCTCCAACCTACTTTCTTAATAATATTTTTTATGTTTCAGATTTTCGTTTTTGTAAGTTTTTAGGGAGCTTACAATAATTGTCAATTAGGATTCTCAAATCTCTTAGAAATTTTATGTCGTTCATGGAAGTTGTCTCGATCTTTCGAACCCTTCCGGAATTTTATATCGAGTCCTGAAATTTTCTTATCTGTCCTTAATTCTCGTACCTCTCTGATCATATTTCAACGTCTAAGATTTTCGTACCCCTTAGTGATTTTATTTCGCGTTCTGAGATTTTCGTATCTAACTGTGCTTTTCTTCGAGTATTGACATTTTCGTACCTCCGATTCTCTAAGATTCTCTTATTTAATTGTGGTCTTACATTCTAATCAAAACCTGCAATTAATTTTTTTTATTTTCAGAATTTAATTAATTTCGGTTTAATGTTGAGCTCGTGGGAGGGTGGATGGGGTAGCTCATCGGTTGTTAACTTCAAGTGAATCCAGTTTTCTTCTCCTCAAAACTCGCTCCTAATTTTTATTTATTTTGCAGGTTATAATAAATTGCTTGTTGATATTAAGCTAATGGGAGGGTGGATGGGATAGCTCAAAGAATTTTCACTTCAAGTGAATCCGCCTCAGTACTCCTCCAAACTCGCTTCTAATATTTATTTTACTTTCAGGTTTCATTTATTAATATTGAGCTAGTGGGAGGGTGGATGGGAGCTCATGGGGTTTTCACTTCATGTGAATCCGGCTTTTTTCTTCAGGAAAATCGATATTAATTTTTATTTTATTTTCAGATTTGAAATTATAATACTGAGCTAGTGGGCGGGTGGATGGGAGCTCAGGGGTTTTTCACTTCATGTGAATCCGGTTTATTTCTTCACGAAATTCGATTTTAATTTCTCTTTTATTTTCAGGTTTGAATTGATAATAATGAGCTAGTGGGAGGGTGGATGGGAGCTCATGGGTTTTTCACTTCATGTGAATTCGGTTTATTTCTTCACGAAATTCGATTTTAATTTCTCTGTTATTTTCAGGTTTGAATTTATGATAATGAGCTAGTGGGAGGGTGGATGGGAGCTCATGGGTTTTTCACTTCATGTGAATCCGGTTTATTTCTTCACGAAATTTGATTTTAATTTCTCTTTTATTTTCAGGTTTGAATTGATAATAATGAGCTAGTGGGCGGGTGGATGGGAGCTCATGGGGTTTTCACTTCATGTGAATCCGGTTTATTTCTTCACGAAATTTGATTTTAATTTCTCTTTTATTTTCAGGTTTGAATTGATAATAATGAGCTAGTGGGCGGGTGGATGGGAGCTCATGGGGTTTTCACTTCATGTGAATCCGGTTTATTTCTTCACGAAATTCGATTTTAATTTCGCTTTTATTTTCAGGTTTGAATTGATAATAATGAGCTAGTGGGCGGGTGGATGGGAGCTCATGGGGTTTTCACTTCATGTGAATCCGGTTTATTTCTTCACGAAATTCGATTTTAATTTCTCTTTTATTTTCAGGTTTGAATTTATGATAATGAGCTAGTGGGAGGGTGGATGGGAGCTCATGGGGTTTTCACTTCAAGTGAATCCGGCTTCTTTCTTCTTGAAAGTCCGCTTTTAATTTTCCTTTTTATTTGCAGGTATTAAATAATTTTTGGTAAAATTGAGCTAGTGGGAGGGTGGATGGGTAGCTCATGGGTTTTTCACTTCAAGTGAATCCGGCTTCTTTCTCCTTGAAAGTCCGCTTTTAATTTTCTTTTTTATTTTCAGGTTTTAAATAATTTATATTATTTGCAGGTTTTAACTAATTTATATTATTTTCAGGTTTTAATTAATTTCAATTCAATGTTGCAGGATAGGTTTCACCCGAAGAAAGAAGATAGAAGAATACATCATCCAGGGATCATCGTGGGATGCGTACCTCATTGTACCTTAGTATTAAGTTCGTGGGCGGGCGGGCGGGTCCCCGTGCCTCTTGTTCGGAGTTGCATTTATTTTCACGACCGGTCGTGAATTTTTGCCGCGTTAATTAGTAGAGTCACCCAATTTTCTGTTAATTGTTCCGGACCCGAATGACCATAGGTGATTGAATATTGCAGGGATCATGTGGCCGATGATGGTTGGGAGTACTGGACAGTTCTTGGGATATGTAATGCGTGATGGTGCGCTGGCGAACGCTGTCGTATAACGACTGAGGCGGCCTCTCTACCCTTACGGCTGTGGAGCAATGGGAGCCTGATCGCGAACGTTGTCTGAGGACTAGGGATCCTCTCCTTGGTTGGTCTGCCCTCACCCGGTGGCGGGGGAGAAACGGGAACCTGAATGCAACATCCGTCGTCCTTGGGACTAGGGTGTCCTCTCTACCTTTTTGTTGTGGAGAAATGGGAACCCGAACGCGAACATGTCCCTTGTACTGCCAGTGTTCCTGGTTGGATTCTGTCGCACGATTCATGTAATTTCAATTACCGTTTGGTCCAGGAGGGCGAGGTTCTCTTGACAGAGAATGCTTATACTACCCTTTTGCGAAAGTTCTTCTAACTTTCTTCCTCCCCTCTCCCGCACTCCAATCCCCTTTTCTTTTTTTCAACGTAAATAATACGAGTGCAATTTCCGAACAAGAGGTACATTCGCGATTAGTATAAGTATGCGTGCGATTAAAATAGAGCGCGGGGCCCCATTGTATTAGTGTTAAGTGCGTGCGGAAGCGCTTTCGTTTCTAAGTTGCACCCATTTTCACGACCGGTCGTGATATTGTTCGCGTGATAGACTGTAGTATTCACGGTGATTGTCTGTCGATTGCTCCGGACTCGCGTGGATGGAACGTGGATTGTATAATGCGGTGAATCCGGGTAAGTTTTGGCCGAAAATGCTGGTAAGCGCGTGGGACACGTCTTGCATGGATAGCACTGAATGATGCCTCATCATCTCATCTATCGCCT
Source organism: Coelioxys conoideus (assembly GCA_947623535.1). NCBI lineage: Eukaryota > Metazoa > Arthropoda > Insecta > Hymenoptera > Megachilidae > Coelioxys > Coelioxys conoideus. The sequence goes on along the minus strand of OX392451.1, from coordinate 7,982,381 downwards.
GACGGCTAGGGTATTCCATGTTTTTCTGTTAGACCCCCTTTCAACGGGGGCAGGAATGATTGGGTTCCCTGACGGCAAACGTGTCACTCGTTCTTATCGGTATTCGAGGTTCAATTCTGTAAGATTTGGGCTGAAAATGCTGGTGTAGCGCCATGGAGGCGTCTAGTGGGGTAGATTGATTGATGTACCATCTCGATCTACTGTCTAGGGTATTCCCTAGGCTAAACCTCGGACGTCTCACTGGTTCTTATCAGTATTTTTGGTTCAACTCTGCCCGAGGTTCACGTAAGTCACGATGCAATCACCGCTTGATTCGCGTGGGCGAGGTTCACTCGATTGACAACGCTGTTCCACCCTTTTGCGAAAGTTCTTCCAACTTTCTTTTTTTACTTATTTGCGAAAGTTCTTCTAACTTTCTTTTTTTACTTATTTGCGAAAGTTCTTCTGACTTTCTTTTTTTACTTATTTGCGAAAGTTCTTGTAACTTTCTTTTTTTTACGTATTTTCGAAAGTTCTTCTAACTTTCTTCGCCCCTTTGCTTGGTACACCGTTTTAGGTAGCATGGGTGCAAACTTAGAACACGGAAGCGTTTAGTTTTAAGTAGAGTAAGTACTCATTTATCCTTCCGATAAATGAGGTTGTTGCAATTGGAGGGTGGATGGGACTTGGAGATAGGGTGGGTCACTTTCGTAGTCACCTCCGCGTGGTGTGACCTGGTAATCGATATCGTTTTCTAAATTTATAATTTTTCTAAATTTCAAAATTTGTAATGAATCAAAATTTCAAAATTTGTAATTTATCAAAATTTCAAAATTTGTAATTTATCAAAACATCAAAATTTATGATCTATGAAAATTGCTGAATTTGTAGTTCGTTCACGAATACGAATGTAATTCTAAGTTTCATTTTTCGCGAGTCAAAGAATAGAAAACAATATCGAGCTAAGAGCTACGATTTACGTTGAAGTTATAATTTCATGTATTCTTCAATATTTTCAAAAATAATTGTCTTCCTTATTATATATCCAGGAATAAAAGAAATTATTATTGAAAAATATTTGCAACGCGTTATGTATTTTCGAGTACTTTATTTCAAATAAATTAAACTGTCGTTTCCTATACCCCAATCTCCTGTGTTAATTATGTTTTTATGCGAGTATTAGTTTTATTTCAATCCCGAGCTTGTGGGAGGAAGGGTGGGCTCGGGCGCAAGTTTTCCGTCACGATATTGTGACGGAAAGCTTGTGTAAATTGTAAGTGTCTCCTGTTCTAACTTACACCGATCATATTTACTACAATTTCTCAATTTTTGTCATATTATTCTGTGGCAATAGTTTGTCATTTTTTTTTATCACTTGGTACAAATCCAAAAGAAAGTCCTTCTGACTTTCTTCCGTACCGCTGTTTACATTTACATCTTTTTTGATTGTACCAAAATGCAATCTTAGAACAGGAGATACATCGCGGTATGTAATATAAGTATGAGTGCGTACATGATTAGAGCGTGAGTGCGATTTTAATATAGAGTGCGAGACCTCAAAGTGTTAGTATTAAGTGAATGTGCTAGTACGCTTTCGTTTCTAACTTGCACTCATTTTCACGACAAAACGTGACTTTTTCTACGCGTTAGATCGTAGTATTATTCAGTTATTTTTTGTCGGTTGTTCCGGACCCAAATGACCAAAGGGAATTGTATGATGCAAGGCATAGGGCCGATTAGGGCAGGTAATACTGGTCAGTTCTTAGAATATGTCTTGCGAGGTGTAGATATGTCTTCTTTATACAAAAGTATCCTCTTTGCATCGAATCTTTCGCTGATGTATCGTTCGTTCTGGCTGTCACTCTCGTTGCGATTCTGCTTCGTGTATCTCGTATATCAGGATTCGATCACCCTTTGGTTCAGGAGGGCGAGGTCCACTTGGCAAAAGATACTGATCTACCTTTTTGCGAAAGTTCTTCTAACTTTCTTTCTTATATATTTATTCCATTTTACCTTTCTTTCCTTTTAACTTTCTCCCCTTTGCTTTGAGTTTCGTTTTAGATAACATGAGTGCAATGTTAGAACGAGTGGTACATTTGCGGCGTTTAGAATAAGCAGCGTTTTTATAAGTATGCGTGAGAATGCGAGAGTATGCAATTATAATAAGAGCGTATATACGTCCGATAAGCGATAGATTGTAGTATGCGTTAGTGTATCCGTATAATATATGCGAACGCTGAATACATCGTGGGATCATCGTGGGATCATCGAGGGATCATGTACAGTATTTAAAATAAGTATAAATTGTAGTATGCGTGTAGTATGAAAGCGTAAGTATGAGTGATTATGAAAGTGAAGCGCAAGTATGAAACTTATTCATGCCATTGTAGGATCGGCGTGGGATTCTGTGAAGACCACATCATTTTCAAAACTCGAAATCTCATTTCCTATGGCAAAGCTTCCTTGATCTTTCGAACATTTTTGAAATTTTATTTTGTGTTGCGAGATTGTGCTATCAGACTATGATTTTATTTTGACGCTTGAGATTTCCGTACTTCCGATTGTCTGAGATACTTTTATGTATCTATCGTTTTACCTTTTCATGGAGATCTGCACTTATGTTTTATTTTATTTACAGGTTTTAATTAATTCCAATTTAATGTTGAGCCAGTGGGATGGTGGATACTTCATGGGTTTTTCACTTCATGTGAATTCGGCTCCTTTCTCCTCGAAACTCGCACGTAATTTTTTTATTTTCAGGTTGCAATTAATTTATGGTTAATATTGAGCTAGAGGGAGGGTGGATGGGTAGCTCATGGGGTTTTCACTTCATGTGAATCCGGCTTCTTTCTCCTAGAAAGTCCGTTCGTAATACCTTTTATTTTCAGGTTTCATTTATTAATACTGAGCTAGTGGGCGGGTGGATGGGAGCTCATGGGTTCTTCACTTCATGTGAATCCGGTTTATTTCTTCACGAAATTCGATTTTAATTTCTCTTTTCTTTTCAGATTTGAATTTATGAAAATGAGCTAGTGGGAGGGTGGATGGGAGCTCATGGGGTTTTCACTATAAGTGAATCCGGCTTCTTTCTTCTTGAAAGTCCGCTTTTAATTTTCCTTTTTATTTGCAGGTATCAAATAATTTTTGGTAAAATTGAGCTAGTGGGAGGGTGGATGGGTAGCTCATGGGTTTTTCACTTCAAGTGAATCCGGCTTCTTTCTCCTTGAAAGTCCGCTTTTAATTTTATTTTTTATTTTCAGGTTTTAAATAATTTATATTATTTGCAGGTTTTAACTAATTTATATTATTTTCAGGTTTTAATTAATTTCAATTCAATGTTGCAGGATAGGTTTCACCCGAAGAAAGAAGATAGAAGAATACATCATCCAGGGATCATCGTGGGATCATCGTGGGATGCGTACCTCATTGTACCTTAGTATTAAGTTCGTTTCCCCGTGCCTCTTGTTCGGAGTTGCACTCATTTTCACGACCGGTCGTGAATTTTTGCCGCGTTAAATAGTAGAGTCACCCAATTTTCTGTTAATTGTTCCGGACCCGAATGGCCATAGGTGATCGAATATTGCAGGGACCATGAGACAGATGAGGACTAGGACTACTCGTCAGTTCCTGAGATGTGGACTGCGTGGCGGTGCGCTGGCGAACGCTGTCGTATAACGACTGAGGCGGCCTCTCTACCCTTACGGCTGTGGAGCAATGGGAGCCTGATCGCGAACGCTGTCTGAGGAATAGGGATCCTCTCTTCGGTCAGACCTCCCTCACCCGGCGGCAGTGGAGAAACGGGATCCTGAATGCAACATCCGTCGTCTTGGGACTAGGGTGTCCTCTCTACCTTATTGTTGTGGAGAAATGGGAACCCGAACGCCATCACGTCACTTGGACTACCAGGATTCTTCGTTGGATTTTTTCTCGTGTTTCATGTAAGTTTAATCACCTTTTGGTCCAGGAGGGCGAGGTTCTCTTGACAGAAAATGCTCATACCGCCCTTTTGCGAAAGTTCTTCTAACTTTCTTCCTCCCCTCTCCCTCGCCCCCACACCCCTTTGCTTTTTTTTTCGTCGTAAATAATACGAGTGCAATTTTCGAACAAGAGGTACATTCGCGTTTAGTATAAGTATGCGTGCGATTAAAATAGAGCGCGGGGCCCCATTGTATTAGTGTTAAGTGCGTGCGGAAGCGGTTTCGTTTCTAACTTGCACCCATTTTCACGACCGGTCATGAATTTTTTCGCGCGATAGAGTGTAGTATTCACGGTGATTGTCTGTCGATTGCTCCGGACTCGCGTGGATGGAACGTGGATTGTATAATGCGGTGAATCCGGGTAAGTTTTGGCCGAAAATGCTGGTAAGCGCGTGGGACACGTCTTGCATGGATAGCACTGAATGATGCCTCATCATCTCATCTATCGCCTGGCGGCTAGGGTATTCCATGTTTTTCTGTTAGACCCCCTTTCAACGGGGGCAGGAATGATTGGGTTTCCTGACGGCAAACGTGTCACTCGTTCTTATCGGTATTCGAGGTTCAATTCTGTAAGATTTGGACTGAAAATGCTGGTGTAGCGCCATGGAGGCGTCTAGTGGGGTAGATTGATTGATGTACCATCTCGATCTACTGTCTAGGGTATTCCCTAGGCTAAACCTCGGACGTCTCACTGGTTCTTATCAGTATTTTTGGTTCAACTCTGCCCGAGGTTCACGTAAGTCACGATGCAATCACCGCTTGATTCGCGTGGGCGAGGTTCACTCGATTGACAACGCTGTTCCACCCTTTTGCGAAAGTTCTTCCAACTTTCTTTTCTTTACTGATTTGCGAAAGTTCTTCCAACTTTCTTTTTTGACTGATTTGCGAAAGTTCTTCTAACTTTCTTCTCCCCTTTGCTTGGTATACCGTTTTATATAGCACGGGTGCAAACTTAGAACACGGAAGCGTTTAGTTTTAAGTAGAGTAAGTACTCATTTATCCTTCCGATAAATGAGGTTGTTGCAATTGGAGGGTGGATGGGACTTGGAGATAGGGTGGGTCACTGTCGTAGCCACCTCCACGTGGTGTGACCTGGTAATCGAAATCGTTTTCTAAATGTTTTTTATTTCTGAAAAATCATGTTTAGAAAACGATATCGAGCTAAGAGCTACGATTCTTGTTCAAGTTATAATTTCATTCGTCCGATATCTTCTTCTGCCATAATGTGCGAAGGCATCCGTGCTCGTCGAATGCAGCATTCGGTGTTCCAGAAATCGTGCATTAAACGCGCCGATGAAATTTTATTACAGATTCACGCGAATTATAATGTTCGGAAGTTTGGAAGTTGGAAATACGGGAAATTAGAATTCGGGGACTTCGATTTTTATGTATTCCAAGGTCACATATTATCCAAAATGAGAAGAAAGTGACGCGAATCTCCCTCCTACACTAGGTTTTATTTAAAGGAAGTTTACATTTCAGCTACGCGTACTGTTGGGAGTAAGAGGTAATTTGACTAAAAATAGGTGCATAACGAGCGTTTCATCACTACCGTTTAGAAACCCCACGGGAACCTACGAGATCACATATGGGATTCTATGTGGTTGAAAAACAGACATATGAGATAAGCGGTGCAACATTGTTTTCCTTCAACTAAAGGAGACTGTGGGTTCAATATTAATTTTCTTTAAATAAGAATGAACGTGTAATAACATCGTTTACTTTCGATTCTGAGTAATCGAATAAACTTGAAATTTTTTAATCCTTAAATTTGCAAATTTTCAAAATTACCATGCACCTAAATAGGATATACATATATCTCTATAATATAACACTTACGTTTGGTTCAAATTAATTTGAAAATCAATATCTTAAGTAATTTTTTAACACAACATTGAATTATTGTACGAGAAATAATTAAAAAGGTATTGAAGACGACTTAATAAAGTTATGAACAAAATGAAAGGATATTGTTAACGATCGAAGACCTAACACCACGCTACGCAGGTACACGCGTGGTGTGTGCCATAAATTAAATGTTTCGTTCGCTTGACGGCGTATTTTAAAACAAAAGATTTATTTTAAACAAAAAAGAAAAAATACAAGTCATCAGGAAATTGTAATAAATAATGAAAAATATTGGTACTTTTAAATAATTGAAATTCATGCTACAAATTGTATTCGATTAATAAAAACGGATCGATAGCATTAAGTATATATAATTCTTGATTTGTAAATGATTTTATTAATAAATTATTTTTTCTTATTTTGTGATGAGGATTGCTCGAAATAAACAAACGTTATGATAAAAATTCACTTTAACAACGGAACAGGCAGACAATACAGGAGATGTAATATATCTGATAGGTGATAGATTTTTTTTCCTTACGTAAATGGTCTATCCAAAATTGCAATTGACAAAAGTGTACGTGTCGCGGGACGCGCGGAATGTTTTAATTATTTATAATTCAATTTCTTAATTATTTATAATTTAACTTTTAATAAGACATCCGCGCGAGCCGCAATTACAAATTGCAGATTGGAAATTTACAGATTTGGACCTGTACATGTAATATACTCATTGTACCTAATATAAATTTGCTTTAGTCTTGGAAAAATTGGATAAGGCCATAACCAAACTGGCGACAAAGAGGCGCCAGATCCTCGACTCTACCATAATTTCTTGTTTTCTTTCTTTTTTTCTTTTATTATAAAACCGATCCTCTCTTGCACTCTCACTCGCTATTTCACTCCCATCCATTCTCACGATCACGTAGTTAATCGGTAGTCCGTCCAGTAATCCACGTACCACAGTCTCGCCATTAACTACATCGTCTGATCCACCTTGTTTTTTTTTTGTTTCTTATTTTTGCGCCTGTTTCTCGAGATTTTGTCTTTTCGCTCTAATCTAAATTTTGCGATTCCGGGTTTGTTTCTTCCCTTGTTCTTTTCTTTTCTTCTCTTTAAATACAATTCAGAAGTGCGAAAGCGCAAGTGTAAATATTTATTAATTTTTTAAAATCATAATTGTAATTTAATATTAATAATAATATTAATGATCATTATCCATTAACTTCGCACTTTAATCATCACGAGATGTGTCAGCGCTATGGTAACTTCAGAGACAGAAATTAAAGGTAATTATGGATTTATAGTAATTTTGCTTTTGTTTCCTTTCCTTTGATACCCTATATTTAAAACATTTAGACTTGTTGGGTAGAAATTATAGTATTCAACAAGTATCTCTATAGTGATTGTAAAAAATTGTACGACTTAGTAATATAAAAAACATTTAACGGTTATAGCTGAACGTCTGCAATTTGAAATGGAAAGACAGTATGATAATGTTACTAATTAGATGTGTTTTATGTTATGTTAGAGCATAACACGTAGCCATGGAATGCCCAAGAGTAAATAACAATAATCTTAACAGCCATGGAATATACGTGGCTTATAGCCATTGTACATAAATATCTGGAACTTATAATTTACTAAACAAAAATGTGAAGTCAAGATACTAGCATAATCTCAATTCTTTCTATTTTTTGCGTTGTTTCTTCACGTTTTCTCAGAATTAATATTTCTTGAAATACCAACAGTATTTGCTGCTCGTATCAAAATAAATGAAAATACTAGGACAATCTTTATGTTCTAAACTGATTCTTTTTTTTTAAGTGATATCAATTATACAATTTCTCAATTACCATTAATTCTAATAAACGAAATGTACATACTTTTTTCATTTCTTCGTTCTTATGATGTAGATTCCTATCTTAATACGTCTTTCATAGATATAAGCTCAATGTATGAGCAACATATATTTATCTCTTTATTTTCTGTCCCAAAAATCACAGAGGCGTAATGCACCTCAATGTATGGTGTAAACCTGTACAAAAGTTGTTCCTCATTTACTCTATACTTATTCATGGTACAATAATAATGTATTTAAAATGTAACTTATGTAACCTCAGTACTGATTAACGATGACTGCATTCCAGCGTGACCAGCCTTTGGCCGACTGGAGCTAACAGACAAATATGCTCCTTCATATGTAAAACTCCATTGTTGCCTTCTCCAAGTCCTTCAATATCTGATCTTTCACACCCACTATGCAACACCACTAATACTCTAACTATATACTCTATATAAAATATCGTTAGTACAACTAAAACGCGCTGTGTCCAGCTGGAATGCAGTCTTATTTTATGCCATCATTATCCTTTTAATTCTTTCATTCACATTCCTCTTCTTTGCCGTGGTTAATCGTTTGTTGTTCCACAGACAGTTTGTCAGTCAATCATTTTACTGATAAATTCACACCACTAACTGTAGTCTGTCATTGGTCGGTCAATTAGTTTGATTCCCAGGTGTTCACTCGGCGTCTCAATTATTGTTATTATTTATACGAATTTTACACTCATTCAACAGCATCAGAAACCTGCTCTTTATGGTTCTAGTTCCCTGAGTCGCCTCCATCTTCATGTTTTCTCTTTTTACCTCGAGCTGGAGATGACTCTACATAATTTAATAATAATATTTAATACGATGAATCACGTATCTCTTTCAATTTGATCTTTTGAGTATAATTACAAGAAATGCTATGTAATAATTACGAGAAAACTACGTCGAGTCTAGTGAATAGATAATAGGCTTTTTGTACCCTATATTCTAATTAAAAATGAAACAGTAATTAATGTTTAAAACAAGTACCTTCTTCTTCATCTTGTTCATCATCGTCATTGTCATCGTCATCATCGTCTTCTTCTTCGTCACAAAGGAAGTCATCTTCATCGCTTTCATCCTGCAACACATTAAAAGATCAAATTTAACAAATTTCCAGTAAGTAAAATTTAACGAAAGGTATCTTCACTCATTAATATATGTTCAATAACATAAAATTTATTTACCTCGAGACCAGCCTTGTACACAGTTTCTAAACCTACGCCATCATCGAAATCTTCGTCATCTTCTTCGTCTGAAACTAAAATTTGACTGAAATCTGAAACTTTATGTTAGATACCGATTATATAACATATTTAAATAATTTAAATCGGTTTATTACGATTATTAATCGTAACCAACCTTCCTCGCTATCTTCTTCATTAGCATCTCCATCCCCATCTTCATTTCCATTCACCTCATCATCCTCTCCTTCGCTATCATCAACCTCACAGTCGTCTGTATCAAATCTGTAACATGTAAAGAACATTAGTAAATAATGCAATAAATTTATCAAATAAATAATAAATTGTGTTAACAACTACATACCCATCAAGACATCGAAGACTGGGAATAAGGCTAAAAACTTTCTCCCTATAGTTATCACCGTTTGTCACTTCATTATTAAAGAGATCCAGGCTCTTCAAGTTCTTAAATTCTTTCTACAATAGAAAAGACATTTCTTAATGCAAATCTTTACACGAGACATGTGTATGAGAAAATTACATTTAAGATATCAAAACTTACTAGGGGTTGAAGTGCGTCAAGATCTTTGATCTTGTTTCCACTAAGATTAAGATGAGTTAACTTAGGACTCGACTGAAGGTGGTTTAAGCCACCAGAGATTCTGTTGTCACTTAGTTCCAACTATGTGAAACAAAAATGTGTATTACTTATCTTGTTTTATTATTTCCATATGCTATTTTATTTACTCAAAATACTGTATTCTTTAAGTCCCTTACCTTCTTAAGATTTGATAGTTTTGGGAAGCCTTTTAGACTGGTAAGACCCACATTGATAAGACTTAGTGTTTCTAATGCGACAAATTCATCTGTCAGACCTTCAATATGTGTACTCCGACAGTTGTCAAGAACTAGTTCTTTGATCTGAAAAAGGAAACAATTTATACATAAATAACTGTGTCAGATCGATCAGATATTCCCATTCAAAACCAGGAAAGTTTCACTAAAAGTGAAATGTATGCAATGATACTTTGTAATGTATACAATACTGTGGGCAAAATGACAAAAGCTGTAGAACGAAATTAAAATTATTTAATTAAAATTAATATGTGTACATGTACTATTTTTATACATAGTTGATCATTTAGAATGATTGCGATCGTTCGACAAATACGCACTGTTGATTATATTCTTTGATTGTTGCTGCAAGCATACATCTGCTAGAAGGTGTAAATATGAAAATTCAACGTGAAAAAAAGTAGGATAATAGTCGTTGAAATTCAAACGGACGATAAGCTTTCGCGGGAGATGGGCTATTTTATTGATCGGAGAAAGAGAAAGGTAAAGAGTGAGAGAGTAGATAGAAAGGAGACAGCAGGGAAACAGCGGGTGGAGAAGTGCGAGGGGATTCTTGGGGTACAGGGGGGATGGCAGTAGAGTGCACGACGCGTCTTGTTTAGCGGCATCAGAAAAGCCGGTAAGCAATAAGTACTGACTACGGCACGCGACGCAACGAAATCAAAGTTGCTTGAGTTTTTATTTTATCTGGATCGATTGTAACTCAAGATCAAGTAATATTTCCCATACAAATTTACATTTGAATCTGTTCCCAACATTAAAATACATGATCATGTTTAATCTGCATTTTTAATTGTCTACAAAATATTAATTCCATCGATAGATTCATTTACTAATGGCTATCAGATGTAAATTTATGTTTATAAATATTTAGTGTGTAGAAAACGAATATTCATTCGAGCCCGTTTCTGAACAAACTGCTCTGCCACATCAAAGCTGAACGCGAGCTATGGTCAGGATTTTCAACATAAAAAGCCCTGAATTGAATTGCATCAAATCAAATTACAGTCAATTAAACCATGTCAAATTGAATCGACTCGAATCACGCCGACCGAAGCATGTTGAATTGAATGCGCCGAGTCAAATTTCGTTAAATTTATTCACGTCGATTCGAATTGTATCGAATTGAATCGTATGCAATCGAATTGCATTGAGATGAATTGTGTCGAACTGAATCGCGTCAAATCGAATCGTATTGAAATAAATCGCGTAGGATGAAATCGCGTTGAGTGGAAATCCCACTGGATTGAATCGCGTCGACTCAAAATCGAAACGAGTCGAATCCCGCCAAATCGACTTGTATCGACTTGGCTCGTAGAAGAGCGCGTCCATATTATCGGAGCATTCGTTCACGTACGGCGTTAGATTCAGCGTAGGATCATCGAACGACGAAATAACGCTCGTTTACGCTTCGATTTTTTCGAAGTGGCAGTGGAACGAGCTCGATCGGTCTAAACGCACCCTTACAAAACTTAATACGTTGTTGCGTAGCGATCTTTAGTAACGACGAATCGTTTTCACACGAAGTCTCGGAGTCGTCGCATGTCCTTATCTTAAATTCACTGCCCGACATTCCGACCGGCTGATTGGCTGCGTCGTGCGTTGCACTGATCATAGTGGAAGCGTTTAGGAGTCGTCGTGGCTTATAGGAACGAATCAATGACAGATACGAGTTAACTGAAAGATGGATACATGAAACAAATGTTTCATAAAATTTTCGTATTAAATGAAATTGCACGAACAATTTATTCTGCTGGAAAAAAGAACTTTTGAATAAAAAATATTCGGTCTAAAATAAGGAAAAAAGAAAACATTTGTTATTAGTACACGATTTAAAAATTACTTATTTAAACCATATATTACATAAATATTTCTAATGTTGCTATTTCTGTAATACAAGGCGAAGTATACGTTGCGTTAATAAAAAAAAAAGATTGGAGAAAGAAAACAATATGGTCTTTCCTTCGTACAATGGCTCATAATGTAGTAGGCACAGCACTGCTAAACGAATTGCATCGCATTGCCGGTGGTTAACGCGATGCAAACGCCCACGCATAAATATTCCACATGAAATATATCGAATCAAAAGTCACACAAGTGTCGAGTGTTGCTTAATTAATGCAGTAAAATTTGTTACGTGAAATAAAAGTACGGAACGTGCTCATTTCAATTTTTGTTATTGTTTCGAAACGTACGCGTGTCAGTTGGTGACAGAGTGGACTCGTCCAAGATGGCTGCACGGTGATCAGTAATATGCTACGAAACACGGCCGTAGATTAAAATACACGAGTAATCGAGCGGTCGATTTCAGATCTTTTTTACGCACTGAAATAATCGAAAACACTTTGAAACATATGTACCACCTGCAAGATATTCAAAAGTTTAAATATTTAAGAAGCACTCGCGCGCACCGGAAAACAATGGCGATGTCCACTCGCACGCGCATCTTATGGCAGCACCTCATGGCACGCACAACTCTTCTCGTTGATAATTGATTTACATAATATATCTTTACACCGGTGAAAAAAAACATTTGAAACATATGGAATATATGGTAAACTTTGTTGAGAAATAAATTTATCACTACGTTAATTTCATGAATACAACTACATTTTAATACGTATATTATGAAAACGCAAAAGAATATTTATCGATAATTGATTTGTTGCACAAAACACCATAACGATTTGCTGCACCTTTTAACCCAGATTGAATGTAACAGATGAATTCTTGTTTAATTTTACGCGATATCTTGCCGACACAACCATATTTTTTTGTTTTTTCCCATTTAAATTAATCGATTAAAATTTGTTCCGTATAGGAACCGTTTGACAAATGTGCGTCACGAAAGAATAGGTCATAATAGTTCAAGTTTATTGTTTTATAAATATTTTCAAGTTCAAGCGTCTGTTTGACCTTGCGTATTGAATGTTCGTATAATAACGAAAATCGCGGTCAAAGGACTATTAAGTTCTGACATAATACTTTACGTGTAAAGTAACCGTGACTTATGAGTGGTTGCATATGTTTCGAAACTCGTTCGAAAGGGGCACCATCTTGTCCAAAGCCTTTTTATATACATACTTCGCTATTGCGTTGCATAGAAATCCCGTGGATAAAGAAGCATCGAGAATAAATATTTTTAAATAACGTGAATGAATAATTTTCTGAAATGGCTAGCGAGCGACCTGCGATGATATGGTGACTCCTGTTAATAGGAACACACGTACAATGCACGGTAGTTTAAAAAGAGGGGCTCCTAGAGACAGCCACGCCACGCTATAATTTGATCACACTACTCGCGTATAAAACACGGTAGTTTAAATAAGAAACACTAATTTATCGACTTAATTACGTGAACTTTTAAAAAAATTCGATTTTATGTTGAAAAATAAAATATTCTGTTATTTAAACAATTTCGATAATTTAAGAAGCCACCATTAATTTTATTCGACGAATTTTTGAAAATAAATAAAAATTGGTTCTGTGAAATATGACGTCGGTACAAAAAATTGAAGATAACAGAAATATTAACTGAAAATATTTTAATTTGGAAGATTTTTTTTAATGAAAAATTCCAGAAGCGTGAAAACTTCTAAAGAAAATCGATATAAAATTATTTCGTTCAATATTTAAGACAAGCAAACGTATTACGTGTAAACAACTCCAAAACCTGTTGAGGTGCTCGTACGATTTTTGTAATTTTTTCTAAAGGAAAATATGAATATATACATTAAAAAAAAAATTAGTCATCATTAGAGAGCAATGTCTCCATTGATTAAACATGTTTTACTTTCTATGCCAACGACGTTGATTCTGCGATGTATTACATCACAAATCAGCAAGACGTAGCGTACGTATATATGTACACGTATATACATACGTTTTGTGGTTAATAAAATAATTCAAGTTCAAACGTATTTAACTGCGGGTTGCATTGTGCTTTCTCTATGAACGTAATACAACGTATCAGCGATACGATAAGGGAGCCTTCGCAATTCGGTAGAAAGCTCGGTACGCTGGAAAAACTTGTTAAACGATTGGTTGATCGAGTGTTCATTGAATTCGGTCAACCAATCGGCTAGCGAGTTTCTCGATTTTCCAGTTTATGATACGATACGAATTCAACCGAGCTGCGAGTTCTCTCTAACCGAATCGTCTTTCCAGCGATGCATTAAAAAGGACGCGCGCGGTAATCTCGGCGAGGAAACACGGAGGGGAAAAAAAGCCGCGATTGTCGTATAAAAGAGGTGACGAAAAACGAAGGAGACAAGCGGTTGTAGCAAGCCACGCCATGCCTGTTACTCTGGTGGCAGTCGTAGCATCTCGTGTCGGCATCGAGAACACGTCTTGTTGGCCGATAAATCGTCGGAGCCACGCGGTCGCCGTCAAGAAATCCGAGTTCTCGTGCGTCTTCGAGGAGCCAGTGGCGTGCCCGCAGAGCGAGTGCGTGGTGTCGGTGTCGCGCGAGGGAACACGATTCTTTCTGTAGCCGCTCTCGTAGAACTGCACACGATAGGAACCAGCAAGCACGCAGCAACACGACCCGCGGGTAGTATTTGTCTCGTGTCGAGGCAAAGCGGTGCGATATGAGATAAGTGGGGTTCGGCTTACTTCGCCGGGGTTTCTTCCCCGTTTTTCGAGCAAGATCCGCTTCTCCATGGCCGGCAGACCCGTTTGCAACTCCGCACACGAATCACTACACCTTCCTGCGTCGCAACAACTAGTCGCAACCTTGCTTTCAAACCGGGAATATGACGGACGGACCACGGTCGGTCACCAGTCGGACAGAGCCACCACCGTACCGAGGAGCCAACCCAACGGTGGTTCGATTCTGGCCTAGGCCCTATGCTCTCTACACTCGACTCACCGGACTGGCGGGGCCCCCACACAATAACAACCCACGAGGCGGGAAACGAAACACATGTCTGGCACTACTTTCGAAGCGACCAATCACGTTCTTTTGTTCGCTCGCGGCACCGACACGCTCGCCATCTACTGGCCATCTTCGATACTTTCGTACAGCGCGGCTAAATTCATTTCCTTCCGCCATTTCGTCTCGGGACTGCCTATTTTCCGTGGATACGACGATCAAATATTACAGCAATTAAATGTAGAAAACGTTTCGTTAATCGTATCCCTCTATAAATTTTACGTTTGGACATTCCGGAAATTGTTCAGGACATTTTTAGTGACGAAACAGATTCGATAGTTTGCATCCGTTACCGCAATCATTTTGATGCTTCCGGCGCTCGTGTTAAACTGTGACACTTCTTGTGTCTGTTTTATTTTACGCGTGGATCTAGGAATACAGGCACGAAGCGGATCCGAGGATCTAGGAATATGGGGACTGGGAATATCTTCTTGAGGAGATATCGCGGGACGTGGCGGCGAGGTAAACTGGTGCCCAGTTTCGATTGGCTATTGTTGGTACAACTACGTGCAATGTTAACTTCCGCTTCATTTCCCCTCGGGTGTCGGAATGTTTAGAGAAAAGAGCGGCACGTGACTTCTAGAACTCAGTAATGGGCGAATACCTGTACGAAGTACTGTTAATTTTTCTCGTGCATATCACTACGGACAGGGATGGAACTACTGGCAATATAAAAAGAGGGCCCTTCGTGCGCTCCTTAAAAGTTTGTAAATTTCAGAATATGGTAGTTTGGTACGTTTAAAAGTCTGAAAATTTGAACATATGTGCATTTGAAAATTTCTCAGTTCGAGAGTTTTTAGACTTGTACATTTATAAAAGGTAGGAACAGTAGATACATTTTCTTCAACATTTTCTTTCAACTGAAAGAAATCTACGATACACGCAGTCGTACATGTAAAGTGGACATCTGCCACGCATGATTATTAAATATTATGTATCAATTAAAATGTTTAGGTTATAGGCAATTATTCATAAATCGATAATTTGTTAATTCATAATTAGCAAATACTTTTAAACAGTTTAACAATATAAATTTGTATAGAAATTGAAAAAAACGCGTGTGATCAGTCATTCACGATAAGTTGCATCATTTAATACATATGTACTATCATACAAAATTTGGAAATATATAATTTCATCGTATCTCATCAAAAAAGATAAATAAATTGAACACACGATTTGAATAATTACAAACAGATTTTGTTATTTGATATTAATATAAAAATGAAAAAATTAATCGATGGTTTTCAGCCTTTCATAATTGGCGGTACAGAGCATGCGCAGAAACACAACCAATCAAGTTTAGGCATTGGCTATTAGGCCCGCCTCTTACGTTGGCTTCTCTCTCCTTGTCTATTATCCAAACTCATATGCCGTCTCTATATTCCTAAGTCCATGATTTTACGTAATATTACTCTAGAAAATCTGGCGTAATTCTACGAATAACTGACAATTTCACTTCGAAGTCGAGCAATGTGTCTTACCTTGTTCTTCGCGTTAAACCGTGCGTTAATATTAAATAACTGCTTACGCGAGATGTCGAAATTACTATTGAAAATCTAATATCGATGATATTGTACGATTTTAAAAGTGACGATAAATCTCCGTATATTTATTTATAACATACGCATGCTTTAACGATACGATAATTCATGTATAACCTTTCTTATACACATACGAACGTAATATTATTTTATTAATTTTCCATAAATATTTTTATCGAGGGAAATCGAATGCTTTTAATCGTATAATTTATACACTAAATTTATTTTACAAATATTACATCAAAGATAATTGAAACATTAATCTGGACTCAGATTAAGGCGATAAAATCTCCGTTACATAAAAATAACAAGTGTACAGTTTCAAGGTTGGAATAAATATATGATACATGCGTTCAGAATTAATTATTCTTCGTGAAATCATGATATTTGAGCTCGATACTCAAGTGACCCGCCCCTGCAGGTGTAGAATCCGTGAAGGGTTGAGATCAATATGCGCTCATTGATTGTAGCGTAGCTGCGCTGTGTCAACCTCATTGAGTTTGTCTCTTCCTCTGAACGCTAAACACTACAATCTATCTACTTATTTATCTGCTTGGTTGCGTTCAACAGTAACATTTCAATAACTTCTACGCAACTAAGTTATCGGACCAGGATATAGGCGTTATACGATGCCACGTAATGTCCTCCTTGTCGAACTTAGCCTTCCGTATATAAAACTCGTGACATGCAAGCAAGATTAAATAATCCGAAAACTACCAGCTTCATCAATTTTTCTACATTATGTGTAAGTTTCATCCTACCAATTTAGAATGTTAAAATTGATCGAAGATCACAAATTTTCTTCGATCTCTCTTTTTCAATGATTGGAATAGTTGTTTGTTTTATTACGCTCTATTTAGGGGTGTACGGCCTAACGAACTTTCGAGATCGTGTTGGGACGTGAAACTTCGGGGCTGATCGGACAAGGTCGGATAAGATCCCGATACGACTGGCAGTCCCGAAAGTTTCGAGATTTTAGAATTCAATTCAATCTTTCTATTACAAAATGTGTAGTTACTTTCATTGACAATGAAACAATCAATTTATAATTGATAATTCAGAATTAAGCCGTAATCGTTCATTGAAATTTTCCAATAGGAAATTACAATAAAATTTCAAAGTTCCGTTTCGAAAAGTAAAATTTTATTGTGATCCTGATTCTGTATAAACGATAGAATTATCACATCATTTAAGTACCTTAATTAATATTTCGTAGCATGCTTGTAGATGTATTACAACTTGCTTATGTGTGATTAGATTAGAACTAACTTGTACAATGACATAAGAATTGATTAGGTACGATATGAATTACACCTTGATCAGGTGCATATACATATACATATGTACATACATATGTTATTGCACGTATTGTTTTAATCATATACATTAAAGATAGGACAATATTTTTTACTTACAACACGGTTTAATCAAAACGATAATATCAGACCGTATCAAACCTTTCATTACTTCTGAAATGTGTCTTTGTATCGTGTTGTGGTTTTGAACCGTTGAATTTATTTTATAACAATTTGAAATCTTCTTACAATATAAGAAATTAGGGAAGTGAGATAATCAGAATCACAATTTACGCGTATCGATTATACATGTATTGTAAGTATACATTACACGACCAATCAAATTACTAGTTATAAATAAACATGGCTGTCTTTCTTTAGTCCGTTTTCGTCCTCTGCGCAGTGTCAAGAGCACGTTGAATACACCATATGCTCACGTACAAATTACAATTCCTTATTATGCTTATTCAGATATTATAACGTTAAATGTCGTACATTGAATTTGATCATGACGATAATAAAATAAAATATTACAAACTACAAAAACTGTACACTGAAAACATTTATTATGGAAAAAATATATGTATATATTTATCATTGTATATGTAGCATACATAAATTCATGTAAAAAATATTTGTATAGTAATGCGATAAACAATCCATTTATATTATGTTGAGCAGCAACTGCTTACATTTCAAAATACTGTAAATGAATACATACAATAAATTTTATTTGTTTAAAAATAACTATCATGTAAAGTACAAGAAATGTAAGATAATATAATTTTTACTATAGTACAAATTTATATTTCTATAAATTCACAGTTACTGCTTTTATGATAAAAATCATTTTAACACTGGGTTATTACAATTTTATTTTACTTTAGTAAAATATTTTGTAAACAAATATATTAAAGAAAATAGTGATTATTAAAGTTATAAATAAATCATATAAAACATTTAAGAATTCTTAAAGTTATCAAATTGCGATGCTTAATATTTAAATATTTACAATAATATTAATTGTACAGGTATAATTTTTCACACTATATTATTGTACAATATTAATTGTACAGATATAATTTTTCACAATAAAGAAAATTTGATTAAATTTATAATAAAATGTAACAAACTACAATTTTCAAATATTTACACGTAATCCTTAAAAGAAGGGCACAATATTAAAAACAAATCATTACATATATACATGTACATTAGAAAAATCCATTTCACTTGATTGCAAATTACTGAATTTGCAGAATAATGCAGTATTACATAATACACATATAAACAAAAACATTATTGCATTACATCTATGTTACATTAATTATTCTTCTTTCAATGAACAAAATTTGTATTTACTCTTCTGATAGAGTATTTAAAAGAATAAAAAAATATATCTTGAATTGTTACAAAAGTTAAGGAACTATGTGGATGTAATATATGGTAGATTCTTTTCCATACCCATGTTTCACGTACGATCAATTTTATATTAAAAATATTTGTTCAAAATATAAAATTATATACGCGTATCTTTTAATTCGATCTCTTTGGGATCGCTTATTTATAGCTACCTACTTCTGCGTAATACTTTTTATTATTTATTCATAATAACTGGCGATTGAATCGTATCAACACATGCTGCAATATATTTCTTTCGATTTCGTATATATTGCGATGGTGCTGTTCTTATTTGAATATGGTAAACTGTTTTTGCACTTTCTTTCGAACCATTAATACAAATGTTTTGCTTTTTCGAATCGGTAGGTTTGCCGAATTGAGTAAAACTCTTTCTTTTGAGAAAATTATCTTGTTTTAACGGAGCCATCGATGAACGAGTTTTGCGAGGTTGATAATCTGGTGTTGCTTGCATCTTCTCTAAAGCAGTACGTAAAGGAAGTAACCCAACGGCAAACGGAATTTCCGTGTTCGGTGTAAATTCCACTAAATTCATCCGATTTTCACAGTCTTCCGTCACATCCGACATATCGCCCCAAAGTGCTCGATTTATGTGTTCTATTGTATTTAATTTGGGCAATGTAAAAATAGAATTCACTTCCGCTGCTTCTGATATGTCACACTTCAATCTATTCGGTATTTTGACCGTTTGTTGATCCTTCTCTTTGTTAGATATTGTACAAGTAGATTTATTGCTTTTTTTTACAATTAATTTTGTAGAATTTTTGCGAGAATTAAAAACCTTTTTAGCGGACTGTATTGAATTATTACCGCTATGCTCTGGAACTTTACGATCTACATCTTTCACCTTACGCTTTTTTTTCATACATAATTCTGCGTTGTTGGAAGAGCTAATTCTTTTAACTTGTTTTTCTCTCCCATTCGAGTCTTTGCTAAGTTCATTATTGCTCACAGTTTCTTCTAATTCCTGTTGATTTAATCGCAAACTTCGTCGTAATATTGGTTTGGTACACAGTGAATTTTCAGTATTTTGAACATTTAGATCTTTTTTGTTAGAATTATTTTTCTGTGAATTGTACTCAATAATTTGTCCGATTTTCTTACCTGTGGTCAACGCATGTTGTTCGGTCAAAGTAGCTCCCACTATAGACTGAATGTTTTCAGTATTTAAGCTTATAATATACTCAGCACTTTCCATATCTAATGAGGTTAAAAGTGTAACTGGTATATCATTAGTGGACGGTTCGTCTAATAAGTCTATACAATCAGTGGATGATGGACTTTGAATTATGTTATTTACATCTGTAAATTTAGTTTTTATTTCATCTATGGATTTACGTCTTTTATGAGTGTAAACTTTAACACATTTTCCTATTTTACTAGGAACATCGGTAGCATCAAACTTATATTGTGCAAAGTCTTTTTCAATTTGCTGGAGGCAAGATTGTGATAGTGACATAGAATTTTCTTCACAGTCATCAATATCTGAAAGATCACAGC
Organism: Coelioxys conoideus; assembly: GCA_947623535.1. Taxonomy (NCBI): domain Eukaryota; kingdom Metazoa; phylum Arthropoda; class Insecta; order Hymenoptera; family Megachilidae; genus Coelioxys; species Coelioxys conoideus. Next base: position 7,961,975 of record OX392451.1, on the reverse strand, counting down.
ATTGTTCATATAATATAGGTTCTAAACTATCATTTGTACACAATGTATTACTATTTATCATTCTATCTTCAGAGTACCCACTTGATGTTTCTTTGTCCTTATAATTTATAAATAAAGTCGAAGTTCTATTTTCTGCTAGTTTAGAGTTAGCTACTGAAAATAATTTATTATTTTGTTCTACATTACTTTCAAAATCTTGGGATTCATCGTACAACATATGTTCTAATTCTTGTTCAGGAGGATCAGTGATGGTATTATTTTCTAAAGATGAATTTTCACTCAGATTCACATCACTATTGCTCTCATTAGAAAGTAAAAAGCACTCATTTTTCTCTAGTTCATTGCATTCTACATGCATGTAATCTGAACTGTCACATTTATTTTTTATAATTTTTGATTCAATAACTGTCTTATCTGTATGTACATCAGTTCTAAAATTTTCTATACCAGAAGTCATCATGGCATCGACCACGCTTGTTAATTCTTTTACCTAAACACGGAAAAGCAAAATTGGTTACTAATATTACAATAGCACATAATGACATTAACAAAACTTTATTTTTATTCTAATTAATTCTAGTTGTTATTCTTAAGAGAATGTTGAAGAAGTCATAAAGGAAATAATTAAAATGTAGTAATATATAGTTTGTATTTAGTCTAAATAATATTATATAATATGATGATATGGTACCAACCTTAAAAGTCTTAGTGGCAGTTAATAAAGATGACAGCAATCGATAAGGAACAGTAGTTTCTCCAGAATACATAAATTCCACCATGGCCTTCAAAATCTCAAAGTTTAGGTCTTTCAAAAATATAATTGGTTCCTGACTCAAATCCTGTTGCAGAATCTCCTGTTGCATCAGAAAGTGAAATAAATAGAATGGATCAGCAGATAAAATTTCAGAACTTAAACTAAAAGCAATGAATGATGTATTATCTTTGTTTTCAATTAATATTACTTTTCTGATACATTTATAATTTTATGAAGTTTGATATTATGTGTAAAGAACACTTATAATAGTGTTAAATATTGGTATAGGACATATTTAAAGAAATTTGTAGCTACACAGTTCATAACTGTATTGTACAAGTACAATTTTATCTAAATTTCTACATGCACATGTTTTTGGATATATTGTTATATATTAAACAAAAATAAAAATATCAGTTATACTACCAAGAAAAACATTTACAACAGCGTGTATTTATTTTGCTATTTTGTGTTTATACAAATCATTTCTTTAATACCTTTACATTGAATAGATGTTCTTCATAAGTTGTAAAAAGTATGTCCATCAAACATGGTTTCTTCAAATGCTTGCAAATAAACAAGGAATATTCCAATATATAAGGCTTTGTTTACTTTATATGAATTTTACATAATTCCTGTAAAATTGTTCCCTTATAAGTATTTTATAAATATTTCTATCATAACTTTACATGTATGTATGAACTAATACAAGAGATAAAAGAGATTAAAAGTTTTAAGTAATTTCTATTTGATAATAATTCAATATATATTGTTACATATAAAAAAGTGTATGCTAAAGGTACTGTTAAAAAAGGTATTTTCACTATTGTATGTGCTCATCAAAAACTGACTGGTTAATATTATAATAAAATAATAATCTTTTCATTGACTTTTTTAATTTATGAAATAAAATAATATATATATATATATGTATATATTATGAACTAAAATATATACATGAAAATATTTTAGTTTTTTTGTGGAAAACCTATAAAATAAATATTAGATACAATTATTTTTGAAACGATTGTGGTTTAATAAACTTGAAGATGACAATGAAAAAATAGTTAAGTACATAATTAATATCTATTATCAGATAACAAATTCACAAACCAACAAAGATAAGTTATTCTATTATTCAATATATACTCTGAATAAAATTTGTTCAATCATCATTTACACAGAATTCATTCAGCATCAACTGATTTTGTAATCAGGTTTCTTTTTTTTCATTTGTGGTTACATAAGACAATGACTTCAATAATATTAAGCTATTCCTAAAATTTGTTAAAATTAAATGATTAGGAAATTATAATATACCTATAATTAGAATTAGAGAACATATACACTAAAAAATAACATGTAGACTATTATTATATAACTTAAGCTTTAAAGCACAAATTTAATAATTTACACGCTTTCATATTATAAAATATTTCAAACTATATAAATAAATAATCTTACTTAGTTATTAATTTTAAAATACATAGTTTAACATGAAAATGAATAATGAAACTTGTAATACTAATTATGCTATAGACGATAATGGATATAATTGCAACATCTGTAAATCAATTATATATATGTATAACAAAAAGAAAGCTTGAATATTTGTCTCTTATATTCATGCAAATATGTTTGTTAAACATACCTCAAAGTATGTACTATTTGATGCTAAAACCAGTTTATGGACACGGAGTTTCTGTTCTTCGCAGATGAGGGTAACATCAACAAGTGATTGGCGTGCCAACAGTTCGCTAAACTTTTCTGTAATGAATCTTGCATGACCAGCCCATTGTAGGACACAAGTATCAGTACTTTCCACCATTATGTCTGTAAATTGAACAATAAGAAGGTTTTAAAATTACTTAAATGAAATGGTGAATGAAATCATTAAAATTCAATGATTTATATTAAGTAATAAGTTGATAGTAATTGAAGAAAAAATACATACTGGAATACAATTAAAATGTTGTTTTTCCTCTGTCGAGTATAGTTTGAAAAAAAGCACTGAAACCTTTGATGAAATGTACGCAATCAAAAAATGTTTCGATTAATGATGGATAATGACATAACAAGTTTATGCATTTTCTATCAAGTTTTATAAAACACCACGGGGAATGCTGAGCAACGGCTTTACACAACATTTGTTCACCAATACGTTAGAGTATGCAAAATAAGATGTAAACGAAACTCAAAATTCAGCCATCTTATTTTACGATATAGATACTACTAGAGCCTAGGAACATATTCTTCAATGTATGAATAGCAATAACCAGCCAATCTCGAACAATCTGGAAATGATGCATGTGCTGCCACCATACGACTTCGAATACACGTACCTAACCTAATATGTACAAAACAATAAGAGGTTGTGGTGACCTTTCATATAAAGTGTGCAAATCAAAATTTCTTTCATTATATTTTTAGACCAACAAAGTAGTTTAAAAAAAGAAACTACCAGCCTCATGTTTTTAGCAGAGATTCCAAAAATTGTGTTCTACTAATAGGGATTTCGAAAATTTAGTAATTCAGACATTTAAAAATGTTTAGTATTGAAAGTATTTTGTTGTGTTATCATGTACAAAGTAGAAAATAGTTCCCTCTTGTTATTGATGATAGCATCACATAGGTCACAATATCTACATAGCTGAAAATATCATTTTTGATAGCTAGTATTTATATAAATTGCGTTAAAGTACTATTTGGGAAGCCGTGCTATTACATGTTCTGCACAATTTGAATTTACGCGCCTGGTCTCTCAAAGGCACTGCCAGCGCCATCTTGCGTCAAATCACGGCACTAACAAAATAGAAAATTGCGTTTTTCTAGAAAATCATTATTTTTTATGCATTTTTGGAGCGTGTAGAATATTCTATGGCAGCAATTGAATTGAAATAATGTCACCATAACTGCCTGAAAGCACCAGAAACGGAAATTGAAAAAAGTGCATTTTATGGACCAAAAAAAGCCTAGCCACCTAGCGGTAGAAAGTGGGAACTAATCGAACTAAATTTGAAATAACTTACAGTAAGAAATGTGGACTATCTCGATTTATTAGACAATAATCATCTCCAAATAGGAATACCAGACGACTTTACAATGTTTTGCAAATGTTGATATATTGGAAGCATCAAAAAATACGAAAATTCGATTTCAAATTTAGTTCAATTAGTTTCCACTTGTCACCGCTAGATGGATAGGCTTTTCTTGGTCCATAAATTGCAATTTTTTCGAGTTTCAATTCTAACCCTTTAAGACAATAATGATGACACTATTTTAGTTTCATTGCTATCATAGAATATTCTACTTGATCCGGAAATGCGTAAAAGTTCGTAATTTTAAAGAAAAATGCAATTTTTTATTTCATTAGTATCACCGCCCACCGCTAGATGGCGCGACGTGTACCTTTCTGAAGATAACGCGCGACAATTTAAATTTTGAATAATATGCAAGACCAAAGCTCTAAAAATATTTTCAATTTTTTAAATTAATTGGTTTACGATTAATTAATGTATTTTATATCTTTTCCAGAAATTAGATTACTACAATATTTTAATTATGAATGTATGTTTCTGAATTTTAAATTTCATTGTAAAAAAATTTTAATGTATATATTTAATATATAAATAAAATTGTTTTTAAATTACTTTTCTGAATAATAAACAAGTATGAACTATATTTCTTCTTTAATTAGTCGTTTTAGTGTTTGATTAAATTAAATGCGGGGTGAGTAAATTGTTTGTAACAGTACATTTATTTTATTATTTATCAGTAATCTAATGTATTAAACAGTAAACTAATACAAAGATTTCTATCATTTTATGTGAAAAGTTATTTTTAAGACTCGTCAGACTTTTCGTAACATCAAACAATAACATATACATACATCCTGGTAACAATTATACATTAGCAAAAACTACACTTTATCTACAGTAAATAAACAAAACATGAATTATAACTTTAAATGTTTCTATGTTATTTTTATAATTTTAATTGGCCTAATGTTTTTCCATGACGTTTTTAATTTATTTTTTAACTTTGACCAATATTAAATTGAGCTACTTCTCAAACGAACTGAAACATTGAAAATTATTTGTTTTTAGTTATTCCATATTAGAAGTCATTGTGGTGGGAGGTATGTTAAATTGAATAGCTTCTAACTCCTCTTTTGGCAGATTTTCTGAAAGCCAAGCATCAAGTACAGGAAGGTTCTTTTCAGCCCACTCTTTTCGTCCCATTCTACAAGCTACTTGAACGACCCGATCCGGCCGATCGAATTCCTCAGGATGTCTCTCATACAATTTTTTAACTATGTCCAAGTCTTTATGAGTGCTGAATAATGAAACAGCTAATTCTTCGATGCGGTCCCACATTTGTGGGTAATATTCGAACTTCTGTTTGACTGCGTCCCAATTGCCTACTAAAAAGTAGAACAACGTTTTGTAGCTAGCGGCTCCACCGCTGAGTGTCACGAGGATTAACTGAATATCTTGGATTGTGAAGTTTCCATACGGATCCAAGATCGTTGCGTTTAATAATCTGTGATATTATCGTTAAACTTAATAAGTTAAGATTTCACGAAAATTATCTTGTGCGATCACAAGATGGAAATAGTTGTATGTATAATATAGATGTATAAAATCCAATATGACAAGTTGTATTACCTTTCAATTTTATAGGAATCTTTTGGACAGCCAGCTAAGGATTTCAGAAGATATGTACGTTCATTTTGTTTCCTCTCAGGACTTCCTTGAGGGAAATTGATGACACGTTGAAGTCCAAATTCCCACTCTTCTTCTGTGCCCCACTTAAACACTGGGCAAAGGAATTCGTTGGCTACTCTGCAAAATTCAAGGAAACAATTTTATCATATATGATTGAAAAGACATCATTCATTTTTGCCGATCATTTGGTCCCATAGAGTTCAAAATGAAATAAAAATAGGAAATGCACTGAGTACTGACGGATTTCCTTTGTCAGGATCTTCATCCATTATCCACTTTTTAAACTGATCTCTGGCTTCAGCGACACAAGGTTCATATCCAGCACGACAGAGGAAGTTCTTTGCCATTCCTCGCATATGAGTCTTCCAAGATGGTTCGTTTGAGTCTTCTGTCTCTTTCAGTTCTTCATATAGTGATTTCAACAAGGTACGCGTATATGCCTGAAATAACAAGGACATTAGGAATTCATAGGTACCTAAAAATGTTCAAGGAGATTCAATTAATTTAAAGTGATTTGATTTATTTTACCTCAAATTTGGGATATACATCAGACCCCTCTATACATCTACCTATGTGATCGATCATCATAAAGACTGGCTCCCAAACTACGTGACTTCTCTCTTCGTTCAAGAAGAGAGTCATATTTAATGCAATACCAAAGCAAAGCTCTCCAGAGTAGGCTAAATTCCAAGAGTCATGAAGCAGCTTCGCTCTGGTTAAAACAGGGATCTTTTCACGATCTGGACTCTGCAGGTATTGAGACAGCATCTTCCAGTTACAAGAATCATAGTTTACCGGAAACATTCCTGTAGGATCAAGTTATGCTTTTGCTATTTTATACTGAATTGATGTCTCTAATCGCAAATGGATTGTAAATGTAACTTGCAAAACAATCGTTATACCTATCTCTTCTGGATTAACAATAATGAAATGATCATCGTCAGTGATGTCTGGAATTGTGAGATTCTCTGGCTTGTTTTTTTTGGTTAGCCACAAAGGACGCTGATTTTGAAATTCTAATTTTTCTTGCGATATCATCACTATTGGTATGTCCCATTGGTAAGAAACTTTGGGAGTCGTTTCTCGAGGAGTTTCTCTGAGGTAAACTTTCTGTAATACATGTTCTTTGATAATGAAAAAAGCATTGATTTTAATTATATTATCAACATTCATCTATTTTACAGGGTATTAATATGCTAGAAAAAATATTGCCTCACTGAATTACTTTGACATCATTTTAGTAAAGAAATTCAGTGGTTCCCCATACCATTGATACAGGGGATTCCCCTTGACACGGAGTTTTATACACACCAGTGGTGCCCTCTTTCACATCATATACTATAGCTCGAATAAAGTCCTTCAACTGTAAATGTTATTTCAAAATTTTCAAAGTTCTGGAGTTTGCAATTTTTTAAATACCAAAGCACGATCGCCCCAATTTCGAACAGAGTAATTTCTACCCATTCGCTATAGTGAATATTTTAAGACACGTGGAACACAGTCGAATAAAAATGTTATAGTTTGACTTTCCTAAGTCTTTTATATTTTCGTTTACAAAAGCACTGTTAACGTCAAAGTATGTTGAAACTAATGTTTTTTCTTTATCAGTCATGGCAAACGAATTATTCAAGTGGCCTGTACCTAGTGCTTCACCCATTAGTATGTTAGGTGATAATACTTATGTCTTTGAAAAACAGTCAAAGAATATGTGTATGTAACTTCAGGGACTAAGGTGCTCGTTAAAGTAATCACCAAACGATTATGGTAATGTGTAAATGCTTTTCACAATAGGGATTATCAGCTCTAGAATTTTCATTTTGTTTGTATTCTGTTATATATGTAATTTCTTGAAAGATCAGATACTATTTTTTTTTTGCTTTCAAGGGTAAAAACATTTTCATTGTATTATCGTGTTTTTACGATCAATTACATATCCATCCGGTTTCACTCTTATTCGTTTATACAGGGTGGACCAGTAAAACTTGCTACATGATATATAATAATTTTTCATTTATCGAATTGCTACTAATGCAATCGTGATTGGCTTTTTTTTAAAAGAAAAATGATGTTGTACAGGTTTAAGGGATCAAATTGTCAAATTTCTAAATTCTCAAATTTTCGTTTTTTTAAATGATTAAAAATTGGATTGAATTAAATTAAATCCCAATGTTTTTACATTCTTAAATTTACACATCGATTCGCGAATTTCCTGATTATCAGTTACTTTTTAGACACACCGTATATTCTTTCACACGTTTGCATTCACGAAGAGGATTTTCTTTGCTCACAACGTAAACACGCTTAGACCCGCCATTTCCTTTGGCCTTATCCGTGCGAAAATCTTGTTATCGTTCCGATTTTCTGACCCTGAGTCAAGCAGTGCCTTTGTTCGACGAGATTAGCAATGCAGGTACACTCGGGTGCAACATTTGAAGGGAAACTTAGATCCCCAAATTTCTAGATTCCTAATCTTCAAGATCCCTAAATCCTACCTTCTCAGATTTCTACATTCAAATTTAATTGGATGCCTAGATCCACAAAATCTTGGAACCTTGAATTTTTCATTCTCAAATTCGAAGAATTCCAAATATCCAGGTTGCCTATTTTTTAGATTCCTAAATTTCTAGATCCCAAAATCCTCACATCCTAAAATTCCTACATTCTCGTTCAATTGAAAGCCAAGATCCCCAAATTCTTAGATCTTTAAACTTCTACGTCCCCAAATTCGAAGATTTCCAAAATCGTAGATCCCAAAATTCCTAGATTTCCGTTTAATTGTAAACCTCGATCTCCAAATTCTTAGATCCTCAAATACCAATTTCCCCGTTTAATAGAAACTTTACAATTCTAAATTCTTAGATCCCAAAATTTCTACATCTCCAAATTCAATGATTTCCAAATTTCTGGATCCCGTGACTCTTAGATTTTCAAATTTCTCTATCCCCAAATCCCTAGATTCCGAAATTCTTGCATTCTTATTCGATTGGAAGCCTCGACCCACAAATTCTTTTATCCCGAAATCTCTACATCCCCACATACGGTGATTCCCAAGTTCCTAGATCTCTAAATCCCAAGATTCACAAATTTCTGCATTCTCATTTAATTCGAAACTTAAATCTACAAATTCCATAGATCTCTAAATCTCTACATCTCCAAATTTTTAAATTATCAAATTCCTCGATCCGCAAATCCCCAGATCCGCTACATTATCATGTAAACCTGGATCTCCAAATCCTTAGATCCCCAAATTCCAATTTCCCCGTTTAATAGGAATATTGTAACCCTAAATGTTGAGATCCCAAAATTTCTAGGTCCTCAAATACGAAGATTCTCAAATTTTTGTGTCCCCAAATTTTCGACCCACCTCGTTATTATCGAATGTCAAAAATATTGTAAAAGTCAACGAATGTGACACGTTTTCCTCTTGGCTGTCATATTTTTTCCAGGGGAGCTAAATTTTCTTGGGAATGTATACACTTACCTGGCTAAACGTGATCGTTTTTCTTTCGTAATCACGGATTACCGTGACCAATGGTACCCTGTCACGATTGGTCCACAAACCGGCGATCGTGTTGATCGTCAGACCTTCCGGTAAAATGTCGGTTCCGTTCACCACGTCGTTAAAACGGCTGTATATATCGTCCGCGAAGAAGGTTCGTAGATTTCTAAAAAATTATACTGTAAACTTATCGCTATGCATTATGCAAATATAAATGATTTATATGTATAGTCATATAATTAAAGAGGGAAAATGAAATTGATGAACGGAAGTTCGAATTCGCGTCGCAAAATTGATCTTCTAACACCTAATCGACTATTCCGACGATTATCATCGAACAATCAAAGTGTGACGCGAAATATCTTTTAGCCTAAACGATGGTAGTAAAGAATTTCTTTATAAATCATTTGTAGATACAGAAACAACGTTAAAACGGAAGGTGGTCCATTGAAAATGGTTATCACTGCTACACTTTCCGATAAAAATGATCAACATGAATTTCGAAATTTAGTATTTTATGGTTGTTGTTTTTATTAATCGAAGAAAGCGATTAATTACCCCTCCGACTCCTGACGGACAAAATTTCTGACACCATTTTGGAACAGCTCCTTGCCAAGCGTGTAGTTGAACATTCGGAACACAAGTTCAGCTACGAAAATATTTATAAAGTAATGAGTGAATAGAAGAATGGATTACTTTTAACAGCAAACCTACCGGTGAATAATGCGCGTTTGCTTTGAAATTAAAAAATAAACGGACGGTAAAACGCAAATTAATGCGTACATAGATTCTCTGTCTCGATGGAAATCAATACGTATTTCAAAAGAGCCACCTTAACATACTTCGTAATTTAAAATTAGAAATTTATTAAATGATCACTTTGGTAGGTTTAGTGTTAAAATAATATCGCGAACGAGTTACGTACGCGTTTGCACGTACGATCATTTACTTCAGTGAATAATTGATCAATTATAAATCTGTGACGTTCAATAACCGGGTTAGAACATACTTTTGGATGATGTTGCTTCGTCCCTCATTCCTCCAACTCTCCAAAAAGGCTCAAATTTCCCGAATTCATAATACAGAGAATACAGCATCGTCATCGGCCATTTTCCTTCCATTTCGTCCGGGTTCAGCTACAATAAATTCCACGTCATGTTTAATCCGACATTGTGACAAAATACAGGGTGTCCCACAAATACTGTCTTAGCCGGAAAGGGGTGGGGTCATTCCGAGCAACTTTTTCCTTTGCCAAAATATCGGATGAGGCTTCATTTAAAAATTATTGAGGAAAAACACTGAACAATCAGAACGCGAGAATTGCGCGCTCAGAGAGGGGAGCGTAGGCTCGAGTTGACCGTGGTCGTGAACAAACATATGGGCATCGCGATGGTAACTCCTTGCCATACTTTGACTTCTCTGACTCGTGACGCACTTGTAGCCCAATTACGATAGATCTCACTCGGATTTTGAATACGTTTCGGTTTGAAGCTCGAGTCCAAGTTATAATTTGCGAAGTCAAGCATCGCTGATTAGAAAACTGACAAGACATATTGATGTATTTTGTTCGTTTTAACAGTGTAGCTATTAACAGCTAGTACAGATTGACATACCTGCCAGATAAATCCCATGGCAAAGAATTAATTTCGGCTTCCTACATAGAGGTTCTCCTCTTAACACCTTGAGCGCCACCCTAATATAGTTTCAATTACTTTTAGGAATTATTTTTATTTTCGATAAATTTTATAGACAATTTTCATAATATTCTGCCTTGGTTTATTCGATAAGCTTTAATATATTTACAAAAATTTCTTATACTTTTAGGTTAAATGTTTCAACTAAAATTAGTGATAGATTTATGTATGAATTTATACGTCACCCTTACGTGGGTGACATGGCGCTCAAAGAGTTAAGAGGCACGTTAAACTTTAACACTACGTATACGTACTTCGACAGTTGTCATCGAAGCCAAAAACGAGTTAAGGGCTTTGCTGACTGGCGCATCGGTCCATCGGAATGGCGTGATGTATTGACCGATCCACTGATAAATCAGCTCGTATGCTACATTCCAAATGGTCCCGCCGGTCAAGTCGCATGACCTGCACACAACTTACCTTTTGAATCATCGTCATTTTATTTGTATCCAAGGGTTCCAGAATGGGTTCGCTCTTTTCAGAGTGTAACGGTACATACGCGAAGAGCATTAATCCCCAGTTGTCCGCCGGCTTGTCGCTGCTGGTCCAATGGGTAGCCACCACGTCGAGTTTCGGCAGACCGATGGAACTGTTGAAGTATTCTTGCAAGTAATTCATGAGCTTGACTATCCTGTCGGGCACATCCTTCAGGGTACCTAAATAACCCTTCGGAGCCCATATTTTGATCTCCAATCTTCTGCCGTCCATCTCGTTCACCTCGAGCGTCGGTGAAATGCTCTCGAAATTTGACACTAGCAGAGCCAACTGATAGGTGGATATTTTCGGTGTCGTCTCGAAGTGGTCCCATTTCATATTCTCAAGTGCCTCGGGGGGGAGGTTTACAGCCATTGGCGTCCTAGAGCTGGTAAAATTAGCGCCCTCCATATAATGGTCAAACAATAAAAGACAAATTACAAATTTTGTTTCTTTCCCTTTTTCTTTAGTTAACATTTTCACGACCGGCGCACCGTGCGTTCGCGGCACCTTAGACCTGGGCCTAGTTGGTCTAGTGTGTAAACGGGCCCTGCTTCCGCGCTAAATTGCACGGAAAAGGGAGGAAAATTATTTTGTAACAGCCTGTATATCTGTTATCGAGGTGCCGGATAAAATTTTACAATCTCTCTAGATCCTCAGATTTTCCGATTTCTAAATATCTAGATTCTACAATTTCTAGATTGCCAAACTTTACATCCCCAAGTTTCAAAATTCTCAAATTACTAGATTGTCAAGTGTCTAGATTTTCGAATACCTAGATCGAAAAATTTGCAGATTCCGAAATTACCATTGGGTTATTCCACGCCGAATCGATCACTTTTTGACCTCACCATCTGCGATTTTGTTTTGATCAAAATATATTATAGTCTATGTGAAATTAGGGGGGGTATAAGTCATCATTTTGCCGATTTCGAAAATCCGGAAATTTAGAATTTACGCCAATGACGTAAACGGTGTGGGCAAAGACAGTTACATTGGGATTTTGGGAACTTTTTCATTGTGAATCTTTAGAAATCTAGTTTTTTATGTTTTCGAGTTTTGTTTTTTACCGTTTTTTATATTTTTTACGATTCGTGAGCACGAGAAATTTGGGAAATTTAGGATTTCATTATCACTGTGAATTTTTAAAAATGAAGTTTTTTATGTTTCCGAGTTTTGTTTTTTATCGTTTTTTATATTTTTTACGATGAGCTCGAGAAATTTGGGAAATTTAGGATTTCCCTTTCACTGCGAATTTTTTAAAATGAAGTTTTTTATGTTTCCGAGTTTTGTTTTTTATCGTTTTTTATATTTTTTACGATGAGCTCGAGAAATTTGGGAAATTTAGGATTTCCCTTTCACGGCGAATTGTTTAAAATGAAGTTTTTTATGTTTCCGAGTTTTGTTTTTTATCGTTTTTTATATTTTTTACGATGAGCTCGAGAAATTTGGGAAATTTAGGATTTCCTTTTTCACTGCGAATTTTTAAAAATGAAGTTTTTTATGTTTCCGAGTTTTGTTTTTTACGGTTTTTTATATTTTTTACGATGAGCTCGAGAAATTTGGGAAATTTAGGATTTTCTTTTTCACTGCGAATTTTTAAAAATGAAGTTTTTTATGTTTCCGAGTTTTGTTTTTTATCGTTTTTTATATTTTTTACGATGAGCTCGAGAAATTTGGGAAATTTAGGATTTCCCTTTCACTGCGAATTTTTTAAAATGAAGTTTTTTATGTTTCCGAGTTTTGTTTTTTATCGTTTTTTATATTTTTTACGATGAGCTCGAGAAATTTGGGAAATTTAGGATTTCCCTTTCACTGCGAATTTTTTAAAATGAAGTTTTTTATGTTTCCGAGTTTTGTTTTTTATCGTTTTTTATATTTTTTACGATGAGCTCGAGAAATTTGGGAAATTTAGGATTTCCCTTTCACTGCGAATTTTTAAAAATGAAGTTTTTTATGTTTCCGAGTTTTGTTTTTTACGGTTTTTTATATTTTTTACGATGAGCTGGAGAAATTTGGGAAATTTAGGATTTCCTTTTTCACTGCGAATTTTTAAAAATGAAGTTTTTTATGTTTCCGAGTTTTGTTTTTTACGGTTTTTTATATTTTTTACGATGAGCTCGAGAAATTTGGGAAATTTAGGATTTCCTTTTTCACTGCGAATTTTTAAAAATGAAGTTTTTTATGTTTCCGAGTTTTGTTTTTTACGGTTTTTTATATTTTTTACGATGAGCTGGAGAAATTTGGGAAATTTAGGATTTCCTTTTTCACTGCGAATTTTTAAAAATGAAGTTTTTTATGTTTCCGAGTTTTGTTTTTTACGGTTTTTTATATTTTTTACGATGAGCTCGAGAAATTTGGGAAATTTAGGATTTCCTTTTTCACTGCGAATTTTTAAAAATGAAGTTTTTTATGTTTCCGAGTTTTGTTTTTTACGGTTTTTTATATTTTTTACGATGAGCTGGAGAAATTTGGGAAATTTAGGATTTCCTTTTTCACTGCGAATTTTTAAAAATGAAGTTTTTTATGTTTCCGAGTTTTGTTTTTTACGGTTTTTTATATTTTTTACGACGAGCTCGAGAAATTTGGGAAATTTAGGATTTCCTTTTTCACTGCGAATTTTTAAAAATGAAGTTTTTTATGTTTCCGAGTTTTGTTTTTTACGGTTTTTTATATTTTTTACGATTCGTGAGCTCCAGAAATTTGGGAAATTTAGGATTTGTTTCGAATTTTTGTGTCAATCTGAATATAAATGGTGATTAATCTTTCGTAAATCCGGGGTTAATCGTTACTTACTATTCTGTGGTAGCCTCGAGGGGCATGTTCGACAGGGCCGTCATATTCTTCGGTCTTAGAACGCTAAGTTTGAAGTTCGCTTTGTAAAGGGGCTCGTCCATGCAGGGAAATACGCTTTGTGCGTGATCCAGCCTGAAGTTGGTACCGATGTAAGAACTGAGGAACAAAAAAAACCACGATTAAAGAAATCCACGCTTCTTCTACCACATACAATTACACTGTACAATAAATGTTGACTTTTTTCTGATTTGATAACGGCCATTATAAAGTCCTTAGAGATTTTTGCGAACTGAGTACGAATATGAAATCCGTTTTTCTAAAAAAAACTGTACGTCCCGGAGAATAGGGATTTCAGATTCGTACTCAGTTTGCAAAAATCTATAAGAATTTCATAGTGACGGTGAAGAAAAGTTTTGGCTGTTGTACAATGTCATTATTTAGATAGTCAAAGCGAATTACTGCGTGTTTCCATCTTCGTCGGTGTACTGGTTCTTGAATAGTCCGGTGGTACTTCCGATGCTCAGATTTCCGGAGAAATATAGCTCAACCTCGCAGCTGCTGCCCGCCATCAGCATCTGCTCCAAATGAATCGTGTACCAAGGCTTTCGCTCGTCGGGAAGATCGACCCTCGCCACGTTCACGTTCAACATTGGCAAACCTTTTTCTCTTTTGGTACATTCGGTTTTGAAACGATCAGTCGTCGATTCGTGAAATTTCGTTTGTGATTATTTAGGAATCTTGCTTTGTGACACTGGACGATGGTTTTTTTTTTTGAAATTGATTTTCGCCGTAGCTTGGTTTACAATCTTTGTAGACACAGCGGAATCTCGATAGTCGCCTGCTGGATAAATTAGCTGACGAAAAACTTTGATATGGGGGGTCGACAGGTTCAAGTATTTTGGAACTTGCCAATTATCGAACTGGGGAATTAGGGAATCGGGGAATTAGGGTATTGGGGAATTAGGGAACTGGGGAATTAGGGTACTGGAGAATAGGATATTCGGGAATTAGGGTACTGTGGGATGAGGATTCTGGGGAATTAGGGTACTGTGGAACGAGGGAACTGGGAAATTAGATTCCTGGGGAATTAGGGAATTTGGGAATTAAGGGATTGGGGAATTAAAGGATTGGGGAATTAGAGTGCTGTGGAATGAGGGAACTGGGAAATTTGGGAATTTGGGAATTGAGGGATTGGGGAATTATAAAACTGTGGAATGAGGGCTCTGGGGAATTAGGGTACTGTGGAATGAGGGCTCTGGGGAATTAGGGTACTGTAGATTGAGGGCACTGGGAAATTAGGTTACGGGGGAATTAAGAGATTAGGGAATTATAAAACTGAGGAATTAAGGAACTGGGGAATTAGAGTAATGGAGAATTAGACAGCTGGAAAATTAGTGAACTCTGGAATTAGGAAGCTGGGAAATTAGGGAACTGAAAAATTAAGGAATATTAATCATTGCGAATTATGACAATAAGAAATTTGAGAATTGGGGAATTAGTCACTGGGAAATGTGAGAATCAGAGAATTGGGGAAACAGGAAATTCGAGTATGGGGGAATATAGGAAACTGAGGAATTAGGGAACTGAAAAATTGAAAGACTATGGAATTGGGGAACTAGGAAATTGGAGAACCCAGAAAATCAGTACACCGGGGAACTAAGAACTAGGAAATTATGAAATTTGGGAATTTGGGAGCTTGGAAGTTTGGCAACTGGGAAGTTCGGGACCTTAGTAATTCGGGAATTTAAAAATTTACGAATTCCAACACGTTGTATTACAGCTGTCAATGAATTTTCGAAATGCGAAACTGTATAAACGTTGATACACACAAATTTATAAATATATAAATAAGGAAATTTTTAAACAATGGCCGTTCGTGATTCCCTGTTACGCTACCTACTCCCCCTGGCGCAGTGAAATATCGAGATTCTGCTGCGAGTAAGGATCGAAAATTAAGCAAAGAAAGTCGGTAGATGGTCTCGTACATCGATTTACCTTTCAAGAAACGACAATTCCGTGATCGTAACATTGTAACTCCAGATGCGAAGCTCTGGACGAGCGTTGAAAGTGATCATGTCGCTGGATCCTTTCCATGTGACGTTGATCTTCACTCGGCCCTGGAATTTGTCGTTGCCGATAAACGGCAGAAGTTCTAATTCGTAACTGGTTGGTATGACTTCGCTTCGTAATCTGTGTCGACGCAGATTGTAGTGGTAGACATCGTCTAGGGAAATACTTCGTTTAGCTACCGTCGATCCCTGGAATATCAATTTTCACTGGTGTTTACACTTTCCGAACAATCCAATAGTTGTTTAGTAATGGAAAATTTGATAAAAGGTAATTGAAATTCAACTCGCTTACGCTAGAAATAGCTGCAGTGTCATATGGCAGAGCCAGTACCAAAAAAAGCCCGATGATAGCTGTTAAGTACCTCATGGTTTTTCTGTGGGCCAAACCATACCAATCGAATGGTGGAAATATAAAGAACACGTTAGTATCATTTTTTAAATAATTATTGCTTCGTTAAGAAATAACGAAAAGCTTGAGCGGAAATCAGAGGATTATAGTATTTGGAAATTTAGGAATTCGGGAATTCGAAGAATTGGAAATTTCAGAATTTGAGAACTTGAGAATTTAGAAATTTAGGAATTCAGAAATATGGTAATTTGAGAATTTAGAAATATAAAAATTTAGAGGTTTAGAAAAATAAAAATCTACTGGTTTAAATATTTAGAAATGTAGAAATTGGAGGAAGTGGAAAATTTGTGAATTTAGAGAATTGGAAATATGAGAATTTTAATATTTGGAAATTTGGAAATTTCAGAATATAGAAATATAAAAATTTAAGAATTCGCAAACTTGGTCATCTGGAAAATTGCAGATTCAGAAATTTAAAAAATTGGAGCTTTAGAAATATCGAAATTTGTGAATTTAGAAACTTGGGATTTTAGTGCATAGGAAAGTTAGGAACTTGGAAATTTGGGAATTTGGGGATTTGGGAATTCAACGAATTGGAAATTTGAGAATTTGTACATTTTTTAATTTGAGAATTTAGGAATTTAACAGTTTGTGAATTTGGAAATTCAGAAATTTAGAAATTTAGAAATTTAGAAATTTGGAAATTTAGAAATTTAGAAATTTAGAAATTTGGAAATTAGAAATTTGTGAATTAAGAGAATTGGAAACTTAAAATCTGAGAATCTTGAGGATATAAGTAATTGTAAATTTGGGAATTTGAAAAGTAATTCAGGAACTAAAGAACGTGGGAAATCAGGAATTTAGGAACTATATAAACGGATTGCAAATCCGTAATCAACGGAAGAAACACTATAATAATCACTGATCGGATTTTGGAGCGTCGATTGGCTGTTGGACAGAGTAATCATGTTCCTCTCGATATCCGCCGGTTCACAGATCACCGAATCGTGGACTTACGTCGCAATCCTCGTCCAACGCGTCCGTACCCTCATACGCCGGATCCGCTCAAACCGAATCGATCTTATCTATCGAAACAACCGTGAAGCACTTGAAAGTACTTGAAGTCAAGCCAGCTGAAGTCGGAGCTTGATCTTGAATACTCGAAGGGTGGCGTGTACCCGTTGTGGCCGAAGGACCGCGTTCGAGCGGAGTCGCTGCGTAACTGTCCTTCGGCTTGTTGCCTCTGTGTATCGTTGGACACCGGGGGTTTTGTTCGAAAAATAAAAAACTGCAAAATATCGCGTGCACACGGTGGAGAGCGCAAGAGGAAACGGTAAGGAGCCACGTGATAGGTGCTCCCCTCGGCGGATCGGTGCTCGAAGCAGGGTGATCCAAAGCGCTTAGAGCCATTTAGAGCAGCCGCGTAATCGGTGGATCGTCCATTATCCAATTTCATCGGGCAGACGTCACAAAGGGGCCCAATCACCATGGTATCCGTCGGTGAAGCGCAGCGTCAATGGCCAATTCCGTAAGCATCAATGAAAATTGAGACGCCACGAGCTACCCGTTTCAAGAAACCATTGTACGATCGTTTAATGGTTTGAAAAGCGGATAATTCAGGACCAGGATCGAGCGACTTCGTTTCCCATTTGCCGTCAATTGGTGCTGGTCATGTGTTTTCCTTCTGCTAGCTCGCGCCGGGACACCGGCCATTTTTGTCCCGCGGAGAGAAATAGGTCCGAAACTGGGTCTCCGTGTCGAGACTTTTGCCTTTCGAACTCGAATCTGGGTCACCGATTATCGACGGTGTTTTCGTTCGTGGTCGTTGTTTCGGGGATCTTCTCGTTTGAGCTAGGTTATTGTATGTAGGGTGAAGGATGCTAGGATGTAGGGATTTAGCGATATAAGGATTTGGTAATATAGGGATTTGGGCATGTAGTTATTTGGGGATGTAGGTATTTGGGGATATAGGGATTTGGTGATTTAGGTATTTGGAGATATAGAAATTCTGGGATATAGGGATTGGGGGATATAAGGATTTGGGCATATAGAAATTGGGGGGTATAAGATTTGGGCATATGGGGATTTGGGGATGTAGGGATTTGGCGATATAAGGATTTGGTAATATAGGGATTTGGGCATGTAGTTATTTGGGGATATAAGGATTTGGTGATTTAGGAATTTGGAGATATAGAAATTCTGGGATATAGGAATTTGGAGATATAGAAATTCTGGGATATAGGGATTTGGACATATCGAGATTTGAGGGTGTAAGAGTTGGGGATATGGAGGTTTGAGGATGTAGGTATTTGGGAATGTAGGTATTTGGGGATGTAGGGATTTGGTAATTATAGGGATTTGGGGATATAGGGATTTGGGATGTAAGGAGTTGGGGATATAGGGATTTGGGATGTAAGGTGTTGGGGATATAGGGATTAGGAAATGTAAGGAGTTGGGGATATAGGGATTTGGTAATTATAGGAATTTGGGCATGTGGGTATTTGGGGATATAGATATTTGGGGATATAGGGATTTGGGATGTAAGGAGTTGGGGATACAGGGATTTGGGATATAAGGTGTTGGGGATATAGGGATTAGGGAATGTAAGGAGTTGGGGATATAGGGATTTGGTGATGTAGGGATTTGGGCTTATGGGGATTTGAGCATGTAGGTATTTGGGGATATAGGTATTTGGTAATGTACGGATTGCATACATGCCAATATCTTCCACAATGACCCCGTAAGGTACCACAGGCAAAGAGTGCATTGCAAAATCGAAAATCCGAAACGAATAGCAATTATGACAAGACATACATTGCCCCAGCATCGAACGCATCAAGCAATAATAACATAATGGTATTTCAAGCTGAATCCGAATCCACGTTCGTACGCTTTGCTCGTTAAAACGGGCAAACACGATTTCGTGTCGCGGACTATGCACACATGCACGTCCGGTTGCTCTTAGAAAATCCTTACGGAAAGAAAAAGGCTGGAGATGCGGAAGGCAGTAATTGAAAGAAAAAAAAAAGGTGGGGGATTCGAGTAACATTCGGTGCGTCGGCCAGTGTCGTTCAGGTATCGCTTCATAGGTAGAACGGCTAATTGCGTTGCACCTGCACGAGCCGAGCGTGTCGCAGTGCCCGCGAATTTCACGCGATATATCGAGAAGGACCTTAAATTGAAATATATTCGTTTGGTATACACGTGACCGATTTGTTTTTCCCGTGCGTTCGACCGACTGCACGCAATACAGCGTCGCTCGTTGAAGAGACCGGAAGCTGGCCACATGAGCCGAGGATCCATTTCCAGTTGGCAAGATTATGGACGCAGAAGTTGTACGTTATTTTGTATCTCTTTTTACGTCGCGTTTGCTCGATCGTTTACTATCACGGGCAAATTTTTCGATCGGTTTACATGCACGCACGTTTTTAGTTTATATTTTATGTTAGCCTTTTTCCAGTTTTATTCTATGCCAGCTTCCTTTCGTTTTTATTTTATTAATCAGATTTGTGTGATTTTCATGTTATAAGTCAGCTTTCTTTGATTTTTATTTTATAATTCGGCTTTATTTGATTTTTATGGTATAAGTCAGCTTTCTTTCATTTTTATTTTATAATTTCGGCTTTCTTCGATTTTTATGTTATAAGTCATATTCCTTTCATTTTTCCTTTATAAGTCACTTATAATTTCATTTTCACTTTATAAGTCATCTTTCTTTCATTTTTACTTTATAAATCATTTTCTTTCGTTCTTACACCAGGTCATCTTTGTGTCATTTTTTTCCGTACGACATATTTATTAAATTTCTATTTTATACGTATATCGCTCATTAACTTAATAATTGATTAATCAAATTTCATGGATACGTAGATAATCAAATATTTAATTTAAAGCCGCTTGAAACTTGATTTGATTCCCTTTTTACGAGAGAAAACATTGTTTGCAAACCGAAAGAGTTATTAATGAAAAGGTAAAAATGATCGATAAATCTAAGACCTTGAGTAACCGTAGTCCAATTAATCAAAGATCCAGCACGAGAATTTGTTAGACAATAAACAAAATGTTTGACCGGAATAAAAGGGGTGACAGTGAATCTGAGCAAATAAAGAGTGATAACCGTGTTAATGGGAAGATAAAAATGCGCAACAGCTTCGAACAGCTGTGTAGGTAACGGGACACAAGGTTATATTTTCAGACGAATATCCGTTGCTTGCGATTGCATGTTCTATTTGCAATAGTCATTCAATTTACGAGCCACTGAATATTCATCGAATCATTTTATTAAATCTATCGACTCGACGTTTTATAGTCGAAGCATGTTTGCTCGGCGCGAATAATAATCTTCTATAACGAAAGGAAAGGTGTCCACATTTCTGAATTCGAGGTTGTTTTAAAGTTATGGCACGAGCAAAACTTATTTTAAAATTAGACAATTTGCTACGATAAAAAAAAATATGTTAAAAAGGACATTTCTCGTATTGCAAGTTGCAGATAAAACCTTTCTGAACCACATTTCTGAATTCGAGGTTGTTTTAAAGTTACGGCACGAGCAAAACTTATTTTAAAATTAGACAATTTGCTACGATAAAAAAGAATATGTTAAAAAGGACATTTCTCGTATTGCAAATTGCAGATAAAACCTTTATCATTTCGTTCTAAACACATTTCGTTCGATTATCTACAAAATGGTGTGTCGTGGCGACATTTACGAGCTACGTACTGCACAATTTATGTTGCATTAGTATCTCATGGTTGAGGATTCATCACATCGGAATTTCTTAAATGTTCCGGTTACCGTGAACGTTTGCAAACAGAGTTGTAATCTTCTTTTGATCGTATCTTTCATCGATTAATTATAATTGCTTCCTCAAAGACGTTCGTGCCACCGTAGCGTAACCAATGTTAATCAGCTACAATTATCGCCTAACAGTTTTCTCTTCGTCGAAGTTTTTCTGTATCACTGAAGCTGGCAAAAAATTTAACCTAACCTAACCGAACCTAACCTATTTGGTGGCTTCGGTTACGCCAAATAAATTCCTGTAAAAAGGAACATATTTTCTTCTACGTCATCTTACAAACGGGCACTCGCATAGTACTTCATCAAAACATACACACGTAACAAAGTTTTGCTTAGGGAATTAAGAAGTTCCACGAGAACGTACAGCAATGTTGCGAGAAACGTGACTACAGGATATAGAACAAAATGGCGAGCATCTTGGTGAATAAAATTACATTAAAAATGAACAGACATGTATCTGTAATTAATAGAAGGATTGTTTTGATAATTTCGTTAACCTAATCGAGCGATTTGTCCACGTTTTGGACACTCCCGAATAGAATGATGGAATCTGGCTATTATATGCTACGATACACGCGAAACGGAGATGATTCTAAGAGGAAACGTACGATTGCAGTTATTATGCGACATAGGTGATGATCAGCGTTACACGTGCAGACGACGATCAGCTTCATGTAATACCTTATTGTTTAATACAATTATCGTTTAAATGTGTTTTCTCATTTTTTCGTAATCTCGTTCCATCGAAACGTTTCCAAAACTGAATCTCATTTGTGTTCTGGGTAATTCTGAACGTTTTACGAAGTAATTTCAATCTGAATTTAATCTCGTAACGTGACATAACGTTTTTGGTAAACTTTGATCAAATTACGGGAAACGGTTTATTATAATGTTTATAGCATTTGTTGGTATTAGCATTAGTGTTAGCTTTAGGTGTTATTAATTAGCATTAGCATTTATTAGTATTTAAAAGTGTTCATTATAATAATAGTATTTATCAGGAAATATAATGATAAATGTTAGATATATTAATATACTTTTTAATATAATGGTTGATTAATATACAGGGTGTCCCAAAAGTGTTGAAGGAGCCGGAAATGGGAGGTAGGTGGGCTCATTCTGAACAACTTTTTCATTTGCAAAAATGTCGTATGGCGCTTCATTTTTAAATTATTAACGAAAAACACCGACCAATCAGAGCGCGAGAATCGCGCGCGCTCGGAGGCAGAAGTGTAGGCCCGAGTTATAATTGGCCGTGGCCGCGATCGAAGCGCGTGGCGCGCGATTCTCGCGTTCTGATTGGTCGGTGTTTTTCATTAATAATTTAAATATGAAGGCCCATACGACATTTTTGCAAACGAAAAAGTTGTTCAGAATGAACCCACCTACCTCCCATTTCCGGCTCCTTCAACACTTTTGGGACACCCTGTATTTATATAAATAAGAAATATAATATTTATTACCTATTTATTTATATAAACAATAAATATATTATGATACTTATTACAGTATTTATAACGATATCTATTATAATATTTACTGTAGAACTTATTTTTTTATATTGAAACGTATATTTATGTCACGTGACTTGATAGCATTGTAAAAGAGGATTAATTGTTTCTTTACTGCGATTTATAGAAAATTTGACTTCGAATAAAACATTGTCACAGTGAAACTGGTTATTTATTTAATGCAACTACGATAATAGTTTTTTAATAGTTTCCTTTTAATTATTCGAATGTATTTCATTTGTAATGATTACCGATGACCGTCAAGTCAGTCAAACGCCTAACCTTGCGAAGAGACTCAAATAAAAGATCTTAATCTAACTTCCTCTTCTTGCCATTTCATGTTTCCTTCTCAGTTTAATAGTTTCTTTATCCAACATTTCACTTACAATACCACAATGTAACCTTGAAATATAGTGGCAAGTATTTGATCTTGTCGAAGTCAAAATTAAGTGCCAGTGTATTCTATTTGTCAAGGAAATGAAATAAGCAGAAAAATGACGAATAATTCTATTTACGCAGTGAAAAGGCACGGAATTAAGTAATTTTATTACGTGACCATAATAATTTAGGGATAATAATTAACGTCGGGAAAATGGTGGGCTTCGGTCATTTTGCAAACTGTAAACAAATAGAACTACGAGTAACTATAAAAAATTGTGCTTTCGGCAGCACGTATCTCGAAGTATCTCTGCAATCGTATGTCACCCGAATAAAGTGCGAAATCCAAGTTTCGTGAACTCGAAACGTTCACATATGTAAAACACACGCTTTACTCATCGAGCTTATCGCGGGCTTATCGTTTGTTTCGGTATGTGGTCGTTAAACGACGATGAATGGCCGGTGAACGTGGATCCGGTATATTTCGAGTTCCATTTGTTTTCAGATTGATCACGCACCACATGACATAACGTGTAACAACACAATCTCGCGGCGTGTGTTGCCGCGAAGAACTACACGTCCGATTCGTATACGTAATCATACCTATGCCTACGATACACCGCGGTTAGGTGTATGTATACCTTTGATCTCATCGTGTCCGTTATCATCGCTCGTAAATCTTTAACCGAAACAATTTTTCAACCGCACAAATTCGAGTTAGCGCGATTCTCGAGGTTATGTTAATGTCGTCGTGAATTTAATGTTTAATCGTAAATTCGAGCGCAGGTTTGCCTCGAGAGTATCCTTGAGGTAAATGATCGTGGTTATCTGGTTAACTATCAGATTTACGACGAAAATGGTTATAATGAAACTTATAGCTTACGAAATTCTCTATAAAAAAGGTTCTATGAGTTGTCTATGTAGGATGGATCGATATCGTGCAGGATCACTCGCAAGTTCTCGGCCTGCGAGTTTCTAGCAAGGAGGGGTCGCGGCATGACCCATGGCTTTTTGAATAGGCTAAAATTGTAGGAAATGATTAGTGCAAATAAAACGTAGAATATTGGTTGCAACAGAGCAGCCATGATTGATAACAATGATTTTACAGAGTCTTTACACATCATTAACACGTTCACAGCTACAATACACGTCGATCGCAATTCGCAGACATGATTTTTCAATTGTGAGAGGCATAAGTAGTTAATTCTTATTCTAACCTAATCTTTCGTTGTTCCGCAATTTTTACCACCGATGGCGCTTCATATTAAGCATAAAACCATCGACAGGTCTTAGTAAATTTCCGCCAAGGAAATCTTGTTCCGTCATAAACCAATCCGACAAGTTTGTTTACGTCGATTATCATTGAAATGAAATCTTCAGACACAATTAATCAGTCGAGGATTCTACAGAAGCGGTTACACCTACAACTAATATACCAAACCACTAGCTGAAGTGTAACTAATTATATACCATCAATTATCATTAATTACCGCTCCTGCTATAGTATAAATAATGTTTTCCCGCTAATATCAGAATTAGTCGTAAATCATTATAACGATATTTCAGTTGTAAATAATTCGCATGGTGAATTTTATGGTTCAGGCATTAGGGAGTTTTGAAGTTTAGAAAATAGACATTTGGGGATATGGGGATTTAGAGATATAGGGATTAGGGTATATAGAGATTGAGGGTTATAAGATTTGGGCATATATTATAGTGATTTGGAGATATAGAAATTTGGGGATATCGGGATTGGGGGATAAAAGGATTTGGACATATCGAGATTTGGGGGTGTAAGAGTTGGGGATGTAGGTATTTGGGGATATAGGGATTTGGGAATATAGGGATTAGGGATGTAAGGAGTTGGGGATATAGGGATTAGGGAATGTAAGGAGTTGGGGATATAGGGATTTGGGGATATAGGGATTTGGTGATGTAGGGATTTGGCAATATAAGGATTTGGGCATATCGAGATTTGGGGGTGTAAGAGTTGGGGATATGGAGATTTGCGGATGTAGGTATTTGGGGATATAGAGATTTGGGCATGTGGGTGTTTGGGGATATAGGGATTTGGGAATATAGGGATTAGGGATGTAAGGAGTTGAGGATATAGGAATTAGGGAATGTAAGGAGTTAGGGATATAGGGAAATGAGGATATAGGGATTTGGTGACGTAGGGATTCGGCGATATAAGGATTTGGGCATGTAGGTAATTGGGGATATAGGTTATTTATTATTGGTAATGTAGCGATTTGGGGATGTAGGTATTTGGGGATATAGGGGTTAGGGAATGTAAGGATTTGAAGATTTTGGGGGTATAGCAATTTTGGGATATATGGAATCAGAATGATGGGATATCGAAAATATAGGGAATTGGGATATAGGTAATTTGCGATATAGATAGTCAGGGGTATAGGGAGTACTAAATAGGGAGTCGAGGACGTGGAGAATCGGGAACGTATGGAATTGGGAATGTAAGGAATTGGGAATATGCAGAATTGGGGAAAAAAAGTTGGCAATATAGAGCAATGGCATACAGATATTTGTAAATGTCGGAAATTAGGAATATTGGGAATCGCGTAATTTCAGAATACGAAAATTATAACAATGACCATTCGGTTAATGATCCTCCTTTCCATATATCGCCATTCTTATGACGTCCGTCACAATGGCGACATAGTAATGCTGGAATTGGTTTTCGTTGCGGCACACACGATACATAGCTTTTCAATGTACCGAGGTATAGCACTCTCGTAAATACACTCGAGAAACTATTTTCCAAGGTCTTGCACGTACACGTTGCTGACCAACTATTAACTTGACCATTCGCATAATAATTTACCGAGCCGACAATGTACGGTTCGCTATTATTTTCCATACGTTAACGACACCACGCAACGCCGTACGGAATTTCGTTGCGAGCTACGGAATGAAGTTTGTCAAATGATTATACAATGTACTTGCTAGTCAAACTGATAAGAAATGTAAAAGATCTTTTACGATAACACGTGTTATTTATACATTATGCTCATTCACGTATAACACATGTATGTAACGAATCTATTTATGTGCGCGTGTATAAACGTTCATCACGTTTATCGATCTTCCAAATACAACATGTAAATAAACCTGTCGATTAGTTTGTTAATTACCCACGTGTAATTGTTGAAAAAGTTAAGGATTGATATAATTTATTTATAACTGTACATCATTTTTTGTCAACTGAAGTATGTCGCGGTTCTATGGACACGCGACTTCTTGTTTTAACGCACGAAAAACTCGGAAATGTTGATAATAACATAGGATTTTTGTAAAATAAGAAACGTCAAATAATCATGATAATGTTTTTAAGATAATTCTATCCTCCAATCGGCAATATAACGAGAGCTTACTGCACTCTACTATTAAACGCTGCATTTTCATATTCAGCATGCTTAAAATTCACATACACATGTCTCCTATCTTATATTTTTCACGAACGAGTTATTTTAGTATTTAAAAGAGCGTAATATGCTTTTAGCGACATAAAATTGTATACATACAGTCGTAGACAAAATTAAGTGGACAGGTATCATAAATAACAAAAGGCTAATTTAATTTAACTAATAATTCCTATAAATCAAAACTTTATTGCACAATTATGTACATTAAATAAATGTTTTTTCAAGTCTACAAAAATATTTCACGTTCTAAATTTAAAATTTATTTGAAACATTGTAATAAAAAAAAAATTTTTTTACATTTCTGCAATGTCCACTTAATTTTGTCCATGACTGTATATCGTGTTATGGGAATTATTTTCCACAGCTCAAGGCATTCCACAATTCAGTGGGGGTCCGGTGGAGTTTATGACCAGCGATGGAATGGAATGCAAAAGAGGAGACGGTTGGTTTCTCTCGTACACAAAAATAGCAGGGATCGTGGTAGTTTTCATTATCGGCGTGGTTGCTGCCGGTTTCCTTGGATGGTACATCAATTCTTTGCCAAAGAAAAAAGTAAGCGATGTACACGCGTTAAAACACGCCGTGTATCGATTCACGAACTCGATCGTGTTAGATCATCGATACGTGATAAGGTCCGAAAGTTCTCGATATAAAATTATCATTGATATGCTCTCACTGTGCGTGTCCGATAAGTTGGCGCGCGAATTAGCTCGATTTGCATCCGACTGACTATTTCACAGACACGTACATTTTGTATTTATTATTAATCAAACGTGGTGTACTACAATTTATTATTTATTATTAATTAATATTGTTACTGAAGTTTATCTTAAAGTACGGTAATGCATATATTTTTTATGAGAGTGTTTTGTTAAAAATGAATATAATTGATGAGGTGAATGAAAGATTCATTAGATACTTTTATTTTTATGTCTGAATAAAATAGTGATTTTACTTGTTAAAAAAAATATTTTCCCTAACTAGATACGAATTCAGGGCAAAATATTTGAGATTCCATTTAGTCACTATGTTACTATCATTATTCTATATTACACTCTAAAACCTAAATATGTAGCAATTAGTGTACAATTTTGATTAAACTATAAATACATTTTTCTCGTAATCAGTTGTTGATTCGAGGTTGTAATTACAAATACGTTTATGTTACAAAATTATTATGCAATTGAATTAAATTTACAATTGACGAGGATGGGTTGTACATTTTTCTTGTTAGATGTAACTTAGGCTTCTTCTGGCTAACTAATAACGAACGCAGGTGTTTTTGGTTTTGGAAGAACCTATAAAGAGTCTAGGGAAAATTTAAGGTAAATCTAACCTATACACAACCAGCTACTCTGTTAACCAAAGGAAGCCTACTGTATATTTTGTTTTGTTATTAATTACTCGAAAATATATATTTTAGCTTTTAATTTTTCTTAGCCTTATGACACCTTAGATCTGCTCAACGATGAAATCGAAGTTGTCGACAATGTTGAAGAAACTTCCATTTCGCCTTTGGTTCACCCTCTGAAATATCGTCTGGAATTAACACCGATGATTGACACTACTGGTCTATCGACACTGAAGGGACGTGTAATTATACAGTTTGAAGTTAAAGAGACGAGTTTAAATAAACTGTCTTTAAACGCCAAGAATATTACGGTGGATGATTATAAACTGTCGTCGATGGATCCGGGAAAAAGCGAGGATGTGTTTAGGGAAAAGAGGGCGCTGGACAGCGAAGTTAATTATAATGTTGAACGAAACGATGACACAGTTGGTAAATTTTCCAATTTTTTAACTAGAAATTTTAGTTTTGTACAAACCTGGCGTTTCATCATTTTTGTATCAGCAGATTTTGAAATTTGTTTATTGGCAAATTTGGACATTTATAAATATCTTAAGTTGCAAATTTTTTAATTGACCGATTTCTACGTTTCGAAATTCTTGAATTCCTAAATTTCCAAGTTTCTAATAAAAAATATCCTGTTCTTAAATTTTTAGATTTTGAAATTTCCAAATTTCCAGATCTTAACTTTCCTTCTTTCCAAATTTTCAAATTTTTAAGTCTCAACCTTCCTGGTTTTAAATTTTCAAATTTATACATTCCCAAAATTTTAAATCTTCACTTTCTACGTTCCTAAATTTTCAAATTCCCAAACTTCTTATTCCTGTATTGCTAAATACCAATTTTTAATATTCCAAAAATTTTCAAATTTTTACATCTCCATTTTTTAAACTTTCAAATTCCTAAATTTTCCATTGTCTATACCTATTCGTTGAAGAATTTGTAAATTTGTAAATTTCTTTGTCTGAAAAAAATATCTTTAAAAATTTGTTAATTAGGAACGTCATAAATATTTATACCTCGAATTTTTTACTTTCGGTACGAACTATATCAATAAAGCAGCGCCAGTAGTAAATATATTATTATAAAGAGAACTACACCGGATCTGCAATATATACTTTATTGCAAAATATACGACATAATTGACTGAAGTCCTTAAAAATCTATGTTCTCACTTTTCTCATAACTTTTTCCAAATACTATAATTAATATTTAATGATGATTAAACAATTCGTACTAACAATTTATTCTGTTACAGTGATTAGTGCCATGTACGCTATAGAACATGATCTGGTAGTAACTGTTGCAGACAATGGAACAGTAATATTTGAAAATAATATTGAATATCCATCGGAAGTTTCTTTCCACCACACTGATAAAAAAGTAGCGATTTCACAGTTACCGGAATTGTCTAATAAGAATGGTTCGTCGGAAATTGAAATTACGGAGTACAGAATTGTCGATGAGAAAGATATTCACACAATTTCATTGGCAACTGAATTGCAACCAGGAGTTTATTTCTTGGACATTGATTATCAAATTCCGATACAAGAAGATGCGTTTTTTATTACAAATTACAGTTCCACCGAGAATGAGAAGTAAATATGTTTACTAGCCAGAAATATTTATTACACTGTTGTTGTTGTTATAAAACTATATTTTATTGTTTATTTTATTACTTACGGAGCTTATTACAACGTATTTCATATAACCTAATTTATCTTTTATTTATTAAATATTTTCTATTCACATTATTTCCCAATTCCTTTTCTTTTTGGAATAATAAATTTTAGATTAAGAAATTATTTGAGTGGTCCGTTACATTTGAAACACCTTGTACAATAGTAACCCTAATTTTACATAACAATAATATAAATTTTATGCAGCAACAACAATTATTTTATATAGCATCGAAAATTCAAAGTAGTTACTAGATAATACATATGTATGTGTATATAAATTATATTAACCGAATGAGTTTAACAATATATTTCTCAAGCACGTTTCAACAATAATTAATCAATTATGTTTATGAATATAGTAAATGTCTCTTACAAACATAAAGTTATTATTCGTCAGGTGGTTGATGGGAACGAAATTAAAACGATGTGGTGCTCGATACCTTTTTCCAGTTTTCAACGACGCGTCACACAAATCGATTTTCTCTTTGTCCATAATACATTCGAAAGAGACGAAAGCTTTATCTAATATGCCTCTCAGGACGTTAAGAAACACGTGAGTAACCCTATTCATACAAATTTTTGCGTGAATTCACATTAGCCGCTCGATAGTTCCCTGCTCTCGGGGCTCTAGCCATTACAGAAAGCATAAGGGGTGTGTTAAAAACAATCTAAGGAGATTCTAACGAAATTCGGAGAGAACTAAAGTAGAGTTTAAAGATCAGGTACAGTCAATTGCAGTTATTCGTCGTTTATTCGCCAAAAATTAGGAGATTATTTAACAGGGGATTATCGAGCGATCACGATCCAATTTCCCTTATTTCCTCACTATACACGTACAAAGGAAATCACAATAATCAGTTTCGCAGTAATTAGATTGTATTTTTTTAAGTTCAAACTCATCTATGGTGATCGAGACATTCGACGAGTCGCCGCCATTGTCACCCCATAATTTGGCATTTATGCTGGGTCACGTGGAGTCCATAGGCGTGGTATTCGTAGGGGATTCCGAAGTGGTGGCCACGTTTTGGACCGAATCGAACAGAGAATCGGAAGGAACCTACGTTTTTGACAAACTTAATTCAACTATCGCTAATTTAATCGACGTGTTCGACATGCCGTATCCTTTACCTAAGCTGGATATAGTAGCATTGCCTACAAGGATCGACGAGAACATGGCCAGTCCAGGATTAATTGCGATGAAGTAAGAATCCCATTTGCTTTTGCTACTTGTGCAGAAAATTGGTGTCCAGGGATTTTGGAACTATCTACGGGTTTCTATAGGTACTTCTAGATTATGAAATTTGGAAATTTAGGAATTTAGTGCTGTGGGTATTACGCTATGTTCTGATTTGGGGCTCTAGGAGCATGGGGATGTAAAGATATGAGGATTTGAATATAAGGATCTAGAGATGTGGGGAATTTGATACTAGGATCTAGAAATATGAGGATGTTGTAGTATGGTGAATTCACAATTTTCACAATCTTGAAGCCTTAACATTCTGAAACCCCAAAGTTTCCAAATTCCAAAACCTCAAAGTCGTCAAAACCTCAAACTCTCAAATCCCCAAGTTCGCAAGATCCCAAATCCATAAATTCACACATTCATAAACTCCCAAAAATCTAAAACCCACAAAAACACAAAGCTACAAATTCCCAAGTCCCCAAATATCTAAGTCCCTAAATTCCCAAATTCCAAATCCCTAAGTTTTCATACTCCAAAGTTTCTTACTTTTTCACCTACCCAAATTTCTAAGTACCCAAATCTCCAAATACTAAAATCCAAAAATTTCTAAATTTCTAAACTCCAAATCCCAAAGTCACCAAGTCCCTAAATCCAGAAATCCCGAAATCACAGCATCTAAAAATGTTCGAATACCTGAATCTTCAGATTTTTAAATTCTCAAGTCCCTAAATCTCCAAATCCCCAAATCTCCAAATACCTAATTCCTTAAATCTCCGAATCACAAATCGCATAATCTTGTAACCCTAACCCCGAAACCCACATAACTGTCCTTGTCAATTTCACTGATGCTGTTGAAATGTTTCAAGGCCGTCATTGTTCTACGCAACCGAAAACTCTTCAATTATCACTAAAACCGATGCCCTGAGGACTCTAATCTCCTTATTGAGGCAACAATGGACGGACGAGTTTACGAACGTGAATCGAACCGACGCATGGATCTTCGAGGGATCGATGATCTATTTTCAACAGTATGTCGTTCAAAAGGCAAGCGATCACATTTGCGAAGGTAGATGGCGGAGTTGCCATAAGTAGGGACAAGATGACGTCACCATATACCTCATAAACTAGGAAATACACTAATTACATAAGTTTCGTGCGCGCCATGTGTGTCGTGATATTAATCCCTAAAAATAACATACAAAATTAAATTACATATTGAATATGTAAAAAGATTCCCATGCATTTAAGAAATGAACCTACTTGCACGAACATGGATCAAATTTAAAAGAAATAGTACAATGAGAACAAGAAAATTGCATTTTAGCAAGTAATTGGAATTTTCACGTACTTGTCGCGGTTGATTGCATGATTCACCATATGGTGTGCACTAATGGTAATGTATATCATAGTCTATGGTGTTTATAGCTCCAATGTGACGTCACCTTGACTCTACTTGCAACTCTGGTAGACGGTAAAACTGCATGATAAACCGTTATGATAAAATTCCATTTCCAGATAGACTCGTCATTGATCGATTACTTCATCGGCGATGTTCAATTGCACGCCATGGATGTCGATGGTTACAGCATTTCGAGACCTCTTCACGAAAATGTTAATTATCGATCACTGCACTCGGTCAATGACGACGACGTGAAAGGTGAGATCTCGTATCAACCGACAATCCGACCTCGGTGTTAACACCTTATCGATATATGACGCTCTTTCGTGTTAAAACGTCGTTTTAAATTAAACTCAAACATCCTTTGTCAATTTCGATGACCTTGAAATATTTGGCCATCATTCTGGACAATTTGTCCCTTTACACATTATTGCCTTTCAGCCTTGGTTTCAGAGATGCGTGCAAAATTATGTTTGGTATTACAGTTATCTACGTGGACGTCATATAAACGACGGTCATTTAACGAGACTGCACTGTACAAAATTTCAATTATCAACATGAAGTAAATACAGGGTGTCCCACAATTACTGTAGGAGCCGGAAAGGGGAGGTAGGTGGAGCTATTCTGAACAACTTTTTCCTTTGCAAAAATATTGGATGGGCCTTCATTTTTAAATTATTAAGGAAAAACACTGACCAACCAGAGCGCGAGATTTTCGCGCGCTCAGAGGCAGAAGTGTAGGCACGATTGACCGTCGTCGCGAACAAACATATGGGAATCGCGATGATAACTCATCGGATCGGTTACCCAACGATAGGTAAACGATAGGTAACGCCAGATGTCGGTGTAGAATGTGAGTTTTTTCTTTTGTATCATCATAATTTACCGAATTTTCGAAATTTAATCTATGCGATTATTTCTTTCCGATAACGAACCACAATATCGTTATTACATTCGATTTATCCTGACTACGCGAATAAAATCTAATTGGTTTGTTTATTATTCATAAATGAAGAATAATTCAATAATTATTCCGATTTTTCTACTTAACCGGCTTTCACCTAATAGCCTTGTTCTACACCGACATCTGGCGTTATCTATCGTTTACCTATCGTTGGGTAACCGATTCGATGAGTTATCATCGCGATTCCCATATGTTTGTTCGCGACGACGGTCAATCGTGCCTACACTTCTGCCTCCGAGCGCGCGAAAATCTCGCGCTCTGATTGGTCAGTGTTTTCCTTTAATAATTTAAAAATGAAGGCCCATCCAATATTTTTGCAAAGGAAAATGTTGTTCAGAATAGCCCCACCTACCACCCCTTTCCGGCTCCTACAGTAATTGTGGGACACCCTGTATAGACTGTTATCTCATATTATCCTACAGATTGTTATCTCATATTAATCTGTTGAGTATGGTATCTCATATTATTTTATAGAGTCATTGGAAATTGTATAAACCCGTTCAGATTTAACTGTGTAATATTATACATCGCGTAAAAACGGCGAATTTTCGAAACGCGAAATCGTTCATATGTCTATAAGGTGCTAATAAAAATGAAAGACGCCGTTAGCTGACAATGGTTTAGCATTTTTCAATTGCTTCTTGTAGGTGCATGTCTGATACGCATGTTGCATGGCGCGATAAATGATACAGCGTTTAGGAACGGCTACGAGAAAGTGATAAACAGGTGGTGGGTATGCATAATCGAGTAATTTTTGTCACATTTGCGATTAATTATTGCACGAATAGTTAGAACAGCCTTTCGGCATTTTTTAATTTTACTATCCTAGCATTTTTTTCGGTAAAATCCTACGAATCTCGTACATTGTGTTAGTAGATATTTTATGTCGACTGCGGAAATTTTTTGATGAATTAGGCATTATTTCTTTAGGAAATATAATACCACCGACGTGGCTGATTTTTTGAGTATCATGGAAGAAGAAGCAACCGAACTTCCGTCTGGAATTTCTTTGGAAGATGCAATGCATTCTTGGATCTTTCAAGGTGGATATCCTCTCGTCACTGTTATCAGAAATTATGAAAAAGGATCAGCCATTATTTATCAGGTACAAAATTGATGATACAGAGTCTCGATATATTGCCGTGATAGGAAGTGCAATAAAGAGAATTTCTGAAATGGAGAATATAGAGTTATTTCCATATAGCGGATGTTTTTCCACGTATATGAGAGTATTTGCAAAATTTGTCATTTGGAAACTTGAAAATTTCGAAATTTCTCATATTTTCGAAATTTTTAATTTTCATTCTCACAAAGTTTGAAAGTTAAAAATTTACAAATTCATACATTTCCAAACTCCCAAATTCTCGAAATCCCATATTTCCAAAATATTTCGAAACGAAATTTGCATAATCAATGTATTCTTTTTAGGAACAATTTACATTGGACAGGCCATTAGAAAGTATTTCAAAATTCTGGCATATACCATTGGATTACATCAAAGAAAATGGTAATTGGACTTCGCCCCAGAAAGTATGGTTTCGATCAGAACCTAAGATCCACATAGATAACGTTGGCTCGAATCAATCTTGGATTCTTTTCAACGTCAATAAAACAGGTACTTTGCAAACTTACTTTCGCAACATAATTTTAGGACAATTATAAATAAATAAAACTCCTACATTAAGCAAACTTGCAGAATGGTTCTCCTACGCCATTTTGATATCAGCATTTGCCACACGTGGCATCCAATTCAAAATGGTAGAAAACACAACAAAATTTAACCAAATAAAATTAAACGTTTGTAATAAATTGACTCCGGAAACAAAGACATTTTAAGTGTATATTTAAATATTCTCAACAATTTTGTTTATTTTTATTTGAAACTTAACTTACTTTTTAAGGTACTTTTTAATTCCGATTTATTCTGTACGTAATTTAACTTCATCTAAAACGCAACTTACTTTTCGAGTTACTTTTTAATTTCAATTTACTATGAACGCAATTTAACTTCGTTTAAAACGTAACATAATTTTTAAGTTACTTTTTAATCGTAATTCATTTCGAACGTAATTTAATTCCATTTTAACGTTGTTAAAGGTTATTACCGTGTCCATTACGACCAAAGAAACTGGGAGCTATTAAAACTGGCGCTGGAAAAAAATCATGAACTGATACCTGCCGAAACAAGAGCCTCCCTCATAGACGACATTTTCAGCCTAGCTGCCGTAGGTTTAATAAAATATGAGACAGTGTTCGATTTCATCGAATATATGCGAACCAAGGAGAGGCATTATCTACCTTGGACAATACTGATGCGATATACCTTCAAATTGAATAGACTTTTGTACGAGACTTCCGCTTTCAGCGACTTCCAGGTGAATAAATCAGAAATTTTAATATAAAACTTATCTTTACTCAATAACGTAAATTATTTTTATTTTGAAGGATATGATTTACATCAAATATCTGTAATAGTTTTATTATGTAACATTAACATAACGCTGGGGTTCTCGATAAACATATACTTTAATATATCATAAATACGTTAGTGCTCGTTATATGGCCAAAATCGGGACGTGGTTTTTTAAGGAATCAAAATTTCATTTTTATGAGATTGTTCTTGTTTCAGATCTTCATGGTGAAATTCGTGTCTCCATTGTACAGCGAGGTGGTGTCCAGGTTGGACGAAGGTTCGCAATTGACCCTAATCGCTGTCAAAATGGCGTGCATGTTTGAACACGCCGATTGCCTAAGCTGGGCTAACGACGCGTTCGAGAATGCGAAGAATGATAGCGGACTCCAAGAAATGTAAACTCAAATAAGATTTCAGCAACATTTTCTGAGTTGTACAGTGGGTCAGAGAATTACTACATTCTGGAATTCCTAGTTCCTAGGTTCCCTAGAGACTCTAGATTACAGCGGTCTCTGCTATTACAGGAAACTTAAATGTTATTTATGAAGATGTTTAAGTTTTGATGATAAGCCTACGACTATGCGCACTCCGATATTCCCATGCTCTGGTGTTCCCACGTCCCGGTATCCCCACATCCCAGTAGACCTATGCCCCGCTATTCCTACGTGCCGGTATCCCTATAGTTCCGTATCCCTACATACCGATATCTCCACGTTTCGAAATCCTCACATCCCGATATCCCCACGCTTCGACATCCCCATGTCACAGTATCCCCATATCTCGGTATCCTTACGTTTCCGTATCCCCACGTGTCGATATCCCCACGCTTCAGTATCTCCATGTCCCCGTGTTCCTATGATCTGGTATCACCACGTGCCGATATACACACGTCCCGGTATTCCCATATCCCAGTAGCTCAACGTTTCTGTACTCCACGTCCCGGTATCCCCACATCCCAGTAGACCTATGCCCCGCTATTCCTACGTGCCGGTATCCCTATAGTTCCGTATCCCTACATACCGATATCTCCACGTTTCAAAATCCTCACATCCCGATATCCCCACGCTTCGACATCCCCATGTCACAGTATCCCCATATCTCGGTATCCTTACGTTTCCGTATCCCCACGTGTCGATATCCCCACGCTTCAGTATCTCCAAGTCCCCGTGTTCCTATGATCTGGTATCACCACGTGCCGATATCCACACGTCCCGGTATTCCCATATCCCAGTAGCTCAACGTTTCTGTACTCCACATCCCGGTATCCCCACATCGCGGTTCCCAACGTGCCAATATCATCACGTTTTAGTATACCTACCTCATGGTATCCCGACGTCCTAATATTTTTACATTCCAGTATTCCCATATTGTAATCTCTCCACTGATCCAATATCTCCATGTTCCAGTATGTCTATCGTTATCCTACGCCTCAGTATCCCTATATCCCAGCATTCCCCGATCTCAACATGTTCAGAACCGACTATACGCCTCTAAATCATGTAACTTCGGTTTCTCAAATAGTTATACTCTAACTCTTTAAAATTGTATTCCCAGCGTCCCTTCATACGTTCGCGAATCGTTTTACTGCACCGTTGCTCGTTACGGAACCCGAAGCGAATGGAATTATTTCACGGAACTGGTAGCAACGACGGAAGATGAAGAGGAGAAGAAACGTTTATTATCTGCGTTTGCTTGTTTCCAGGCACCCTGGATCTTACAGACGTAAGTGAATTCGTCTTGTAACGACACCTTTGCATTTTTCATGTAAAACTGATTACACTGACAACACCGTTTCAATCTCGCTTCGTGCAGAATCCTGAACGAGATCCTTCACGAAGGACTATTCAACCAGGACGAAATATCCGTGATTTTAAGATCGTTCCCTCGCAATCCAGCAGCGGCACAAGCTGCGTCGCGATTCGTTCGAGCTAATTGGCAAGAAATTACGCAAAGGTATTTCGAAATCTTTCGCAGAAGCATATCCTTCGGTAGAAAATGACGGAAGCCATTTTAACGGTGTTAATATACACGATTCAGGTTTGCTGGATCTTACCCGGTGCTGAAATCTTTTGTGCTGTCGATGATTAACGGCATCACCAACGAACAAGATTTGGAAGACGTAAGAAATCGAAATTACAAAGAGTACATCTCGAAAACGATATTGTACGAGCGTTGTTTGATATTTCAGCTTCAAATGTTCAGGGAAAGTAATTACGACAGCATGAAAGGAGTTAGGTACGCGGCAGCACTCGTCGAAGCGAACGGAAATTTCGAGACGTTGTGGGTGAAGAATTCCTTGCCCGAAATCGAGAAACTATTGAAAGAAGTCGGTGACAGAACGCCAGCTTCCTGAGACAAATTGTTTATCGTAAGCGAAATTGTGAAATTTTAGGAAATTATTACTCACGGATATATTTTCACTAGCTTCTTCTTTTATTTACAGTCGATCGATGGGCTTTTGTACGAGAGTAATATCTTGACACGAAATTATAGAGTAAATAACGTTCACGTTATTTTATGTAAGAATTTTTCGATATTCGAATAGAGTTATACTTAACACTATTTCTACCAAGAGGTGTCGAAAGACACCTTTCAAATTTCAACTTAAAATTATTCCCTATGTCGAATCAATTTCTACAATTAATTTTTTGACTTTTCATACAATAGTTGTTAAATAAATTCAGCGATATCATTTTCCTCCAGTTCATCGTGGATCTAAAAATGCGTCAAAAGACACCTTTTGATTGAAATAGGTATACACAAAATCGTGGCAGAAATAGTGTTAACCAACATCATAGGATTCTTAATAAATTGACACGTATTTATTTGAGAAGTCAATTTTTAGCTGCGTTGGATTTAATCGGTAACAAGCGAGTGTAAGTTGGATTTATTTGTTGTAATAATAAACGTCGTTTTTAAATAAAATAACACGTAATTCCCTCATTACCTCTCGTATTAAAATAACACTGCGCTAAGTAAATTTTATTTGGATGTAGAACGTGTACATTCACTTATTATTACATACAGAACGCGAACACTCATGTATAGATGTCACATTTGTTTCACATATTATGTGTGTTTGTTCTTAGTGATTACATACGTAATCGTTTTGTCCTTAAAGATTACATGCTGTAATTGCTGTATACTTACAGATCGCACTCTGTAATCGGTTTGTACTTGGTACATATGTAAGTACATTCTAATCGATACTTCTCATCTGCACGTATCTAAACACGATTATCCCCTCCAAGTCTAACATTACGGTCTGAATGTCCCCGAGGCATCAAATTTTCCGTAGACTCTGCTATGATACGATCTAAAATTAAATTTAGATTATTATAATAAATCTGAGTCAAAGAGGTGCTCGAACCGTTCGCTGCTATCAGTATACTTTATAAATCTGATTATCAGCGAACGTTGAAAGCACTCAAGCATTTCCTGTAGTTATCTCAGCGTATCTATGCATAATCCGTTGTCGCGTTATCGATTCGCGATAAATTTTACCTCCTAACACTCTCCGGAGGGAATAATCGAGCGGTGATGAATCAAGAGTCGAGGAAATATTCTGTTTAACACGTGCCATGTTTGTCGAGCATTTTGTGCAAGACGGCTGCCATATTGTTTTCACGTTCTAGGGCTAGAGCCATCGGCCATAATCCTACATTTCGGATAATCAATGACTATATTTATATTTAAATTGAAATGAAACTGTAAAAGTAAATAACGCATAGTACGTAAAGTACTAAAGTTAATCCTTTGAACTCGAGGGATGACTCCATTCGCCATTTAACTTGAAGCAACAATTTTAAATAAATAACTTATGAATTTATAGTATTATACGCACCATGTTTGCACACAACGAAACAGACAATGTCGACGATTAATAATAAAAAAATAATAATTTCAAAAGAATTCGACACATACAGTCGTGGACAAAATTAAGTGGACAGGTATCATAAATAACAAAAGGTTAATTTAATTTAACTAACAATGCCTATAAATCAAAACTTTATTGCACAATTATATACATTAAATAAATGTTTTTTCAAGTCTAGAAAAGCATTTCACGTTCTAAATTTAATATTTATTTAAAACATTGTAACAAGACAACAAATTTTTTACATTTCTGCAATGTCCACTTAATTTTCTCCATGACTGCATGTACATAAAGAAATTCAAATTTCATAGTAAAGTGAAATTAATAAACATAAGTTCGCGATTGAACGTGAATGAGAATAAAGAAAATTGTTATCTTGTTTTTTTTGTCCAAGGTAATCCCAATACGCTTTTATGTAATAACAAAATCGCAAACTGATAACCGATAAATAGTGGCAAAGTACTGAAAATTAGCACCCTACCGTACACATTATTTATCCTATCGGCATATTCCGAGCTTCGATATTGATTATTATGATCCCGCAATACAAATCATATCAGTTTCGAATCACGGGTTTTAATACCAAGATTACATTTCTAATCCTTTAGTTTCGATACAGGTTATTTTAAACAAAACATAATTGCTTGATAGCAATTATTTCCGCATGTATTTTCATTCATTTTTCTGTTTTTCGAATGTGCTGGATCACTCGTTACAATTGAAACATAAATCTCTAAATTCTATCTAAATTAGGAATTTTTTGTACTTTTACCATAGCAGCTATTCAGTGGCTTTTCACACGTGAAAATTCTGTGAACTTTCATGAATAAAACGATATAAATTTTTATTACATTGTAAACATTTAAATATGTTTAAACAATGATCAAAGCAAGGAAGACACCGAAAACGCAAAAACTTTTGCTGATATTTTTAAATTTATTTTAAAAACTATGAACCTAGACGAAAATCTAATCATTGTACGTGATAGAGCAGACATTTTTGCTGCAGAAAGATTAAATTTTTGCCTAGGTCCATAGTTTTTTAAATAAATCTAAAAATGTCAGCAAAAAATTGGGGTCTTACGACATTGATCATTGTTTGACACATTGATCATCACTTTGATCATTGTTTAAACATATTTAAATGTTTACAATGTAATAATAATTTATATCGTTTTGTCCAGAAAAGTTCACAGAGTGTTCTCGAGTAAAAAGTCACCGAATAGCTGCTATGGTAAAGGCACAAAAAATTCCCAAAGTTGAAAATTTGCAATTTTTGTTAACATTAATTTTCTAAAAAACTGTACGTCCCAGAGAAAAACGGATTTCAGCTTCGTACTCAGCTCGAAAAAAACCTATACAAATTTCATAGTGACGGTCAAGAAAAATAGAAAAAGTCAAAATTTGTTGTACAATCTTATTAGAGACATTTCTAAAATATGGTCACAGACAAAAATTGATTTTTAATTCTTTCAACAAAAATCTGAAGAAATTAAGATATCTCTTCGCTGCAAAAATAACAAAGTAATTGCTCTCCAATTGCATGAAATCTGGGTTTATTATAATTTCTCTCCAATTTTTCCTTTTCTTCACTTTCAACCAAAAATCTCCAAAAAATTCTGGAGCATACTTTGTCTTGTTTACTATGTTCACGAAATTTGTCGACTTGGCACGTAAAGAAAAATGTATTAAAATTCGAATTTCCCTTAAAACTACACTCTCGTGCAGGATGAAAACTCTACACGCGCTATTGTTTTTTTGACAGACTATGGAACATTACAAGGTAAAATAAGTTCAAAGGCACGTTTCATTACCTTCCCTTCCATACCCTTTGCGAGTAACATTTAATTTCAGCACATAAGTTAATTAAATCGGCCGTTCATCATTTTCTGTCCGTGCTGTGATTCTCTCGGTCGTATAATATGGACTGATATTTTTAACGGAGTTAAAAAAGCGATGTCCGTAAAAATCTGAAATTTATGCGAAATCCCCAATGTAGTTAGTTTAATACCGGCACGCAGATAATATCTATTGTAAACCACACGTGGAAACAGCGGTATCTAGATCATAGTGGTATTAAGTCTCAAATTCGGAGAAATAGGTATAGCAAAAATCGCCTCTGTTTCAAAATGAGAGAGAAAGAGTAAAACGGTCGCCGGTGACGCCATTGGCTGCGCCACCTCTTCTCCTTGTACCTGTATTAGTTTCTATTAATCAACACCCAATTAGATTCAAAAATCTAAACTGACTACTTATCGATCCGCGATCTTCGATCGATCTGTCCTTTTTGGCAATATCGTGTACCTAAAATCTTTGTCGGGGGTGTATATATACCCGGTTTCTCGGTGGTTCATTCACATTCAGTTTGAGTATTGAACACATCGCAACATGAGCATGCGTAAGTATAATTCAATCTAACGAATTATTTCTATGGCTGGTAAGAATCGGCCTCTTGCAAAGTTTATAAACTTGTGTATAATTTCCGATATTTCGAGTACAGGAAACACGAGACGTTTCCTGCTATTTTTCACAAATAAATTCACGAACGACGAAATAGAAAATTGAAGTATTACCTTGATCAAACGGGCTGAATATCTGTATTACAAACAATGGAACAGAAAATTTATGTATTATCCCGTTTAGACGGGCTGAATGAGTAATTTATAAAAACTTTAAAACTATTTTTTATAGAATGTGCATTCATATTGCATGTTCTCGGTTTAGCGTACAATATTAACACTAGATTTACGGACTTATACAATGATCCTTTATTTTGACAAAAGTTAACATACATTTTGATAAAAGTTTCTTGATAGTTTCTATAAATTAAATTAATACATGTGTTATGAGTCGTTTTGGCTCGCTCTGTAAATGTAGTGTTAAGAATTTATGATTTATAGTTTAACAACGGTTACAAATGTATAATAATTATTTATAAACAAATGTTTACAGTAAAGGAAAGTTGTCTGGCCGTGTGCCTGGTTCTGTTGGCAATGGCCAACGCCGAAACCAACAGCCGAGCAGCAATCAGTTCCGTTGCTGATGGAATCAACAAATTTTCTTCCTCCCTGTTTTCGGTAAATGAATACTAACTTATAAGATCCTTGCATCGTATCTGGGTGAAAATAGATCGTTTATCTGAACATAAATATCTTTTCTAGTCCGTGGTAACGAAAAAACAAGGCAATTTCATGATGTCCCCT
Organism: Coelioxys conoideus; assembly: GCA_947623535.1. Taxonomy (NCBI): domain Eukaryota; kingdom Metazoa; phylum Arthropoda; class Insecta; order Hymenoptera; family Megachilidae; genus Coelioxys; species Coelioxys conoideus. Next base: position 7,919,415 of record OX392451.1, on the reverse strand, counting down.
CTTAGCCAATCTGTCGTTCTCGCTGAGCTTGCATATGGCGCTGGTGGCAAAACCAGACAGCAATTCCAACAAGTACTTGGTCTTCCAGCCTCAGACGTTGAAGGACAAGCTGGATATCAAGCACTCATCGATTACCTTAATGTACGTGTTAAAGTTTTTTTCCACTCAAGATCCATTCTATGTAAATTAATTTTGTTTACGCTACCAATACTATGCATTCGGTAGTACTAATTTTATTTGTATTACAAGTACGACGCATTTAATAGTACTCATTTCATTTACATTATAAACATGATGCATTCAATAGGATTAATTATATTCGCATTATAAATATCGTACATATAGTAAAATTAATGTTATTGGCATTACAAATTTTATTTGTATTATAAGTAAAAAATATTTAATAGTATTAATTTTATTTGCATTACAAATATTATGCATTTCATAGCATTATTTTTACTTGTGCTATGCGCACAAAGAATTTGATGGTATTAACTTTACTTGCATTATAAATACCTGCATATAAATACTTGCATTATTAAATGCATTTAATAGCATCAATTTTATTTGTCTTATAAGGACGAAGCATTCAATAGTATTAATTTTATTTCCATTATAAATACTCTGCATTCAGTGCATTTAATTTCATTGTTGTATTACGTATGTTCTACGTATTTCGTTACAGAGCGGAAAGGAATTCAATATGGGAAATCAACTTTTCGTTAAAGCTGGACTCAGCGTCAAGCCAGACTACGAAACCTTGGTAAAAAGTTCCTTCTATTCCGGCGTCCAGTACGTAAACTTTGGCGAACCCGCTGAAACTGCCGACCTGATTAACGAATGGATCCAACATGTTACACCTGGACATCATGGTCATCTCAAGGACGTTGTTGTTCCTGGTTAGCAATTTAAGATGTTCAATTGTCCTTAAATTACATTATTATCGGAAACTCTAATATCAGAATTAGTCGCCAATCATTATAACGATATTTAATTTCCACATCAATTTGTATTGTGAATTTTAAGGTTCCGGTGTTAGGGTGTCTGGAAATTAGGAAAATAGGGATTTGGGAATATAGAGACTTGGGGGTATAAGATTTGGGCATATGGAGATTTGGGGGTTTAGAAATTTGGTAATTTAGGGATTTGCAGATAGAGAAATTTGAGGGTATAGCAATTTGGGGATATCGGTATTGGGGGATATAAGGATTTGGGCATATAGAGACTTGGGGGTATAAGATTTGAGCATATGGAGATTTGGGGGTTTAGAAATTTGGTAATTTAGGGATTTGGAGAAATTTGAGGGTATAGCAATTTGGGGATATCGATATTGGGGGATATAAGGATTTGGGCATATGGAGATGGGGGGATTCAGGGATCTGGGGATTTAGGGATTTGGTGATTTAGGGATTTGGTGATGTAGGGATTTGGTGATGTAGGGATTTGGGGATGTAGGGATTTGGGGATGTAGGGATTTGGGGATGTAGGGATTTAGGGATATAGAGATTTGGATACTAAAGGACTGGGGGATATAGGTATTTAGACATATAGATATTGGTGGATACAGGGAACAGAGAGTATAGTGAATCGGGAATGTAGGGAACCAGAATATTTGGGTATCGGGAACGTAGGGAATCGGGATTATAATATCAGAGAGTAGTAATATATTAGAGACAAGTATTCGGTCAGCTGGAACAGCTTTAAATTTGTTAATGTTTTCTTCGAAACAGGCGATTTGGACCAGTCGTCGCAAGTAGTGCTCGTAGACGCAGTCTACTTCTTCGGCCCCTGGCAAGATCCCTTCAACCCCAGCCTTACCACAAAACTGCCATTCAATCTCGATGAAAATACCCAAACCCAGGTCGACACCATGCGTAGACAAGGTGTATACGCGTACGGAGAGTTCGCAGCTGGTGATGCCACGTTCCTTGTATTGCCCTTGGAGGTAATATAACAAAAGATCAATGAAATGTTACGATTATCATCGTTCGTTACTGAGATAAATGAACGAATTGCTTCAGGGAGGCGAGACATCTCTGATTGTTCTGCTGCCAAACAAAGTCAACGGCTTGGCCCATCTTGAGGAACAACTGAAGAACGTAAACATCCCAGACCTTCTGAACAAAGGATATCCACATCTCACAAACGTGAATCTGCCAAAACTCCACTTCAGAACAAGCGTTAACCTGAACCGTGATCTGTACGCTGTAAGTGATACATACACGTTTACGGTGGAAACGAAAAATATTTCAATAAACTCGATATTATTTTATATATCATCGATTTTTCATTTTCGCAGCTTGGTTTGACCGATGTGTTCTCTTCTCACGCTAACTTGAGCCACGTATCCAGCGACCATCTGGCTCTCAACAAAGTTTTGCAAACAACTTTCCTCACGATCGACGAAGACGGTATCGACGCTGATTCTGGCAGCGGTAAGACAACTTCTTTCTTTCTTTCAACAATTGTTTCACCTCTTCCGGGACGAATTTTTTCGGTCGCGACAAAGAAAAATACTTTTATTTCTTTTAAAATTGCTTTCACTTCTCTTACGGCAATTAGGATTCATTTGCTGGGTAGCAAATTTAGAAAAGATTACAAATTTGGTTTTTTAACGACTTCGGAGAATAATATATCTTTATATAGGTTATAAACTAACTGTCCACATATATGGCCGAGGGCGTGAAAAGGTTAACTTAAATGCACGTTTGCGACATTTCGAACGCGAAGCGTTGAAGGTGCTTGTGTATTCGTTGAAGTGGAAATATGCAATTCCATATTTTGTTTCAGCTGGTGTCGCCAATCAAGCATACACGGTTGAGGACGGTATTGTCGAATTCAATGTCGACCATCCATTCTCCTACGCTGTCGTTAAGAAAATAAACGCCGAAGGAAAGGGAAAAGCCCCCGTCGTCACCATATATACCGGCCATATTGTCGAACCTCAAGTGTAAAAATTCTGTCAGTGTAACACCGATAGCCTCTCGGTATATTGCCGCCTTCACATGCACCCTCAGGAAATTTGTCGATTCATATAAAATATTGTCAATTGCAATTTTCGTCTCATCGTTTGCATTCGATCCTGGTAGGTGGCTATATAACGAGAGAAGACTATAATAATGTTACTTCATTTACATATACTGTAAATTTGTATGTATATGCTCGATTAAAAGAGTACTATTCGCTATTAATCGTTTTGTCTATATCTTAACCCAACCCTGGTTTATAAACAATTTTATTCGATTCTTAACAATTTATGAAATGTGCTTCACAAAATGGCGGTGAACAAATGAAACATCGATGAAAATGAAAGAAAACATGTTAATATAGCTTCTCGATTGAATGGGAATAAAAAGAAACCTTTACAAAGCAAATTCTTTATTTCTTTTATTTATAACAATCTGATCCTCCCTCGCCCTCCCCTCATTTACGCAATTTAGTTAATATTTAATTTCAAATATCTGTATGATGTAAAAAAAAATTTTTAGACAGAGAACATTTAGTTCTTAATAATAAAAATATGCATAAAAATAAAAATTGTGTTAAACGCGTTAAATAAAAATTGTGAAAAAAAAAAGATCAACTACAATTTTACGATTATAAAGAGAACCAATAAATAGAATTTGAATTTAAAAATATAATATGTATACATTTTTTCAATATTTTTAATATTTGACTTAAAACAATAAAAATTTGATACAAATTTGATCGCAACCCAAAAATTTGAAAAAAGTTTTTCAAGTCTTTATTAGATGTATTAAAAACAAACATATTTATCAATTTTTACACTTGAAATTATTTGGTTCATGTTTAATTACGTAATAAAAAAACCACATCATGTGTTAAATATTTCAATCATAAGGAAAATATAGTGTTTAATATTTATTAAATAATGTAGTTGCTTTCCAGAAAAGAGATTGTACGAACTTATAAACTTACTGAAAAGCTAAACTTACTTATAAACTTAATTGTTCGTTAAATTGATATAAATTAATGTTTCTTTATAACTGAATTTGAAATTACAAATCTTAAATGTAACAAAGTTATAACAAACGATCGTTTTTTGTAAAGTAATTAATTAGAGACGTTGCCAGTATTTTAAACATATCATTTTTGCATGATTTTTAAAATTCCTGTTTTTCACCTATTTTCCCAAAACGGTACCGTTGGCGTCATCGAGCGACGAACCACGATATTCACGAAATAGAAAATTGCAGTTTTTTACGAATTTTTATGGATTTCTGGAGCGAAGAGAATAGTCTATGATTGCTATTACACTAAAATAATGCAATTACGATTGCCTGAAAGCGATAAAACGGAAATTGAAGGAAGTGCATTTCGTGGACCTCAAAAGCCTAGCAATCTAGCGGCAGAAGGTAGGAATTAATTAAACTAAATTTGAAATACCTTACTGTAAGTAATATGGACTTTATTCGAGAATAATTTTCTCCAAAGAGCAATACTAAACAATTTCAGATCGATTTGCAAACGATGACTTATCGAAAGAATCAATAAATACGAAAATTCTATTTAAAACTTAATTCCGTTAGTTCCCACTTTCCACAGTTAGATGGCTAAGCATTTTGAGGTCCATGAAATGCAATTGTTTCAATTTCCGTCTCTAAAGCTCATAGCCGATTATAATGGTATTATTTTAGTTCCAGTGCCATCACAGAATATTCTACTCGTTCCACAAACGCTTAAAGTTTTGTAATTTTGAAGAAAAATTCAATTTTCTATTTCGTTAGTGCCACCGTTCACCGTTGGATGGCACCAACTGTAACGTTCACGGAAAACGTTCGTAAATTCAACTTCGAAACAGCGTAACGAGGTTTTCTAAGTACATTTAATTTATTAACTCAATTACATCGCAATAAACTATTGTCTTTCGTATTCCCTTTAAACAGAGTCACTGACGAACGTTTTTGGCGTTGACGATACGATCGTACGACAGAAACAGCAGTGGCGCGTATATTCTAACCTATATCTCGTTCGTGACAGAATGCAGGCCAATGGGGAGGGAGCCTAGCGGTGCATTTCCAAACGGAATCGCGGTGAATTAAGGCGAAAGTGTCGCTACTGAGGGGCAGATGTCTAGAACGTTGAGAAAGCGCGCGCGCGCGCCCTTAATGTACACCACCGCGATATCATTTTTGCGACGGTAGTCCTGCGGAGGATCATCGTAAGGACTACACCCCTTCGTTAAAGAGACCGAAGGAAACGGCTCGTATCGTGCAGTGATCAGAAAAAGAGAGTCGCAGAAGTGAAAAGAAGATGAGTCTCCTTCTGGAGGAAGAGGAAATCGACGAGTGAGTGTTTCTCTCGCTACCAATTATATTTTCCGCATTCAAATAATCAACCCTGCGCCGTTTTTTTTTCGCCGTGACATCGCGCTCGCGGAAAACGGGGTTTGGCTGCGACGCTTTTCGAGCGATGACAACGAATCTTGTTCCGATCGTTACTCGTTTACGACTACTTGTTCGCGTTTCGGTTTGAAAAATTTACCGTTGCACGAGATCGACGTAGATGCCACGAGTATACGTAACACGATTTCGACTTGTGAACACTCGAGACATTGATTTCGTGAATACGACGAATTCGAAAGCGGCTTTTGTTCGCGATGTCATTGTCGAGAGACTTTTTGAATGTATATTCGTTCGTATTGCGTATCATCGTGTTTATGCTGCCGAGAAGTTTCTTTGGTATTTTTCGAATGAATTTTTCTTAATTTTTGCGGAATGATGTTAATATCGGTAATGTGTATTATAGTATCTTGTCGGGAGAATTTCGTACATTGAACAATTGAGCAACGATATCGATAGAGACGTGTAATAAAATAGTGGTGGGGAGAGTTAAGATAAATTTTTGAGATCCTGAAAGATTATTTTAACGCGGTGGTATCGGTGTGTTGAAATTTTATTGAAAGCAAGCGCAAGCAAAACACGTGAGTTTGACTGCGCGTTTGCTCGGCTATTATTCGTTAGCAACGCAATGGATCGATGTGATATAACACGCGTGTGCTCTCGTTTCTACCTTCGTAAATTATATTCTTTCGTATTTGTAAATCAATTTTTAATACTCTATATTTAATATTATAATTCTTTTTAACTAAATTTACGACGCGTTCTAAAATAGCTGACTCTTCATCTTTTCTGTTTTAATGACGAATAAAGGTCAATTTATGCAAATTTTTCACCCGCTCGTCAAAACATTGAGTCGTGTATTTTATTTCGGGACAACATGACCAAATAAAATTATAATTACGAATGACGTTGATGCGAATTGATACAAGATATAGATCCAAAGTAGGGTTTTCTTGATTAAGGGTGAAGTATAAGGGGAGGGGCTTGCCACTCGTCCTTTGTCTTCAGAACACAGGAAGTTAAGAGAACTTAACCTAGAACCATCTATAAAAGCTCAATAACTCAAATAAATAAGGTGAATAACGAAACACTTGTTTTTTTTATACCTCCTCTTAATTAAAGGAAGTACAGCCTGCATACGAATATGGCATGCGCCTCATGGACGTTCACGAATATACAGACTCTCGCTGTGTTGCTATGGGTGAAGGTTGTTACCGTGAACAATATCAAAGTTCGGCAACGTTGAAGGAGATCATTTTATAAAATGACCGAAAATTTGCAACTACAATTGGAATATTTAAAAGCTTAGAAGTCTATGAATTTGAAAATATTATTACTTTAAATTTCCAGAATTGAAATGTTTGTTAACTTCAATGATTGTCAATTTGCAAATTTTACAATTAAAAATTGTTGAAGTTAAGCAGTCGGTCAATTAAATAATTTTGCAGATTGTAGATTTGCAAATTACAAAATTTGGTATTTAATAAATGCGAAACAGTGACAATTTTTAAGTTTACACGCGTGTATCATTACGAGCTTAAAAATTTGTAAATTTATAAATTTGAAAATTTGAGTCTCTTGAAGTTTCCAGCCGAAAAATTTGTTACGAAAATCGATAATTTCGGAAGACACCGTCAGATTACAGACTCCGGTGACTCATCCCGCATATTTATAGCCGTGCTGCAAGTACACGTATAAAGCAAGAAATCAATATGTTAATGCACAAAAGTGTCTAATCCTAAAGTAGAATATCGAATGAATCGACTTATTAAAAGAACTCAACGTTATACATGAAGTGCTGCGGTTTTGAGAACTTCTCTTTAATGTTCCTTTTATTTAATATGAAATGTGCCAAAATTCTATCGAGTTTATTAATATTTTTCTCTTTCGGTTTTCTGGTTGTATAAATATACGAAGCATCAATTACGCATTGTCGTTTGATCCGTCCGGCTTGGCAACCAAACGTCAACTGACACTTGGTCGCAGAAGCAGTAGGATTATACGCACGTCACTTTAAGGCTGTTGCACACTTAACTGCAGGAACGTGTAAACAGTTAGGGAGAGACACATTCGCACGCTCTCACACTGTTATATTCTGTCTTTTTATGTTAGAACTATCGACGTACACGGTCAATAGTTCTAATGTTTAACGACAACTTACATTCTTTTATGTACTAAATAGGTAACAATGAACCGAAGTATAGAGTGTTCTGTCTTGTTTTAATAAAAAAAATTATACAAAGACGACATTAAGAACTTATTTAAAAATAAAATGGAAACTAACAAATTTTATCAGACCGATAGTACTATCATTAGATAAAGATCTGTCAGAATTAATACAATGATCTTATTTGTAAAATAAATGAATGTAGTCAGAAAACTGTGTATAATGGAATTGATTTCATGCACCTCAAAGACTATCCTGTTAAATGACAGCCTTTATATGTGATGGAAACGTTATTGTATTATTAATGTGACACCTTTCTCTCCACGTACGAGGAAAAAGTAAATGGACACCTTGACGTCATATGCGGATAGCGGAAGTAAATATGTATGCGAGGTGTATAAGTTAAAAGCTACAATACATTTTCCTCGTTGTAGTTATTATTGTACTGTTTCTCTACGATCATCATACAACCATTGTACTGCCTCATTGTCAAATCATATCTTTCTTGCCTCGCTATTATATAGCCATATTGCTACATAGTTAGAACGAACTATTCCTGTTCCATAATGATAGAACCATTCTACACTGCCATGTCCTCAGACCATACCGTTCCAGTTCCATGATCATACAACTACTCTACTGCCACGATGTCAGGACATTCCGTTCCAGTTCCATGATGATACAACTATTCTGCTGCCACGATGGCAGCCATTCCGTTCCAGTTCCATGATGATACAAGGATCTTACTGCCACTTCCTCAGATTATACCGTTCCTGCACCATAATACTACAGCCATCCTAATTCGACGTCGCCAGACCATACACTTCCTGCTCCATAATGATACAGCCATTTTAATGCCACATCGTCAGACCATACCGTTCCAGTCCTGTAATGCTACAGTCATTCTAATGCCACATCGTGAGACCATACTGTTCCAGCTCCATAATACTACAGCCATTCTGTTGCCACATCATCAGATCATACCGTTCCAGTCCCATAATGATGCTGCCATTTTACTGCCACGTCATCAGACCATACCGTTCCAGTCCCGTAGTGATACAGCTATTCTAATACCACATCGTCAGACCATACCGTTCCAGTCCCATAATGATGCAGCTATTCTAATGCCACATCGCCAGACCATACCGTTCCAGTCCCATAATACTACAGCAATTCTAATGCCACATTGGCAGACCATACTGTTCCAGTCCCACAATACTACAGCTATTCTAATGCCACATCGTCAGACCATACCGTTCCAGTCCCATAATGATACAGCTATTCTAATGCCACATCGTCAGACCATATCGTTCCAGTCCCATAATACTACAGTAATTCTAATGCCACATTGAGAGACCATACCTTTCCAGTCCCACAACACTACAGCTATTCTAATGCCACATCGTCAGACCATACCGTTCCAGTCCCATAATGATGCAGCCATTTTACTGCCACGTCGTCAGACCATACCGTTCCAGTCCCACAATACTACAGCTATTCTAATGCCACATCGTCAGACCATACCGTTCCAGTCCCATAATGATGCAGCCATTTTACTGCCACGTCGTCAGACCATACCGTTCCAGTCCCATAATGCTACAGCCATTCTAATGCCACACTGTCAGACCATACCGTTCCAGTCCCATAATACTACAGCCATTCTAATGCCACATCTACTTCCACAATATTGCTGTGATTTCAGCTATGGTGTACGACCATAGCAGCGTGATGCATGTTTTGGATCGCTGAGTAGTTAATCAATGTTTTCAATTGATCAGTCGATCAATTTATACTTTCAATGAAGGAAGGCGGATCAATCATCGAAAGGAAAGGTTTCCCAATATTCTATTACTATGTGTGGATGATATGTCTTTCATCTTTTGTTCGAGAATGAAACATTGCTCAATTGTTTCGAAAGTTGTTTTTGAAGAATGAAATAAGTATGTATATTGTAAAAAGTGTGTATTTGAATTCGTGTATGCCGGTGTGTGTGTATGTGTGTCATATCGAGATATGTATATCTTAATTCTTGTATCTTTGTATCCTGATATTCCGAATTTCCTCTAAGCCTGTGTTCCGCTGATCGATATTCGCTAAAATGAGTTTTGAAATATAAATTGGGGTTTTTTTATCAGCTACAAAAGAAAGTTAAATGACATTTGTCATATCTGATACGATGGTGGAAGTATCGATACGGCATATTTCGTAGTGGAAACATTATATCATTGATTTAATGGTCATTTGTTCAGTTCCGATGATAAGTTATCGGTTGGGAATACTGTCAACAGCGTTATCAATATCCGACTGGTTGTGCAGAGATCTCTTTCGATGCAGTATCATTTTCTGATAACTTATTTTTATACATTGTCTAATACTGGTTAGTATTGCAATCCGACGAATCAAATAAATTTTATCCTAAGTTTCCATAATATCATTCGTTAAATCTTTAAATTCCTAATTTTCCAGATTCCCGATATTGTAGATTGCCAAATTATCAAGTTTTATATTTGAAAGTTCCTAGAATTTCCAAGTATGAAACCAGTGAATTACCAAATTTCTAAAGGTTTACCTTTCAATCTCCACAAATTTTCTAATTTCTATGTCTAAAAATTTCTGGAATCAATGCTTCGAGATCCTCTCAGATTTTAAATCTCTGAATTTTCAAAAACCGTTTAATAACGTTCATTTGCAAAAATCCAATACGAATGTGGGTTATTGTTTGCTTCACGCCGTCTGACATTAAATATTTGAGTTTGTTCATCGATTGTTTTTCACCGTTTGTAAACTTGTAAACAAGCATAGATATAGGTTATTGACTTCGAATCAAACGATAAAACAGACAATCACTAGAATTTTCCTCCAAATATTTATCATTGATAAATACGCGTTTTTTAATTATCAACTCGTTAATATTTTATAAATTAAATGTATCGATATCAAATTCGTCGTGTTTATAAGACAGCGACTTTTTGTACGAAACATGCGAAATTTAGTATCCGAACATTGTGCCAAGCAACCATACGATAAGAAACGTTTTATTGATTACTTTAACCTACATTTGCTAATGAAATAAAACTAGTTTCGAATACATTGCTAATTTTACCAAATTTAAATTACATGGTAAATATAATTCCAACATTATCGATGATTGTTAACAAGTTCAATCCCTGAGTAACAATTGCAGTTTATACTCTACAAAGTAAAAATATTATACAGTCTTAAAAATATTTTCTCGTACAACTTTGATGTAGCATTTGAACTAGTTATTTTTCCCTATATATAGCTCCAGTTTGTATACTTTTATGCCGAAATGATTTTACGTTCTTAATCTCGAGTACCCTTGCGTGTTCGGAGTGTATCATATTACGTGGTCAAGGTTGAAGGTGCAAGAGATAGAACACTGTAATTAAATGCGCTGCTTTGTTATGGTGTCATAATGCTCTTCTTTAATTGTTGGCAAGATTTATGTTGAATGAAGAACAGCAAAAGTATAATACTCGATTTATTGTTAATGTGATAGTTGTCAAAGGCGAAGTTGATTCCTTATTTTCTATTTGGCATGAAATTTCACTGTTAGGTTAGGTTACTTTCAAGGGTGGACCTTTGCTCTGAGTTTGCCACATTTTTCGTAGTATTCCTAGATTCCCATATTCTTAGATTCCAATATTCCTAGATTCCCATACCCTTAGACGCTCATATTCCTAGATTCTCACATCCCTAGATTTCCTTATTTATAGCTTCTTATATCCCCAGATTCCTATATTCGTAGATTTCCATATTCATAGATATTCATATTCTTAGATTCTCATATTCATTCATTTCCATATTCTTAGACTCCCATATCTCTAGATCTATCCCTAGATATCCGTAGATCTCATATCCCATCTCCCAAAATTTTTCATCTATTTCGTACTTCCCCACATCTCTAAACCCCCATATTCTAAGATCCACATATTCCTAGATTGCCACAGCTCTAGATTCTCATAATCATTTTAGATCTCCCCTACATCCCTAAACCCCAAGATGCCCCGATTCCAAGATCGCAAAATCCCTACATCCCCAGGTACCCTCGCCTAAGTCCCAAAAATCCCTAAACATCGACCGAAGGTTTCACCTCGTCGCAATTTTCTAATTTTCCCAAAATCGAACTCGCTCTTGACCATGTTTGTGCATAACTCGGCCATAAAACGCGTGGCACCGTAACGTACAATGATCCGCGGTGCCCCAAACCCCGTACACAAAGATTCGCAGCTACATCAATGCCGGCTATAGTACAAACCAGAGGCATCATAACGGCGTCCTTTTCGAACGCAAACTTGCCAGCAACCGGTTATGTGTAACGCGTGTGAACGACGCGAGCGAATTTGTGTTGGCAACGTGTGTGGTGGAGCGCGAGGCAAACGTCAGCGGGATCAAGAGGGAGCGCATATAAAGGTTCCTGGTAGCATCGCGAATCCTATTCGGAGAGCGAGTCCGGTGACCGCCGTTTGGCGTATATACTCGTTCGTACACGTCGGCGAAATTTCGTCGAATCGGTCAAAAAGTTGATCGCCCGACCAGCGAAGTTTGTTCCTACGTTCCGGCATCGAACGTTGTTTGACATTCTTCGCGTAGTTACGCATACGTGACGCGAAAATCGAATACCGATCGATCAAACATGCCGACTTGTACGTGCGAGCCGAGGGTCTTCGACGAGGAGAACCACGTGTGTCAATTGAAGCCGCCCGCCCAGATCGACGACTACGAAGACGAAACAATGGACTACGACCACGCGATTAGGTACGACGATAATGATATTATCTGTAACGATATTATAGATAATCCGTAACGATATTATCCGACGGGATTTGTATCGTTACAGGTATGTCCATATTGGGTTGCATTCGGTGAGTATGTAGAAATGAGCCAATTTAAGGGTCTATCGCGGTGTCGTGCTGTCACTATTACTATACAGGGTGAATCAAGAATCGTGATCAGTGGAAATTGCTCTGTTATTAGCGGTCCGATCGAAAATGTTTGTATCAGATTTTGCATGGTTTTAAGAGAGCTTTTTAATGTGACTATGAAGAATTATTTATCAACACTCATTTTTTATGCTTTTGAAAGGTCATTGGAACGCGTACAATGGCGTAGCATATGATATTTCTTATAATATAAAGTTGTCAAATTTGTTCTTAACCTAGATGAAAAGAAACTATGTCCAGATATCCACCGGATTCGTCTTGAAATCCTCTAACAGATAGGCGTAAAAAAGTTATATGTTTATTTGCAAAAAATTTAAGGTGACCTTTCAAAAACATACAAAAGGGGAGTTAAAAAATAATTGTTCATAATTACGTTAACACTTTAACTGTCACGACATTCATATATGGGTGACGCTTAAATTCCCATATGAATCAATCATCTATTTAGTAAGAATTTTATTCTTGTACCTAATTGAAAACACTCGTATTAATTACTTGAACATATGAATAATAAATAGAACAAAATATTGTGAACATATTTGTTGTGATTTATTAAAGCTCTCTTAAAACCATGAAAAAACATTTTCGATCGGACCGCTAATAACGGAGTAATTTCCACTGATCACGATTCGTGATTCACCCTGTATAAAGCGACATTAGGGACCTCCTGCAGCGAAACCGTGAAACACCCGCCGTCATTTTCTTTCCTTGCGTTTGTTCGCACGAGAGAAACAAGGACAGCAACGACGGTGCATTTCGACGGGAGGTAACATTTTGTCGCACCTTTTCAAAATATTTGTACATTTGCACTTTATCCGCTGTCTTTTCGATAACGAGTGAAAATTTGTATTTCGCGTCGTTTCGGAAGGCAAATTGCGGAACGGGGATTCGTAACCGAACCGTGTAATTGCACGGAGAATTTCTTACAAAAAATTTATGTGAAAATATCGCTTTTTCGTTTGGAATTCTTGCATCAGCGAAGTCGGCGTCTTTGTTTATTCTGTAGGTGATACGATGTAGGAATTCCTCGGATTTATCAAAGATACACGATGAACTCTTAAACAATTGTATTTAGCACTAGATTTACAGACAAACCAATGACCATTTACATTTGAATTGATACTACGGTGTAAAATTAAGTAAAGAGCGAACAGTACGTAAATTATCTTGCGCGATGATGCTTTATTTCGACGAAGGATAACTTACATTTTGACAGAAGCTTCTTACTAATTTTCATCAGAAATCTAAGGTCCGTCATTTTGATTGGTTCCGTGAATCTAGTGTTAAATGAGTTAATATTTCAAAGAAATCCAGTATACGAAAACTGTTACTTACAGTAATAAACTTATTCAATGCGTGATAATTTCATTACGAAACATCAATAACTGCGATACAAATGATTAAAAAAAGTAGGGACATTGTGTTCTCCGAACGGCGCGAACCTAAGTTAAAATGTTCAACAGATTCGGACGCGAAGTTTATTTTTGATCAATAATGTTAGGATTGTTGATAGTGCGACAATGTTGTGATGTGACGTCATGTATGTTTACGTATGTATATGAATCTTATCTAATCGAGACGCATAAGAATGTATCGAGTTAAAGATTGCGTAATGGCGGTTATGGATAATCCATGCGTTTTGATTTGTTTAATATAGTCGGATCTTTGTTAAGACGTAATGCTACGTTCTTTTTCCTTCCGAGATCCCATTAACCCTTCAACTTACAATTTTCTAGGCAGTCGCGTCATTCTTGCAATAATGTTGAGACAATTAATACTAGATTTACGAACGATTAACCCATTTGCTGCCACGATCACCAAATGGGGATTTGAATATACATTTTTCTTTTATCACTTGCAACAACGTTATAATAAATAAAACGTGTATTCGATAAATGCTTGCATTCTGGTTGTTTAAATTATTTTTTGTTTAATGTTGTTCAACTTGTAAAAGTATTTGATACATAAATTGGCAGCCAACGCAGTAGAGTTGAAATAAAAATTTATGACCATTTATATTTCAATTGAAATCGAGATCTAAAAATAAGTAGATAATTAACTCAAGCAATAATTGTTCATTCGGACGAAGGGTAACTTACATTTTGACAGAAGCCCCTGACCTATTTTCATAATTTAATCAGTTAACTGTGGTGCTGTCTTTTGTAAGTATACTCGTCAGTCACAGAGTCAGTGTCGATGTTTAAATATTGGACCAAAAAGATGGGTCTATTTTATAAAAAACACAATTTTATTACTAATATTGATTTATTTGGTGAACCAGGTAGCTGTGATTTCGGAGTATACTCGTTGTGACACAAAATCATGTCACTTCTCCATGAGGACTATACTTGTCGAACACAGCTAACTGGTTAAAGTACAAAATCTGAGATGCGTCATTTTGACGAGCAACGTAAATCTAGTGTTGAAGAAAGCGAAGATGTGGGCACGCTTTGCACTCATCGATCCTTGATTATGTAGAATATAGATGGAATTGAAGTCGATATACAACTGCGATGAAAGTGCGGGTCTTGTTTATCACGTTCGATCGTAGGAGAAAGGGTTAATAACTGCAGAATGCGCGTGCCTGTCGCGGTGAAAATGGAGCGGATACGTGAACATACTGAAGCGGATGAGTTGAGGGTATTGGACCACGGGTGACGTGAACATTTACGAAGCGCTGTCGCGAGGTTGCATGGAACCAAAGAAAACGTGTTTATGAGTACAGTTAGGTACAAATTTTACATTTCCAATTCCATCATTCACAATTTCGTCGACTTAAAAATTTCAATATTCCTAAATAATCTATTATTACACTAGCAACTCTCTATTTTTCCAAACATCTAAATATTTAAATTCCTAAATCACTAATTTCTTGGTCTCCAAATTTGTGTTGTCAAATTCCTTAACTTCTAATTCCCCATATTATCAAATTTCCAAATCCCTAATTCTCAGAATTTAAAAAATTTAAAATCTCTATATCCCAGTTCCCATATTCTCAAATTTCCAAATTTTCAAATTACTAATCACCTATATTCTCAAATTTCTGAACCTTTAATTCCTCATATTCTCAAATTTCCAAATTCCTAATTCTCCAAATTTCCAAATTTTGAAATCCCTGTGTCCCAGTTCCTAAATTCTCAAATTTTCAAATTACTAATGGCCTATATTCTCAAATTTCTTTGCTTCTAATTCCCCATATTCTCAAATTTCCAAATCCCTAATGTCCCAAATTTCCAAATTTTCAAATTACTAATCGCCTGTAATCTCAAATTTCTGAAGACCTAACATCCCATATTCTCAAATACCTAAATCCGTAATTGCCTGAATTATAAAATTTTGAAATCCCTATATCCCGAATCCTAAGGTTACAAATTCCTACTCCCCTGTACCCTCGAATTTCCAAAATCCTAATTCTCCATATTCTCAAATTCCCAAAATGCATAGTTCGTCTAACTCTGACATTTTCAAATCCCTATATCCCAATTCCAAAATTCTCAAATATTTAAATCTACAAATTCCTAAATTCACATGGCCCACATCTGAAAATTTCCAAGCCATAAATTCCCTAGTTCTAAAACTCTCCACATACGTAAATTCCTTAATCTCCAAAGTCTCAAATGACGATTCCGATCGCTTGAAAATTCTGGCTCTATCCTCTTTTGCCAGAAACACCCACCTCTTTCGTATGCAGTAAAATTTATCTCACAAGATATTTTGAAATACTTCGATTTCAATTTATTTGTCATCGTTAATATAAAATTAAAAAACCTCGATATCTCTTTGAAGATCTACAAATAGTACGACGTACGTTTCCTGCCTATTTTTCGAACGGTTTCATCATCTCCCTCGAAAGAAATATCTTCGAAACCTCAGTTCGGTTCGCTAGGACCGTGTCCCATCAGGTTATTAATAAAAAAAAAAACTAGCGGCGTAAAATTTCACGCTCCATTGAACCAATTACGTGATATGATTCTTCAAGAATCACATGATGCGACTATAAATAAAACTGTAGTCGTAAACAGTCAACTTAAAGGGATCAATAAACAGCGATATATAGACGCGTTTTGTAAGCGATAAAAATACTCATCCGTTTAGAAAATAGATGGGAAGAAGGAAATTATGAAATACAATCCGATTTTTTTTTCTCAAACTCATTCAACCTTTTTATTGGACTTTCACTTCAGGTACTCAGATGGCTCCGTACGACTTCGAAATCCAAATATCGAGCTCATGGATCAGGACATCCTGTACCATCTCGCTCTTGGCAGCGGCTCCCACGATCTTGTGGAGATGTTCGGCGATGTCAAGGTAAATAAACTTTGTTTTGTATCTTTTATATGCTCACTTTCTCCTATAAGACTGCTCATTAAATACTACCTCATTAAATACTTAGTCCGGGTGGTGTTGCCTCGTCTTACATATCTTAACAAATTATTTCTTTAAAGGTTCTAGACAAAATTTCTATATCAGAGTACTCGAACACTATGCTCATTATGATTAAGATAAGTGTTCAAACTCCGTTGGTAATTCAGGAATCTAGACATGGAAGATAACCTGCGATGTTGGGCAAGGTGTCGTGCCTACCCGTCGGTTTCTCGTAGGGTTGGGGTTTGATTGCTTGTTTAGCTATTTATAAAGTATCAGTAGACCCTAAAGAACTGTTTACAGCAGATACATAAGTTATGCAAGTGACCAGACACTGCCCAATCAAGAAATACAGCAGGGAGGAAGGTAGCTTGTCAATCTTGGCAAGGTATCTCTTTCCTACCCGTAGGTTTCTCGTTGGGTTGGGGTTTGACTATTTGTTTAGCTATTTATAAACTATCAGTAGACCCTAAAGAACTGTTTACAGCAGATACATAAGTTATGCAAGTGACCAGACACTGCCCAGTCAAGAAATACGGAAGGGAGGAAGGTAGCTTGGCAAGGTATCTCTTCCCTACCCATAGGTTTCTCCTAGGGTTGGGGTTTGACTATTTGTTTAGCTGCTTATAAAGTATCAGTAGACTCTAAAGAATCATTTGCAGTAGATACATAAGTTATGCAGGTGATGAAAGTGCATCCAGATAAGCTATACAGGAAGGAGGAAGGTAGCTTGTGAATCTTGGCAAGATATCTACTCTGCCCATAGGTTTCTCGTATGGTTAGGGTTTAACTATTTGTTTAGCTATTTATAAAGTATCAGTAGACCCTAAAGAGCTGTTTACAATAGATGCATAAGTTATGCAAGTGAACAGAGTCTGTGCAGTTAAGACGCACAAGAAAAAGGATGGTAACCTTTGATGCCTGGCTGGGTATCTTCTCCACTCGTGTGTTTCTTGATGGACCAGCGTTCGATCGTTTTTCCAATTATTTGTTTAGTGTATACTTGCTTTAAAAAGTCCAGTGGCAAGATTTAAAAGCGAATACTGTGGTAGATGCGCAATAATCCAAGAAATTGCATTATTTAATGTTTCTTTAACTCGGTAGCTCGGAGTTCGCTAAATTCTGTTGGTGTATCAGTTATTGAATAGTTACATCATACGGCCTTGCACTTTGACGTAATATGTCAACGAAGGGTCTTATAATAATTGATTTATCATTAAGAGGGGCACACGTGCCGGCTATCGATTTATTAATAATCAAAATTGGCAAATTTTTAATTCTTGCAAATCACAAAGTTTCTAAATCTCCGAATTTCTGAACTCGTCAATTTCCAAATCGGAAAGTTTTCACAAAATTACAGCTTCCGCATTCTTCGTGCAGTGCGCAAATATGCAAGCCTGTAAATATGTAGATTTAACGTCGAGATAACACGAAGCTGTCATGGAGTTGTCCAGAAGGGGAACAACAAATTAAGTAATCATTCCATACGCAATTGCGTTACGCATAAAAGTCACCAAACACGCGCAACCTAATCACTGACAGATCTGAAAACAACAGATAAACAGCCTCTGTTGAAATTTGTAGATACATCCTAACTAATTTGCGCGGTATATCTGTGAAACTGCGATGTAAATAATTCGCGACGTGTTTTAATGCCGTCGACAGTATCTTTTGTCATTAAAAAGAAAGCACAGCATTTCATGACCTACATAGAACAATGGCCGAATAGTTTGATGCGCATTTCTCGGCTACAAACGGCAAACCTCGAGCCATTATTTTGTTTGTTAGATGGAAACTGTACATGCGCTTTCGAGTTGCGCCGTCTACTTAAGGAAAGAACAATTCGTGCTATCGAGTGGTTCATTTCATTCGATTTATTCAATTGTTCCGAAATCGTTTCGCGATTCGGAAACGAAGTAAAAGACGCTGGCGCATTGTAAAATTAGTTTCCTTCGAGGGAAATTACGACGAATGCTTGCAACTAATCTCGATATATTTCTTTCTCGCAGTTCGTATGCATGGGAGGCACACCTAAACGCATGGAACAGTTCGCTCACTACATAATGCAAGAAATAGGCCACAAACTATCTCCTGGAACGACTCTCCTTGACATTAGCCAGTATTCGTACCGTTACTCCATGTACAAAGTCGGTCCTGTTCTATCTATTAGCGTAAGTATGCAACAGCTATCATTTCGAGGGAAACAGCTTGAAATTTTATGAACGTATCTTCCAACATTTACGTTCCAACGTTTTACGTTCTTGTTCGTTTAGCACGGAATGGGCATACCGTCGGTCGGCATTCTTCTGCACGAGGTCATCAAGTTGATGTACCACGCCAAGGTGAAGGATCCGATATTCTTCAGGATCGGTACCTGCGGCGGAATCGGTCTGGAAGGCGGCACTGTCGTCATCTCTGAAGAGGCAGTGGACGGCATGCTGCAGCCTTACTTGGATCTGGTAAAATCTTTTTTCAAAGCTTTTATGTTTCTTTGTCTTTTTCACCGCGTTTTACAACTTCAGTTAATAAATAAGGGCATTGTACTTGCTGATCACAGATACTTGCGAGCAGTGATGGGTAGACAGAGCCACCGTTGAACTTGTGAGTCACGGGCAGAATATGAAGATACGATTTTTCATAATACAGCGTAGATTACTATAATTATAAACATAGGGCTCCCCTATGTATAAACTACCGTAAACCCCAGATTCCCTTGAACTTAGGCTTTCGCTAAATGTAAGCTCTCTTAAGTATGGGATTCCCCTAAATGGGAGCTCTCTTAAGTATGTGCTTTTCTAAATGTGGACTCCTCTGAAGGATCCCCTGAATATGGATTCTCCTAAACGGGAATCTCTCTCAATATGGGGTTCCCATGAACGCAGAATTCTTATAAGCTTTGATTTTCTTTTAATGACACGAATACAAAAACAATTTCAAACACGGTTCACATTCTCATGGTGAAGTATCCCATTCGTCCAAAGTTATGAATAAATTAAATGCCTACTAAAATACTCACGGGGTCTCATATGTACGCTATGTGAGTACCTATCACTGTGTATAGCAATCATATGTATATAGTTTGAAGAAAAGATTATGTACTGTGTACATTCTGAACTGTACTGTGTATAGCCCGAACTATAATGTGTATAATCTGGACTGTACAGTCGGAAGAAAAGAGTATTAGTAGAGTCTCTATTAAAAAATTAATAAATAATGAAATTTTGTCTGTTTTTCAGCCTGTGCTAGGTAAAATACTGAGGAGGCCCGCGAAGCTAGATCGACAGTTAACTCACGATTTGAAGGCATTGGCGCATCGCGACGATCCGTACGACACCGTGATCGGTAAAACCATGTGTACTCACGATTTCTACGAGGGTCAAGGTCGAATGGATGGTGCGTTCTGCGAGTTCAGTGAAAATGATAGATTGGATTATCTAAACAAATTGCACGATGCCGGAGTAGTGAATATAGAAATGGAGAGCCTCTCGTTTGCGGCCCTCACTCATCATGCGGGTATCAAGTCCGCCGTTGTTTGTGTGACATTGCTAGATCGATTCAAGGGAGATCAGGTATTTAATCTTCAAATTAATGTGATCATATATCCCCGCATTGCCAAATCGATTCGCGGAACATTAGATATTTGCGATGCAAACAATCTTGATGAGTAGTTCTAGCGTGGCATGCAAATTCGAGATTCTCTTGTCAGCAGAAGTTGTTGAATTAGAATTCTGTTGATGGGCAACTGTGCCACCAGACACTTGAAAATTTCTAAACTTAGGAACTTATGATTCAAATTATTTTTGAACCTGAATGTGTTTAAATTTAGAAGAGCTCATGAAGAATTAATCCTCTTATTTGCACAGTTAAAAATGCCTTGATTGCATAGCGTCATATTTAACAATTGCTATAAAATAAAAGTTATACTTTTCCTTTTCCTTAGTCTTGTACATGTATAATTTAACATTGTAATTTTGTATGTAGGTTCTGGCACCAAAAGAGGTCCTTGATGAATGGCAAATGAGACCACAACAATTGGTTTCTCGTTATATAACTAGATACCTTCAACGAAAAGGTCCTCGTTCCCTAGATGGGCACGGATTGATGTTTGTTAAGAGCCCCCGCCGGTTCAAGCTGGTTCAACAGGAATCAGAAAACTACGATTAAATTCGTTGTGTCAAATGGAGAGAGACAGAAATTGTACGGTTGAAGTACAATGGATGAAGATGGATTCGTTGAGTCTATCGACGATTATTTTACTAACCGGATTTTATTTTATTTTACTTATTTAATTCCAAGCGACAGAAGGGTATTATGATTACTAAGTACAATACCGAAATGCATGTATGTATTTCGAATTTTTGTACTTCTTTTCTCTTTTCTAATTACTTTCATTACTTCGTGTATTATCACACCAAATTTCTTTGGTTTCTACTTATACCAGCATATTAGCTTTACGCAATTAAGTATTAATTATCTACTTACAATTTAAGCTGAAGCATCTTATTCGCCACGTATTTTTTTTTGGCATATAATGTTTTAGCTATTTATTTAACGTTACATGATTTTGTTTGAACATTGCGTATTTAAATTGTAGTATGTAACAAAAGATTTTAAAGTTCCTCCTAAATTTTCTAATGATTATGAAAGAGAAACCCAAAGAGTCATAACCTCGTTTTTGCTGCATGTTATGATGCGGTGATTCAAGTACAAAACAGGCACGATACACATGTATAAAGAAATGGTAAATGCGACTACCAAAAGTACGTAACGTACATCTTTAACGACCACGCTTGGCCACATATCTATTGTCCGTGTATTTTCTGACATTTTTATTTTAGATCGCGATTATGATCGCGTGCAACACTTTGACGACCACTGTCACGTACCTTGTGACTTTGATACGTAGCTTTCTAATCATCCTTCACTCTGTTTCCACGTAACGTAGCAATTGTATCAATTGTAATTTGGAAATTAGTAATTTTATAGGCTACATTAAGGACACCTAACAAATACAATTCTGTCAGTAGGCTTTGTTTAGTCGTAAGAAAATGTAGGTTTTAACAAGTTTGTGGCTGTCAAAGTGTTACAATTTGCAACAAAATTGAACGTTCGATCACGATACTAACATTGTTTAAGGCACGATAGGTATCGTGCAAGACTTTGTATATCAATAGCATTCGTAAAATGTTGGAACGGATATAGATCCGTATTAATAGGATATGGTTTACTATAGCAGTGCTTGAAATTCTATTACTTTATTCTATGAAACTGCAAATCCTTTCGATTGGGTTTCAGGGAACTTGCGAGATACCATATTCTATAGCGTTAAGATTCTGTGTATTAGTAATTGATTAGGCGATTTAGTGGCACATTCCAAATACTTAGATAATAATGTTTGCTTCCATTTGGTTATATCTGTGGTATCGCTGAGATCGTTCTAACAGAGTTACCCTCAGTCAAAATAGTCATGAGATGCTATGTTAAAATTTACTTAGCATTGTATAATTTCAACGGAGAAGGAAGTAAATACATATACTGTACATAGATTTATTATTAATATTTTTTTCTACTAATGGTTAGCCGGTGCTGTTTTTGTCTTTATAACCATCTGTATTCTATTTTATAAAACAGTGATTATTTTATAATAAAACGTAGCTAAATTTTGTTATGCCGAAACTATATTTTAGATATTAGTTTTTCTAAATAAAGTAACATAAATATTTATTTGTTGCCTTCTCTGTTGAAAGAGGAGACTCTTTAAGCTGAATGTATATCATATATAGTAAAAACTGAAGAAGGAATTAAGAATTGAACTCTTTTTTTAAATTTTGTTAAGATTTCATTGTGAATTGAGAAGGTGTTAGTCATTAGTTTTATTTTGAGCATTCCAGTATAATGGAGAAACGTTGCTCCAGTGCCAAAGCTAACGTTGTTGGAAATGATTCAGCTCAATAAGATTGTTCTTAATCTTATCTCTCAATGGAACAATTTGTTGAAACCTTGTAATTAACGAAGGC
This sequence comes from Coelioxys conoideus, assembly GCA_947623535.1. Lineage (NCBI taxonomy): Eukaryota > Metazoa > Arthropoda > Insecta > Hymenoptera > Megachilidae > Coelioxys > Coelioxys conoideus. Next base: position 7,896,539 of record OX392451.1, on the reverse strand, counting down.
ATTAAAAGTGTTGATAATGTATCACTTACAACTCTCTGTGTATGTAAAGGAAGCAAAATTATACGCGATATTTTTTAACAAATGTATGTAGGAAAATTGTAGTTCAAATTACGCAGTTGTTTTTAAGCTTTGTTCGTAAGAATTCAGTATAATATATTCTTGAATTGTGTGTGTGTTTATTTTTCGTATTTTAATATGGATTGTTGGCTGTTTAAAAAATCATTGTTATGAAACGAAATACACGAAACGAGAACTTGATTAAATTAACGGTTATTAAACACATAAGGAAAAATGATTTTTAAGTACAATTGTATCTACATTATCCTCATAACGATCTTCAAAGTTTTCATTGATTTTATATATTAGTATACAAATACTAACATTTTCTTGTGTTTGAAGACTTTAAAAAAAACATCAAAGTTTAAATCACTTGTCAAGTTTGTAACTATGTTCCAATTAGTATTGTGTTCGGTAAATGTGTTCAATCATAAACATTTCTTAAACATTTGAGCCTTATACATATAAACGTTAAAGCGTTTAATAAATACATGATATTGCTAAAGTTTTGAAAAGTTGTATGAAATTTTTATGCAAAAATATTTTCGAGCGCTACATGTACTGAACTTTGAACAAAACATTATCGATTAATAAACGTATTAATTACGGCATATGTTCTTTCATAAATTCATTTATTGTATGTACATGGAATAACTTTAACATTCTACTTCAATCATTGTAACAAAATTAACTAAACTATCAAAAGTAATCCGATGAAAATTGTAAACTTTTTGTAAGGTATCTTTGTGTCGAAATAAGGTGTATTGATAATACATGTAATACCGATACATACACTTTGTGATAACTGTTTGATCTCACTTAGAGCTAGCCCAAAAGTAACATATTATCATTTTTTTAAACACCTTACATATAATGACTAAATGATCTCAGTTTGAAAACTTTAACAATCCCTGAAAAACATATCAATACACACAATCATATCACTAATATAATTCCATAGAGATATTATAATACTTGGTGTATCTGCTATTAACATTTATTAACTCTTGTATGAAGATTGGGTGATTTTAACACAAAATCAAGTGAAACATTTATTAATATTTATTATTCATTATTATTAAGTATGCCAAAGTTAATTATACACATATACAGGGTACATACAGCATGAGGTTTAGTGATATACCTGAATGAGATCAAACAGTTATCACAGAATATACATATGTACAAGTATAACATAGACTTCTCTTGGTTAAAGGACAAGGTAAAAAACCCTAAAGAGAAGGGAGAACTTGGGAAGAGCCTAACACAGAACCTTCGATCTTTGCTCATAAAATAAATGAATAAATAATGCAAAGAGTAGGATATTTTATCCCTCACAACTTCCATTAACTATGAGAAGCCTAAGTTGCACAAAATTGTGAACTGATGTCCATAAGTATCAATAATCAATCATAAAACTTGTTTGAGTCCAAATATGTGAAACTTTCATTCATGTGTCTAGAGCATTATTTCAGTCCTCTATCAATTAACAAGTAAAGGAGCTTCTCTACTTCATATTTTATTGTATTTTTTACATTTTCTCATACATTGTCGCCATAAGCAATAAGACCACTGCCACAAGGGCAAACTCTTGGGCAGTACTGCTCTAGACTTTTGTCTGCATTACATGAAAAGCTGCCTATCCATCGAAATGTTTAAACATAACACAATGAAATAGATTCTGATTAATTTATACAGTGAATTATGAAAGATGGTGGTGTACTTAACTCAATACAAAATTAATACGTAAACTGATACTTATGGACAATAGTGATATACATGATACACGCAACACACGTTTATCACATTGTACGCACAATAGTCGATTAAACGTTCATCATGTAATTTTTCATTAAAGTTCATGATAACTGTTATAAAAGTTGTTGACGTTGTAATCATAGCTCACGCTTCGAAGAACCATGCGAAGGCACTTCGACTTGTTAACCTTCATAAGACTATACGGGGTACGCTGTACCTCACATATTTTTTTCTTCAGGCTCTAATTCACATGTTTTTTTTATGTATCGCGCAAAGAAAGACTGAATTTTCTTTACTTCTTTGCAGAATTGATACAATTTCCTTTGCCGGAGTACATATTATATTAATACAATTATTTCGAAGTAAATGTAACGAATAAAATTTCGTTTTCGATGTTGTAATTTGCCTACTTTTGCATTTAATAAATTCGTACATATAATACACACAATAAAATGGGATGTATTTTGTACCCCGCACGGTCCTTAACCCTTTCTCGGATTGTAGGGGACGTAATAACTCCGCAAGTCTTTAAAATTAATTAGGGGTGCCCACGAAGTTAAAAATAGCGACTTCATCCAAATTTGATAAATGTACTGGACTGCAGACTCAAAAAATATTTTTTTTTATCTTTGTATTCGTCTCAAAATAAGAAACTCTCGCCTAAAAATTCTTAGCCAATTTATCATAAATTAATTATTCCCTTAAATGAAATAATCTGACGAAGCCAATCCGAATAAGGGTTAAAGCACAGTCCTATGAGGGTTAATTATACATATGCATACATATTTTTGTGACTAAAGATTACTGCTTCACATGTTGCATCTTGTTTACTGTTATCGTAGCTAATAATGTTATACAATTGTATGATATACCTTCGTTGTTGTTAACGAATGCCTGTATAACAATTACCTACGTAATGTTAAATGTTCTGAGAAGAATTGGTTACAGAGCTTGAAATCGAATTTATTTCCCATATAGTTATCAGAGCAGAGGCAAGGCGTTAATTACTTATAACAATTGTACCGGTGTTAATGAAAATTGCCGAAGTTGCATGATACTTTTAGATCTTTTCATTTGCAAGTACAGTAGACTCTTGTTTTACTACATAAAATAATTTTTAAACAAGAATGGTTTATAATAAAATCATACTCTATTTTGTCACATATGTATTACACATGCTATATGTGATCTAAATTGATGATTACGTTTCCATAAGTACTATGTTAAATACCGTTTCTTAATATTCAGTGTACTTAAATTTCAAGATTAGGAAAAAATGTAATATGTCTAGAGCGAAAAGAACAGCAGGATTAAATTTGCAAGGGAACAATTTATTGTACATACAAATTGAAGTGTCCCAAATCGATTTCAATGCTCTGAAAACAACTTCGATTAAACAGACACCACAATTTAACCTCAATAAAGTTTACAAAATCGAAGTTATCCTTTTATTCAATAATGATAAATAAAGTGAATTGAAAATCTGAATCTGGGCTTGATTTATTGTATCCTTATGCAGAATGTTTCAGGAAAGTTGAAAATTACTGATTTGAGAAGAACACTGTAGTAATTTATACAGGGTCTCCCAAAAGTGTTGAATGAGCCGGAAATGGGAGGTAGGTGGGGTCATTCTGAACAACTTTTTCATTTGCAAAAATGTCGTATGGGGCTTCATTTTTAAATTATTAACGTAAAACACCGACCAATCAGAACGCGAGAATCGCGTGCCACGCGATTCGATCGCGACCACGGCCAATTATAACTCGGGCCTGCACTTATGCCCCCGAGCGCGCGCAATTCTCGCGCTCTGATTGGTCGGTGTTTTTCGTTAATAATTTAAAAATGAAGCCCCATACGACATTTTTGCAAATGAAAAAGTTGTTCAGAATGACCCCACCTACCACCCATTTTCGGCTCCTTCAACACTTTTGGGACACTGTAGTAATAACTGAGAATAGAAAATGTTAAGACAGAAAATTATCGGAACAAAACGAAGATAACACAATAAACAGTTTTATATTATTAAATAATTTGGTAAATATAAAATTAATTATTTGACGTAAGGTTTTATGTTAAATGAAAATTTAAATAATCGATATAACGTTTTATCGTGAATATAAAATTAATCGTTTAATCTAATTCACGCCATTAAATATAAAATTAATTACTCGACAATTAACTCATAAAGCGATTGATTATAATATTCAGCGAAATTCCGTCTTTCTCGATCAAACAGATTTACTGTAAAGTGAAAATTGGATTAGACGTTGGAGACAATAGAAAGAACACTCGTTAATTGCGTGTCAGGTACATGTACTTCTGGATCATGGTGTTAGGCTGACATTGTAATAAGAAAGTGAAATGCTGGGGGGGTATGCTTAATAGGAAAACAGATTCCATTTCAGTAAAACAGGTGGTTGCGAAGTCGGTCGATGAAATGAAAGTACGACGCTGTAAATGTGATGCGAAATTCTCTCAGCAGTATACACGCGTTTAAAATTCATAGTTTAAGAGGGACAATCGTATACATTACCATAAATTCGTGAACCAATCTTGACAGGGATTCGTTATTGCCGTTTAATAATAATGAACGATATTATTTAATGAATAATATCATTGATAGACAGCCATATTATTGTTTAATATGCATGAAAAACATGATGTCACGTTTTTGGAATTAAGATTGTATTTTTTTTTTAGTTCGACTAATTCTGATATATTTAGAACTATATAAATACAGTAGATCATCGATATATTGCCTCAGACGGAGTTGTATTTAAATTATTGTCACACAAAAATGATTAAATTCTCAAGTTTTCAAATTTTTGAATTTCTAATTTTTAATATTTTTAAGTTTTGGAGTATCGAAAAAATAATTTGACGAAGCAATAAATATCACATATTTTATTACACATCTTACAATGTTACGTTTTGTTCATTCGCACCTATGCTACATAACACACCCATTTTTAGAATAGAAATGTTAGGATAATCACAATACTTTTGTATGCATCACAACACATTAACAATTGTCACATTTACAAACATGTAATACTGTTCTTTTGGTATAATGTTCGTACATTTAATTTCGTTAAGAAAATAATTATTGTTCGCCTACATCAAATCTGTTCATATAAAAATTTATTATCGAACTTGATCACTCGTTTTTTTAATTAATTACCCGTTTTCGTTCGTTTCTTCCTCGTTTCATTCGCTGCTTCTTTTTTATTAGAATCAAACAACAGTCGCGTTCTGTTTGTGGCTCCTTCTGTAACTTGATTTTGTTCTGAAATTTTGTGTCTGACTATCCGTCATATCGCGCTTCCAGCGGGTCGAAGACGATTTAAAACGAGCTGCAAAAGAAATTGAACTATTATGTCGTTCGGAAAGTAATTTCGTTTCTTTTTTTTTTAATGAAAATGAAAGACGATTTTCGGGGGATACTTCTTTTCTTGCTTGAACAGCATTTATAAAAAGGTGAAGAATTCTGAAAATGCTGCTTTTCACTTTTCATATCCAATACGGTAACAACTATAAATCATTCAGACTTATTCGCAGGTAAGACTGATTTTTCTCCAATTCTCAGATTTCCAAATTCTGAAAAATCCGAATTCTCAGATTGCCAAATTCGGAAAAATCCGAATTCTCAGATTTCCAAATTCGGAAAATCCCGAATTCTCAGATTTCTAAATTCGGAAAAATCCGAATTCTCAGATTTCCAAATTCGGGAAAATCCGAATTCTCAGATTTTCAAATTCGGAAAAATCCGAATTCTCAGATTTCCAAATTCGGAAAAATTCCAATTCTCAGCTTTCCAAATTCTAAATATTCTAAATTCTCAGATTTCCAAATTCAAAGTTTCTTTGTTTCTCTGCAAGAGACATTGAACGTCGATTCAAAGATGGTTGTTCACTCAATTGGGCCATTAATTACTTAATTATTACTCTTTCGCAATGTGTATAAATGATGCGTCATATTGCATTGCCATGCAACGCATCGAATATGAAAAATCTGAATAATTCAGTAATGAATAACCTGAATTGTAGGGAATAATATCTGAGCGTTGATTCGTAAATTCCTGCAGCTGATGAGCCCCACTGTTTTTTAATTCCCATTTACATATCACTAACTGGAAATAAATGCGAAATCTGTAACAGGAAAATGCGATACAAGTTAAATTTTTAGTATTCATATATTTATTAAACATATATTGCATTTTTACGTTTCTATAGTACACTTTTCATTCTTACTTTAACTATTACACTTTGCATTTTCATTTTTAAATACTGCATTGTACACATTTATTTTCAAATATTACATTTTATATTTTTATCTTTAAATATTACATTTTTCATTTTTATCTTTAAACATTACACATTCCATTATAAAATATAAAAATTACAATACAATTCTACATTTTAAATATTACATCTTGAATTAATTATACGATTGAAAAATAAAAACTCTGTATCGATGAAGTAGGTTCCCGTTATATTGCCGCCAAGTATATTTCAGAAAATTTCGAGAACTGAAGCATGGAATTAGTTATGATACATCAAGTTGTTGCAAAGGAAACTTACCTATTGTTCATCCAATAATATATGATGGGATTTACCATAGCGTTCGACATAGCGAACCAGTAAAAGCCTAGATAAACGTGTTGAATGTAACTGGCCTCCGTAAAATGTCTATGGTGATATAGGAAAATGAATATGGCTTGGTATGGCAACCAACAGATTGCGAATATTGTAACAACTATAATGAACATCTTCACAACCTGCAAAAATCAGGGGTGATTGATTATATTGAATAAATAAATATACATATACATATATCAAACAATTCGATTTCAACATTACAATTATTCTGTTTAATAAATATTGCAATCGTCATATTTAATAAATATTGAAATATTTAGAAAATTGAATAATACAAATTTAATAAATGTTAATACATGTATTCTATGACGTTTCGTTTAAAAATCATTATTTAAACAATATTCAGAGAAATCTTCTAAGCCCTGTCGTTTAAACATCATTATTTAAACAATCTTTACAGAAATCTTCTAAGACCTGTCGTTTAAAAATCATTGTTTAAACAATCTTCAAAGAAATCTTCTAAGCCCTGTCGTTTAAAAATCATTATTTAAACAATCTTCAAGGAAATCTTCTAAGACCTGTCGTTTAAAAATCATTGTTTAAAAAATCTTCAAAGAAATCTTCTAAGACGTGTCGTTTAAAAATCATTATTTAAACAATCTTCAAGGAAATCTTGTAAGACCTGTCGTTTAAAAATCATTGTTTAAACAATCCTCAAAGAAATCTTCTAAGACGTAACGTTTAAAAATCATTATTTAAAAAATCTTCAAAGAAATCTTCTAAGACGTGTCGTTTAAAAATCATTATTTAAAAAATCTTCAAAGTAACTTTCTAGGGCGTGTTGTTTAAAAATCATTATTTAAACAATCTTCAAAGTAATTTTCTAAGACGTGTCGTTTAAAAATCATTATTTAAAAAATCTTCAAAGAAATCTTCTAAGACGTGTCGTTTAAAAATCATTATTTAAAAAATCTTCAAAGTAACTTTCTAGGGCGTGTTGTTTAAAAATCATTATTTAAACAATCTTCAAAGTAATTTTCTAAGACGTGTCGTTTAAAAATCATTATTTAAAAAATCTTCAAACAAATCTTTGAAAATGTGTCGCCTAAGAATCTTTATTTAAGAAATCTTCAAATCAATCTTCGGACGATTCCGGAAAATTTCTTTGCCCAGATATCGACGCGGTTCGTTTTTGGGTCAATGTAAAGATGGATTTTGAGAGTAGTGGTGCAAGTCAACGATCGGTGAACCGCATATTTTATGGCTCCTCCAGTCCCCATTAAGTCGTAAGACGAATGGTCTCTACAACATGGGTGCTGCTTGTATTTTTATCCGCGTTTGTGATGTACGACCGTTATCTGTAATACTTATCTTCACCAGCTTCTCTTTGTGTCTCATAATTCTACACAACATCGATATTTGACTTCGCAATTCCAAAGTTACAGATTTTCGCTTTGAAATCCAAAACTGTAACTTTCTAATTGTTTGGAAAAAACGATTAAGTTAAAAAATTCTATTGGACAACTTTCAAAAATGCCAGGACCTCCGGGTTATACCTAACCTAACCTAACCTAACGCTTAATATAAATGCGTGTATAATTAAAAAATGCATAAACAAACGTTTGGGTACCATTTACAATTGTTATATATAGTAAAAAACTTAGTATTTGTAATAAAGCGTTTCTAATAAAAATGAAGATGTCAGAAAACAAACTTTGTTAGATCAACCACATTATGATAGTACAGTTTACCATCGCATTTTTCATACTATATTATTAAAACGAATTTTAAATCTATAATTCAGTCAAACAAATGTGTTCTTTTATTTCTGTAACAAATGAACTTCCTATGAAAAATCCTACTTGATTAAGTTAATAATTACTCATTATTTTAAGTTAGGTTTTGGTGTACTTTAGTTAGTTTTTAGTGAACTTTGCTAGGGTTTACTTTTGTTCTAATTTTTTAAACTCACATTCGCATAAATAATGAAAGTTAAATGGCGAACATAGTTTAATTATTAGTTTTGCAGAAACTCCGTGATTGATAATGAAATGGTGAACCGCGCATGATACGAGTTTCACATTGGTGTATGTATTTGTATGAACGTGTTAGGTCCCTGAATATTGTTTCGCGCGAAACCGATACAAACTTGCTGTAACAACGCGAAACAATTACAAAACACATTTAGAGTAGACGACGGGTGATAAGTTAATTCCCCGTACAATCACGTGATGCCAGTCACATGATTCAAAAGAAATGACGATATATTGCATACCTTACGTTTGGATTTTATCGATTTCTTCTGATTGTAAGTCAGCTCTCCAATGGATTTCGAACCCCATAGTTTACGTCCCATGAGCGAATAACATATCGCCATAATAGTCATAGGTATTAAGTATGTTACGCTCAGAAACACTAAATTGTAGCTGTAACAAGTAAATACCGCATAAAACTTTCTGGAACAACGCTCTTGATATCAGAATAGTATATGTATTATATAAACCTTCACGCACATACTCTCCTCGTATTTCAATAAATAACGAGAATTTTCGGATGAATTATTTGTTCCGACCAGCGCTGTAAACGATTTTAACAATTTGTACTATATTATCAAAACCGAGGGTGCGGAGATCTAGGGACATAAAGATACAAGGATAACGAAGCTGTGGAGATAGAAACATAAAAATATAGAGATTGGTATAGAGATCTATGGATATAGCGATTTGAAGGTATGGATATTTCGGGGTATAGGGATTTAGAGGTATAAATATTAAAGATAGTACATGTATAAGGACATAGGGATCTAGGAATGCAGGGATACAGGAATATAGGGATGTAGCAATGTAGAAATCTAGGAATACAGAGACCTAGAAATATAGGAATGTAGTAATGCGGGTGTCTAGGAATGTAGAGATCTAGAAATACAGAGATATAGAAATGTGGAATGTAAGAATCTAGAAATGCAGGTATCTAGAGATTCAGGGATCTGGGAATGTAGGAACCTGGAATATTGGAATCTATAAATGTGGCAGTTTGGGAATATAGGGATTTAAGAATGTAGGGATCTACGAATGCTGGGATCTATAAATGTGGCGATTTGGGAATGAAGGGATCTAGGAATGTTGGAATTTATAAATGTGGCGATTTGGGAATGTAGGGATCTAGGAATGTTGAAATCTATAAATGTGACAATTTGGGAATATATGGATCTAGGAATGTTGGAATCTATAAACGTGGCGATTTGGGAATATAGGAATTTCGGTATGTAGGGATCTAGGAATGTTGAAATCTATAAATGTGGCGATCTGCGAATGTGACGATCTGAGAATTTAGGGATCTAGAAATTTAGGGATATAGAAATGTGGGGATCTAGATATGTAGAGATCTAGGAGTGCTGTAATCTATAAATGTGGGGACTTAGGAGTGTGGGTAATTAGATCTAGGGACTTTAAGATCTGCAAGTACAAAGATCTAGGAATATAGAGATCTACTGGTATAGAGACGTAGGAGGATATGGAGGTGAAGGAGGTAATCCCCTATATCTGGGAATATAAAAGCCCGAGAACATAGGTGGAAATAAAGATTGAATGATTCTAATATACGCTCCAATATATCACGTATTCCGCCTTATAGCCGCTACACGTCAAGATTTAAGTGTCCTACGACTTCTGAACATGTTTGCAACGATACGATGTGCTCGAATGATACAGATGCAGTTATAGTTCGTTGTACATGAATTGTTATCGTCGTCTGGATCAAGTGTTTACACTTGTCTGTTATATTAAAACATATAAAACACAGAAAGCAAAGGGACAACGTTGCACGTGACTCAGATGGTTAGAAAATATCACTCGCAACAGTCTCGCCGCCCTCGAAATAAAAGTTTCCTGGAAGAATAAAAGCGAGTCCCTCTTGACAACTTCCCAGCGAGTTTGTTTAAGAAGTATTAAGAAACATCTTGTTGTTTCCAGTTGTGAAGCGGATATGAAACGATACATTATAACGCGGTGTGAAATATGGAGCAAAAATAACCACGCCACATTAAATCCTTGTTAGGATAACTATTAATTATCCGAACACTGCCGGAAAGAATATTCGGTGAAATTTATTATTCGAGTATATTAAAATATGCGCCCTTGAAAGTTTTAAACGATCGAATTAAGATTTATTCAATTTATCAATAAGAATTAAAAGAAAAACTGAGAGGTTATCAAGTTTACCATTAAAAACTGAAATGTTACCATATTTATCATTAAAAATTAAAAGCTTATCGAATGCATCTTAAACTGGGAAATTGCAAGGTTTATCATAAAAGGCGCGCAATTATTTAAAAAAAAAAGCGAGAATAGAAATTCTGGGGGATCTCACCGTCATCAAAATGGCGGACAATACTCGCAACATATGACTCCGTTCAAACATAGTAAGCGTTATTTAATATTATTCGAGAAACGAGTATTTCAAGAGCCAGTAGTATTAACTGATTAATGTAATACACTTTTTACGAAATTACTTACAAGTATCATTTACAAATATCACTTACAAGTATTAAAGACGTTACTCACAAGTATTCTATCTTGCTATTCAAGTAGGATCCGTCTGGCCACAGTAGATAACACGAAATTCTGCTCCTTCCGTTTGAGTATCTGTAGCAATTAAGTTACTAAACAAACTTCTAACCGAAAGCTAAATACCACCACAAACACGTATCGTAATTAAACAATTCACGGATATACCTCCTGGACTCGGTCGTTGAGTACAATAAACACGGCAATGCTAACACCGATGACATCGCCCATATCAGAAATACAATTATCACTGTTCTTTTGCGTGACATGCGATGTTTAAGAGGTCTCATGATGGCCATGTATCTGTAACAAAAAATAAATAGTTGTTTCGCGAACTATTTTATTTGTCCCTTAACCCGTTGCCATACTTTGACGAGTCTCACTCGTGACGCACACGCAACCTAACCCTTTGCGGCCTTCAATTTCTTGTACCTACAGCTTTTTAATTGATTTACAAAATAAATCAAGAAGTGTGTTTACAATAAAATGTATTGCAATAATGCAGGGTGCGTAAGAAACATATTTTCAATTTATTACAAGTAGCAAAAAAATGAATACATCTGCAACCAACCGATTTATCTCAATTGTTTCAACAATCTAAGAGAATCACAACATCGAGCCACACTCGACATAGGACCGGAAAGGGTTAAACGTAATAAATATTGCTAAAAATTTAACTTTCTTTGTTTGTATTAATATTATAGCTGAAAGTTCTGACTGACGCACCAGAAAAATAAATTGTATGACAATGGGTTAATTTATTCTGATTTATTTATTCTTAACGACTCTAGACGCGGTTAACTTTAAACTAAGTATCGTTGATATTTATGTTCAAATGTTAACTTAACACTAGATTTACGGCTACGGAATGACCATTTATTTTTACATTAAAACTAAACTAGAAAAGAAAAGAAATAAAGTATGATACGTGAACTGTCTTATACAATGATCTTTGATCTTGACAACAGTTGACATACATTTTGATAAAAGTTTCTTCATAGTGTTTGTAATTTAAAATAAAAAATATGTTATGAGTCATTTTGGCTCATTTCGTAAATCTAGTGTTAAAATATTTATACAAGGTGTCCCAAAAGTGTTGAAGGATCCGGAAATGGGAGGTAGGTGGGGTCATTCTGAACAACTTTTTCATTTGCAAAAATGTCGTATGGGGCTTCATTTTTAAATTATTAACGAAGAGCACCGATCAATCAGAGCGCGAGAATTGCGCGCGCTCGGGGGCAGAAGTGCAGGCCCGAGTTATAATTGGCCGTGGTCGCGATCGAATCGCGTGGCGCGCGATTCTCGCGTTCTGATTGGTCGGTGTTTTTCGTTAATACTTTAAAAATGAAGCCCCATACGACATTTTTGCAAATGAAAAAGTTGTTCAGAATGACTCCACCTACCTCCCATTTCCGGATCCTTCAACACTTTTGAGACACCCTGTATAGAGATAAAAAAGTTTATGTAGTATTTAGACAAATAGGATTTAAAAAATAATAAGAGAATAGCAGAACAATGTTCTATGATTTCACATTATTATAATTATATCTATGGATGTTCAAACATAATTTAAAAATTGACAGTGAGTGTTATCAAGTTATAATTTGATACATGTGTCATAGAATGAAGAATTTGCATCGACTATACATTTGCAATATGTAATGATTTTATGATGAATGTAGATTCGAGAATTATTAATCAAGAATAAATGTACATAGACAAGAAATGATCGTTTCGGGATAAATGTAACCATGAATATATCGCTGTAAGATGAATGAAGGTTTGAAGAGCACCATTTCGAAATGAATGAAGAAGACATTAGATTTGAGGGTGCGAGTAAAACGGCGGGAAACTTCGAAATGGGGGATCGTGGATTGATGGGTGACAGTGAACTCACAGAAGTTTGTACATCCGATTACGAGGATAAGTTTTACGTGAAATTTTGCAAATAACATGTACTAAGGAATGATAAACGATATTAAAAAAGTTATTCAGAGCCAAACATCGAGAACTGTCAGATTCTCTTAAGCTTATGAAATTTTAATATTCCAATACTAAATATTTCATTTAATAATAAAAGTTTGTCTACATAACGTGAAATTTCGATTCACTAATATTTAGCAATATTATTTCATACATAATTTGCTAATTATATTTGGTATTTGTGTTTATTGAACTGGATCAAATGTAAATATTGCAAGGAATGGAAGTTAATGAATTAATTAAATTGCATGGTTTCTGAAAATCAATTACGAAAGCAATTAACATCAAGCACAGAACAGAGATATTATTATTTCCAGAATGCTGATATCTTGCCTTTTACCGACTCACATTCTAATTTTCATTATTTTCGCGATGGTGAGGAGTCCAACTTTTATGGAACGTTTAATAGCATCGCTTCAGGAAAGTGGCTGCATGGAACACCTGGTAGAAGTACTTCAAGTTTTTGAGGTTCAATAATGATATCATCCTCAAATATCGTAGTTAATTATGTCTCATTTGTTATATGGAGAAACGAGTTTCAAAAGATTGAAATTTCTAAACATTCAACGTCCTAAATTTATAGATTACCAAATTATCAAATTTTTAAATTCTTGTACTTATAGCTTCCTAAATTTTCGATTTCCCGTAAATCTAAATTTTTATATTCCCCAAATTCTAAAATTTTACACACTTTCATAATCGAATCCCTATATTGCAAAATTCCTATGTACTAAGATTTCTATATCTCAAAATTCCTGATAAAAAAAAAATAACCAATATCCCGGTATCCCATAATCTTTCTATTCCGGAATCCCTGTATCACAAAATTTCTATATCCTCAAACCACTATGTCCCAAATCCCTAGAATCTTTAATTCCAAAAATGTCAAGTCTCCAAATTTTCCAATTCCTAAAATACCAAGTTTTAAATTATCCAATATTCTTATATTTCCCAATTCCAAAAATGACGAATTCCAAAATTTCCCAGTTCCTGAAATATCAAATTCCGAAATTGCCAGATCCCTAAATGACTAAATATTTCTAAATTGTTAAATTCCTAAATTGTCAAATCCTAAATTACAAATTCCCTAAATTGTCAAATCCTAAATGGCAAATTCCCTAAATGGCCAAATCCCTAAATTGTTAAGTTCCTAAATTGTTAAATCCTAAATTGGAAATTCCCTACATTGCCAAATCCCTAAATTGTTAAATTCCTAAATTACCAAATCCTAAATTGCAAATTTCCTAAATAGCCAAATCCCTAAATTGCAAATTCCCTAAATTGCCAAATCCCTAAATGGCCAAATATCCCAAAATTGTTAAGTTCCTAAATTGTCAAATCCTAAATTGCAAATTCCCTACATTGCCAAATCCCCAAATTGTTAAATTCCTAAATTGTCAAGTCCTAAATTGCAAACACCCTAAATTGTTAAATCCTAAATACCCACATAACTGCACTTACAAAATTCCCATCACCCCAAAATGATAAACTCCCAAATTCCAGATTCACAGTTCTCTAAATCCCCAACAAATACCCTAATTCGTATTGTACTATAAACGATATTAATTTTAATTTAAGTTACATTAAAAAAGTGATGGTCGGTGCTTCGACAAAGCAATCTGGTGTTTATAGGTGCTCTTGATACTCCATTTGTGTTTTATTACGTTGATTAAATACGTTTGCACACCTTGGGCTAACAGGAAAGGGCAAGATTCTTCCCATCCGAATTCTAATGAAATTCAGCAGGCGTATAAACCAACCAAAAACAAGAAACACGTATTCTTTTTTATCTATGTACGTTCAAGTTCAAGGGGTGAAATCACCCTCTCAAGACTGACACCCCGAAGCTATCTCGAAAATTGTCCCAGATAAAAATGTATTGTAAACTGCCACATGTTATGGTATTCCCAGTATTAGACACCATGCTGGTCTTTTATGAAATACGAAGTATGATTTTCGAGAAACGAAGAATTATAGAAAACAACAAATCAACTTTGTTACATCAAGCATATTGTGATTGTACAGTTTACCGTCGCATTTTTCATACTATGTTATTAAGACGAATTTTAAATCTATAATTCGGTTGAAAAAATGTGCGGCAATATTTAGAAGAATGACGGAAAAGAAAGTTGTAAAAAATTTCCTAGAAGTTATGCAATTACTTCCTGCCGCCCTTTGCATGTAAAGCGGGGTTAAGTACGACAGCACCCCCAAGCTTAAAGTAATAATATTAAGCATAATTCTATTTCACTTAGCATACACAGAGAAGGATTTAAACGCATAAAAATAATGGAAGAAATAATTATTTATGAAATTAAATAATATATATAAATATTTCCAATATTGTTCGACTACAATTTCATCCAACTTTGTTTTTCGAAGAATTTTATTGTCTATAACTTTGTCGATGATAAACTTACCGATCGAACGAAATAACGACCAGAGTGAGGACACTCGAAGTAACCGTCACGTGTGCTACGAAGTTGTTAATAGTGCAATATACCACGCCGAACGGCCAATCAGAGTTTAAAAGAAAAATGAAATTAAAGGCGCAGTTGAGCAACGACATCATCAAATCCGCAATGGAGAGGTTGACCAAGAAGTAATTGGTCACTGTGCGCATCCGTCGGTGTGCTGTAACACATATTACATCATAATTCAATCTTTCATCATGCAATATAACTGGTTTCATTTGTTCCGATCATAAAGCATGCATTAAACATCGTCGAGCAAACAATTTACTTGTTCAATCGTTATTGTGAATCATTCTTGATTTAGAAGTTCACTGTTTTCATTATACTTTAAACATAACCTAACCTTATACATATACAGATGCATCAATTCTTGTTTAAAGACAAATTAGGTGAAGCTAGTACTAGTTCTGATGCTTAATGTAGAGATTTCTTCTTGTTTGTACTTGGTATATAACCTAACTTTATTTAACCTGTTACACAGATGCATCATTCGAAAGCACTTATCCTTGTTTGAAGGTAAGATAGGTTAGGTTAGTATTAGCTGTAATACTTAGTACAGTCGCTTACTTTTGTTTATACATGACCTGACTGAATTTAATCTAATACAAAGAAGCATCATTCCAAAACCCTTATTCTTGAAAGTAAATTAGGTTGATTCTGATGCTTAATGTAAAGATTTTTTCTTGTTTATACGTCACACCAAACCTAACTTAACCTAACACATACTTAGAAACGTCTGTCGATAGTAATGGTTGTTATTTAAATACCAAGTAGGTTATGATTCTTGTTATGGAGGTTTATCCTTGTTTATGGTTCAAACATAACCTAACCACGATTTTCGAAAACAATTACGCTCGTTACAATCTTAAATCAATGGCTGTAATTAATTGTAACCATAAATAATTGACCTATCCATGAACGATCACTGTAAACAAAAGTTTAATTGTATGAATGTGCTCGTGAGAGTACAACTATTTAAAAAATTAATTTTTTATCGCATATTTCTTAAATGGTTTCAACAAATAGTGAAGAATGTCTCGTTTCGTTACTGCATTTGCGACACTCTTAAATGTATCGCAAGGAAGTGTCTTCTTTCCAGGCACACGGTTGTAACAGCTCTAAAACATTGTATCGTTACGGAACAGCAAATCCACAAGAGTAGAAATTTTCTAGAAAACTCGATGTCCGGAGCTGCGGTAATGGAGAAATGTGGGTGCTATATATCTAGTTTTTCCTTGCCCTTTTCCATCCCACGTTACTCGCCCGTGTTTACCGTCAATTTGCAGTTTACTTTCGATTGTTTATGTATACCACAGTGGAACGATGCTCTTAATTTATTTGAAGTTAAATGCTGCGTGTGTGTGTACATACAGGGTGTTTCAGTGTTCCACAAGTATTTATTTATCCATTGGACAAAGACACTTTTCAACACTGACCGTTTATATTAAAATATAATCTACATTGTAATGTAATATATATTTTGTATAATTTACTGATCATTATAATACACATTTTAGATTTTTATAATACACATATAGATAATATTTATATGTACATTATGATAATCTATATTAATCTGCATTTTATAATGTTATACTTTTTCTATATTATATAATCTATATTAGATTATATTCGTACACTGTTCATTGATACTTTCGTTTATAGATATACAGGCTGTTACAAATATGGCAGCCATTTTAAGTATCTTTCATTTTAAGACAATATAATGTCAACTTAAACTGCGTCCATTCTATGTGCCAAATTATGCGTTCATGTGATTTATTGTTAAGTTAGAAAATCTGTGTATATTTGATTGAAACACCCTGTACATTCATATTTTTATCAGCATATTTCTGATTATGTAAGAAATAATAGAATAATTTGTACATGTATGTTGTCGTGAAATGTAATAAAGAGATGGAAAGGCGAACGTTTCTTTGAATTATTCAACGCAACAAATAAAACGAAAATGCAAGCACTCTAAGGAGAGCAATGTATCTATATGCGATAGGTTTTCAAAATCAATTTTCCCAGAAAGGAAACCTCCTCTGGTATGGAAAGGTTTTATTATCCTTTGTATATTTTCGAGTTAAGATCTTATATAGGATCATCACTTTATACATATATACATAACCCGTACATAATCCTACATACATATATTATACTTTTACATTTACAGCACATTGATATATTGTCTCCTTTTTATCTTATTATTCTCATATCTTTACTATGGTTCCTTTTTATCCTTCCACACATTCAATTTACACTTGTTATCGTTGTTTTTACGTAAAAAAGAAAAAGCAATTTTTGCGAATTATGAAACAAAATATGCGCGTTGTTTGGTATTATCGCAGGATAAAGTCACGATCTCAATTAAAGATATCGCGATTCCTTTTAGCGGAGTAAATGAGTCGTCAATAATTAATCAAGAACGCATATTTGAAACGCCAGACTTTAAACGAAACCTAATGAACTTACTGTCTGTGACGTCCGGAAGAAATCAATGGTGGACGATGAATTAAAAGATATTGATTCTGTTTCGCACGTGCGACAGCTCGTTTATTGTACACTGTAATTTATTGAACAAATTCAAAAACGGTTTGCTCAGATAAAAAATAATACTAAGATAATACTACTAGTAATAAAAGAAGTATTCATTCAAACGAAATTAAAATAGAGAAATAAAAAAATGATAGCAAAATTTTCGTTTAAATAAATTATGTTCACGAAGCGGTGTTACAGTAGTATAATAGTGTAGTGATATACAAGGGTGTCGCATTAGTGTCTTTCTTTTTTATAGAAATAAATACATAATGTTTATTGTTTAAGATTGATTCGTTGCATTAAATATGAATTGTTCTGCTCCATCACCCTATTTCATCCCTCATAAAATATTATTTACTTTTTCTAAAATTATTGGGGATTATTTGCAAAATATTCCTCGAAGTGTGTTTTTATGTAATATCAAAAAAGGAAGAAATTTATGGGGCACCCTAATAGTAATATAGTTGTAGAGAAACACACTAGAGCAGTGTAGTGGTATGGATGCAAACACTGTGGTAGTACAATTATCATACTAAGTATATTAATTTAGTGGCATAGTGGAATAATGAGCAATAACAAAATATCGAATGATAAAATAATAAATAGTAAAATGGTAAAACGATACAATAATATTATAACCGTATAACGAAACAGTATAATGGTTGAATGTTAAAATAATTGAGAGAGTACATATACGACGTAAATAATGAGGCAATAGAACGACGAAATATGTTTGTACAAAACTTTATTTACCAGAAGCGCCACGACTGTTGCATGTAAAACATAACGACGTCGTTCGTGGAAGAAAACAAATTCGCTATTATATTTCTTTCGCGCGGCGGGAAAAAAAGAATGCGAGGGAGCGAGAAAAACCGAGACAAATTCGATGGAAAATGGCGAACACGTAGGAAATGTAGAAGTTATCCATAGTTGTCCCTGTCGCGAAATAACCTTCCGCTAAACTTGCCGCGCCATGTGTTACGATACACTCGGAAATACAGTCATTTCAGCAATCTCCCGGTATCTCTTTTTGCAGACACAATTGCATCCGACCGGTACGGTTGTAAAGAAACTTAATATCGATTAACGGGCACAGCTGTTTATTCCGAAAGAAAATTATAACGTTACGGGACGAAGAGGCCAACTCAGTCGGGAGAAATTGAAATTAACTACTTGTTGCTTCGTGCGTGATCCGCCATTATGTTGTCGCACGTCGAATCGACAGTTTCGAAATGGAGGAGTTGTACGGTTTCACCGTAGTAAAGTGATATACCGTAAGTAATAACGTACGGTTTAAAACTTTGGATTTGGTAAAAATGATATTTCGTCAGAATTTTCAAGGTAACGTTGTGGGATTTTTAATTAGGTGAGATTGTGTACTCTTGGATTGTATGGTACAGTAGGGAGTAGCATAGTTTTCCCTAGGGAAAATGGTGAAAGAAGATATTAATCATTTTTTGAATTGATAGATAGTAGAAGTTTTTGAGACTATGAAATTTTCAATTTCAAATTTCATGTATTTTTGAATACAAAATTTTTGGTCTACTAAATTTTAGAATTTCTAGATTTCTAAATATATAAATTTCTAGGTTTAAAATTTTACAGATTCCCAATTTCTCAAATTCTTAATTTTCCCTACATTCCCAAAACTTCACAGCTTTGAATTTCTAAAACCCAAAATCTTTAAACCATCTAAACCCCCTGAACCCCCTAAACCACTAAACTCTAAACTATTAAATGCCTAAGTCTCTAACCCCAAAATCTCCAAAATCTCAAATTCCCAAACACCTAAACTCCTAAATTCCCAAATTTCCAAATCTTTAAATTTTCACATCTCCCAATTCCCAAATCCTTAAATTTCCAAATCCCCCAATTCCCAAGTCCTGAAATGTTCAAATTTCCAAGTTTTTAAATTTTCAAATTCCAAAATTCCTAAAACGCCTAAATCTCCAACTCCGCAAATTCGCAAACACTTAAACGCTTAAATTTCCAAATCCTTAAATGTTCAAATCCCCAAATCCCTATGTCTTTAAATGACTAAATTCTCAAATCCCAAAATTCTCAAATTCCAAAATTCCAAAACTCCAAAATTCAAAAATTCTAAAATTTAAAAATTTAAAAATTCCGAAATTCCGAAATTCTAAAATCCCAATATCCCAGAATCCTCAAATCCCCAAATTCCAATAATCTTCAAATCCGTAATTCTTCGAATTTGGATTATACTAAACATAGAAGCTTCAAGGTAAGCAAAAAACACGATTATAAATAAGGGATGTATCTTATTAAGTTGGTGCATATGAAATATCGTTTTTAATAACGCAAGCTGAAACGTGACCGCATAGTCTATTGCTTCGCCTCTTACTATACCGAAGAAAAATGTCCTTTTACAGCTGCGTGTTCCTCAAAAAGCACCTGAAACACAATTCCTTTCATTCGCTCGCAACAATTATTATAGCTCAGAATCGAACTTCTCAAATCCATTCAAATCTGAAAACACAGATAAATTTCACGTAATTAAACCAATCTCTTTCAAATAATAGCCCCTCGAACAGTTCATCGAATAAATCGTTCGAATTGTTTCAGAAACTTCGTCGAGACCGTCATTTCTCCGAAACTTTTATTTTCTCTCGAACGGCGTCTGTTCGTGGAACTCCTTGGAATAGCTCTCCGAATTCTTGTAATTTTCCATCGCTAATTAACACTTCGAACGAACGTAATTTCAAGTTTTGGGGGAAATTCGAATGCGATCATGGCGGGGTGAGAGGAGCATCGTCGTCAACGCGCGTTTAATGGGCCGCATAGAACGCGTCGCTGCAACATTCAAATCGCGTATACGGTGTAGCCGCAACCTTTCTCGAGTAATAAAGCTTTTTGTTTATGGAGAACTTCGGCGATTTGTCGTGCAGGAGGAAATTCCCAGCAGAATGAAACCGAGGCTGTTTGCCGCCTAATCCTTCAACCTTCGCGCTATAAAACGATAAAACATGGACTTTGCTAACTCGACAACTTTCGGCGAGAAAAACCATCCGCCATTTTACTCGGTCTTCTACCGATCGCATCTCTTTTGTGTTTAGAATGAATTGGAAACTGAATTTACGAAAAAGACAACGACCTCAATGATAATATTAAGAATCTAGCGAAATTGAGACATTAGATGACGAAATTCAGAAATTTCTAATCTTGTTTCTTTCGTGAGAATATATAGGGATATGCTAGGGAAAGTCTTGGAAGTTTCTAAGGAAATTATTAAGAAATCATTGGGAAAATGTAGAAAGTTGTGAGGGAAATCCTGGGACAATTTCAAGATCCTAGGAAAATTCTAAAGAGAACCCAGGAATATTCTGGGAATACCCCAAGAAAAATAACGGGAAATCCTAGGGAGGTCCCAGAGAAAATCTAGCGAAACATCAAGAAGTCCTAGACAAAAATTTAGAGAAATCCTAAAGAAATTCTAAAAAAGCCTAACAAACTCTTGAATGTCTTAGGAAAGTTCCAAGAAGAATCTAGGGATATCCTAAGAAACCTACAAGAAAAATCTGTAGATTCCAGGAAAGTTTCCAGAAAAATGTATGGAGATCCTAAAAAAATTACAGGAAAACTCTAGGGAGATTCTAGGAAAGTTCCAAGAAAAACCTAGAGGGAGATTGTAGAAAAATTCCAAGAAGAATTTAGGAAGATCCGAAGGAAAATTCCAAGAACAATCTAGGGTGATCCTAACAAATTTCAAAAAAATCTAGAGAGATCCTAGGAAAATCATAAGAAAGCTCTAGGGATGTTCTAGGAGAGCACGAAGAAAACTCTAGAGAGATCCTAGGAAAGTCCCAAGAATAATCTAAAAGGTGTCTATGGACAACGTAGAAATATCTCAAGACATACTTGAAGCGAGAATAATAATTCTAAGAGTGGACAGTAAAGACAAGTGCTACAATAATTATTGCTTTACGTTTTCTTAATTTTTAAAGATCCACTTCTATTTGTACTGATTTGATTTAATGCCACCTGCGACACCACTGCCATGTGTAGCCTTCCTAGCTAGTTCCACGTACCCTCGCCTTTTTCATCGATTCATCTGTAGATCAGTCTTTAAAAGTCGGCCTTTATCGTCACAGTGTCCGTAGTCACACGATTTTCGAATCGTTCAATCAAAACAACACCGAATATTCCATCCAAGAAAGCAGGTATATGTACGTTTCAGCCGGGCATAGTACTCGGTCCCCGGGGATGTGGCCAGTTATCCACGCGAGGGGATTGTCCACGGCGATAAAATAGATCCTCGAGGATCAGGATCGGCAGCCTTGTCACCAAAGTAGCAAATTGGCCATTTCAATTTTCCAGCCCCGGTGTTAAATCGAGCGAGCCGACCTTCAACGCGGCGGGATTTACCGAGATACAGATCTCGTCCTGAAGACAATTTGCGGACGAGGCATCGATGCGAATTGCATTCGCATATTCAGTCAACACACGTTGCCACCTAGGCTAATCAGATATCGCGCTAACAACTCGACCAAGGTCGCGGGCACGGTATTTATGGAACGTGTCGTGTACGAATTTCTAAATTGCCATGTAATCGTCTCTTTGTGACTCGAGCTAGCGTTTGTCGTAAACAGACTTACCGATGGGGCTGGTTCGATTACGGGAGTGAAATCATTTTTATGTCATTGCATACGCGACTGTTTATCCTCTGGTATGGATCAGAAGCGACCCAGCTTTGTTGACGAACGATTAATCACGGATGTAATCCGGATAAGACTGAGGACACATCGGGGGAGTACAGTGATGCAAGTCAACCATCTTTCAGCCGCGTGTGACAGGAAAAAAGATATTTAACCACGGTTCTGTCTGTTTTATCAAAATATTATACCGATCATTTATTTTATTCCCTTACGTAACGCTATGAATAATTGACTTTTGATCTCCGCCGCTTATGCGCAATAAAATTTTACCATTTGCGAGAAAATGGTCGTGTTACGATTGTAGTTCCTTTAAAAAATTTTATTTTCTTTCGCGAGTACTACACGACCCAATGATACTTGCATTTGACCTCGAAACTCGAGATAAAAGTCGTGGCGAATTTCGATGCAGATTTCTTTTACAGATCTTTATTGATCTGAAAATATGATGATCTTTTCGTGCATTCTTCGAATGTCCTCAATAACTATGTCATTGAAGAGGTGATGATTTCATTCGTCATTAGGTAGATTAACTAGTTAACTGTAGCATTTAGTTTTGATATTAAAATTATTAAAATCAAACAATGACTGCTAATAGTAAATCGGCTATTATAAATCATACGAAAAAGGTAAAAGAAAATGTGGAAAAGTTACAGTTTTCTTCTATCAACGTTAATAAGTTAATAATTCAATGATTTAATAATTGATTCATTTAATAATTAATTTAATTAGTTAACTTAATAAGTTTACTTAGTCAAATACTTCATTTTGATGCTATTAACCCTTTGCACTCGAAGGTATACTTACCAGTAGCACATAGCAACTCTAAAACTTTTTGCTTGAACAGATTGATGAATTCTTTTGACGTTATTATGTCTCTACTATTAATTACCAATATTAACCCTTTGCACTCGAAAGGTGACTCACACTCACCACTTTGTTTAATGTAGCAATTTGGAAAAGGTATTTATTAACTATATTTATAGTATTATGCGTATGACGTATAAACATAATGAAACAGTTAATAGTGGCAATTATTAGTGGAAAGATAATAACTTCAAAAGAATTCATTAACCTTTTCAATCAAGAAATTTGAAGGTTGCTATCTGCTACCAATTAAAATATCTTCGAGTGCAAAGGGTTAACTGTTTCATTCTCTTTATAAATCATATGTACCACACCATAGGTTTGATTAAAAAATAGGTATTCCAAATAGCTGTATTAAACAAAATGGCGAGTATGAGACACCTTTTGAGTGCAAAGGGTTAACATTATTAAATATAAATTATTAATGTATTAATGTTAATAGCATCAGAAATGAAGTATTAGACTGATGTGTATACACGTCAGATGCTGTTAATTGGTTAATTTTCAATTTGTATTAGTATACTTAAAAAAATTCTTCACCTTCGTACGTGTCAATATGTTATCAACGAACAAAAACATATTGTATCCACATATACCACGAACAGAAGCGATTTATCAATTGTGATTAGTTCGTCCAATTTTTTACCGCGAGAACAGAAGAAAAATGCTTTCTCCGATGTCCCGTATACGGATTAAATCAGACACGGCCAACTGTTTTTGCTCTTGAATCGAATCGGACAAAAAAATGTTTCCACGGAGCGGACGAAATATTAAAATTAAAAAATATTAAGCAAAACAGCTACTTAAGTAAAGGAACAAAATTGTTTATGAATAATTGTGTGTAAATCAATACAACGAATTGACATCATAAATAATGCCACCTGTTGATCTGCGATTTTGTTTTAATCAAAATATTTTATAGTTTATATGAAATTAGGGGGGGTTTAAGTCATCATTTTACCGATTTCGAATTTGTTAAAAAATTACAAGTCTTCAAAGTTTGCAATTTTTGCCCATTTTTGCGAAAATAGACTTCACCTACGAATTTTTTTCTCAGAAACTACTCGTCCGATTGAGCTAAATTTTTCTTTGTTTTATTCATAAAGGATTGGGCTACTATAAAATATTTTTTTCTGACTTCGTCAATTTGTTATATAATATGAAAAAATTTAAACAAATTCTTTTTTCACGTTTTTCAATGAAGAGCTTGTCGGATTAAAATTAAAAAAAAAAATATGGTCATATTCCCTGAAGCTTCTCCTTTAACATGAACTCTTCAAAACGATGGAGTCTCTAAAATTAACGTCACAATAAGGTGGAAATTCCTAACACAGCCTCTGAACTTAAATCATTTAATCCTGATCTTGTTGTACTTTTATTTAGATTCATTGAAGAAAAGGTTTGTCCACGAATACAAGTTAAACTAAAGATTCCTAAATACTTCATTCGATTAATTACTGGAAGTTAAATGCTAATGTAGAAAAATTGTTCGCTGACCACATAAATTATGTGGCTGGACTAAAGCTTTCCCGCGTTAATTTCGAATCTCCACATTTTCGGTGTAAACGGCTATCGATAAAAAACGGCACGAATGTAAAACATTCATCGTAGTTTCGCATCGGGTGCGAATCATGTTAAAATTGACGCGAATCAATCGAACATAGCGTTTGTCGTATAGCGGGCGACGAAGATCGGTAAAAGATTAATGACGAGATCAATATCGAGGACGAAACGACATAAAATGTAAGTCGATCTCTCGTCGCAGTCGATTTCTCGTCGTTGGGAATAAAAAAAGAGAGTCGAAATTTGTCTCTCTCGTTGGTAACAGCTTGACGGACGAGGTTATGTGGGGCGGTGGTTGGGATTAGGTGAATAGGAGCGGGTCACTTTCGTAGCCACCCTTCTCCTCGTTCCACGGTAATCGATATGGTTTTCCAGAGATTGTACAAGTTTTATAAAACGAAGTCTTCGGGGCACCGTGTCGATACGTTTCCAAGTTCGATAGCGTGGATCGAATATTTTCAGAATTTTCAAGCTAACGTGGAGTTATTCTTGGATTCAATGGTACAGTGAGGAGTAGCGTACTTTCCCCTAGAGAAAGTGGCGATATGTGGAAAGGAGATCCTAGTCATTTTTTGGGTTGATAGATAGTAGATGTTTTCGAGGCTATGAAATTTTTAATTGCAAATTTGGTGCATTTTTATATTGAAATTTTTGGTTCACTGAATTTTAAAGTTTCTAGATTTGTAGATTTGTAGATTCCCCGATTTCTAGATTTCTAGATTTCGAAATATTTATAATAAATATCTAAATATCTAGGTTTAAAATTTGTCAGATTCCCAATTTCCCAATTTCTCAAATCCTCGAAACTTCTTACATTCCGGAAACTCTACTTCCTTGAATTCCTAAAACCCAGAATCTCTAAACCATCTAAACCCTCTAAACCCCCTAAACCACTAAACTCTAAACTGTTAAATGCCTAAGTCTCTAAATCCCAAAATCTTCATATCCTCAAATTCACAATTTCCAAATCCTTAAATATTCAAATTCCCAGATTTCTACATTCACAAATTCTAAAGTTCCAAAATTCCCAACCACGTAAACTCCTAATTTCCAAATTTCCAAACGCCCAAGTTTTCAAATCTTCCAATTCCCACATTCTTAAATGTTCAAATTTCCAAGTTTCTAATTTTTCAAATTCTAAAATTCCTAAAACCCCTAAATCTCTAAATCCGCTAACACTTAAAAGCTTAAATTTCCAAATCCAAAATTTTCAAAATTAAAAATTCTGAAATTCCAGTTTCACAATTTCAAAATTCCGAAATTCCAGTTTCAAAATTTCGAAATTCCGAAATTCCAGTTTCAAAATTTCGAAATTCCGAAATCCTCAAAGCCTCGAATCCCTAAATTTCTGAATCCTCAAATTTCCATATCCCAAATTCCAAAAATTCTCAAATCCGTAATTCTTCGAATTTGCGTTATACGAAATATAGGAGCTTGTTCCCGTACATCGGTGCACCGTGTCGATACGCTTCGAAGTTCGATGGCGTGGATCGAATATTTCCTTCCGTCGAGCGACGAACGTTTTTCACTGCATGTCAAAGATATTTGTTCATCTCGAGATAAACGTAGCTTCTGGTAACGTCTTCGCGAGAAGGTGCACAATCATTCTCTGTGCCGAGAAGGAAATATTAAATCACGAACTTAGTTATGAAATATGGATTTGATTTAAAGGCGTTGCCTGAAAACGTTCTTAAGGACAATGATATACTGTTCATTATATCTAGTAAATGGCAGATTCACTAATCAAGGTGGAGATTATTTCACGGCACAGAAGTATTAAAATGGCACTTGCGAAACAGTAAATTAAAACGTGAACTCTGTACAAAGTGGATGCATAAAACGTTCATTACTATTTTTAGCATGAATTGACCGGCTATCAATTATAGTTGACAGTGACAGGTTTTCGAACGTATAAAGTCTGGCATAGTTTGGTAACATGATTCTATCTGAAAATGATACTTGTAGCATGTCCAATTGAAGCTTCAAGCTTCACCAAAATGTTCACGGAAACTGTTCATTGCAGTTTTTCGTATAAAATGGCCGACTACTAATTGGAACTGACAATCACAGATTTTCAAACGTATAAAATTTGACATAGTTCGATGATGTGATTCTACCTGAAAATATACATTCATGGCATATCAAATTTAAGGTTAAAGCTTCACTAAAATGTCTACACAGATCATTCACTATAGTTTTTAATATAAAATACCTAATTTCCATTCGTAGCTAGCCATGACCGATTTCCAATGATTTACAGTCTAACATAATTTGATGACATAAAAGTATCTTAAAATGGCGTCCACAGTATACCAATTTCAAGGTTCAGGTGTGCCGAATGTAACTGCATAAAGGTTTCATGAAAATTCTGAATAAAAAATGGCCGATAAGCATATTCGTGTTGGGCATCAGCCGGTCTGGCAACGTCTCCATCGCAGGTGAACATTTCTGACAGCAACGAAATTCGTCCAATTGATTTTTAATCCCGTCGCACAACAACTTCAATAAAAATTAATCTTGTTTGGTAGGTGGGAATTCAATATCACAGATAAATCTTCCGTCCGAAGGATCAAAACGAATTGGAAAGTGAAATATTTGCTATAAATTCAAGGTGATCGTTTGGTTTTATCTACGTCGGCGTAACTCATAATGGAAGGGATTGAAATGAACGAAAAGGAGGGAAACAGGAGTCGACGGAATCGATGGCGCGCTATTTAATTTGGGGCGAATGTAATTAAATCGGACGAAAATCGTTGAACACGAAAGGAATATTTTCTTTCTTTTAGGATGCAAAGGAGAGGAATGCACGATCCGCGTATGGTAACGTGAAATACGTGGCAGACGGGGAAATAAGAAGTTGTTAACAAAATGGCTCCGATTTCAAAGAACCGTCGTACGAATAGGATAACGGTTCCTTTCCTTAACGACACAAAGCTACGAATGTATTTTTCTGGAGTACATGGAAACGATGCTCTTTTATTGCAAAGTTATTCTCCTTTCTTTTTATTACATTGCTACACAATCCTTTTTTGACAATAGCATTGTTCCTATGCGAGTAACGAACGGGTTTAACATGCAGCTACTTTGAAAGGAACAAAGAAACTACCAAGGAACAAATATTTATTATTACACACGATTGTTGCTATTATTTGAGAATTAAATTACGTATTGGTAATTACAATTATTATTTTCTAATCCAACGGTTGGTTGTTACTTATTGTTACCGAATTGTAATAATTTTCATTAACAAACTTTTATTTGTCGTTGGAATTGAAATGTAGAATTAGTCTGTTAGTGTTATGGAATTCTTTAATAGAATAATACAGTTCATTATAATAAGTAAATATTTTGGAAGCTTCTAATATAATAATTTGTATGTTTAATAGCTATTGTTGCTCGGATTGTATTTTATTGGTTAATATGATTAGCAAATAATATTATTTCAATAACTTGGTAATCTTATAATTGATGTTCCAATACGTCAACTCGTTTCCTAATTACGTATTACGCGGCTGACTGTTTGAAAATCTGTTGAACACAAATTGCATTATAGAATTTAATTAGAATCCACTGGAGGATGAATCCCCCGGAAGATTTTCAAAAAGCAGGAAGCGAAGGTGGTAGAAAGTTAAAAAATCCGATAGAATGTGGCACCTAGCGCCGCAGAAGTAACACCCTTATCGTTCAACGCAATAACGCTCGATTACCCCTTTCAAGGTAGCTGCGAAGAAAATTACATCGATTCAGCTAGAATAGTTTTCTAATGACGTCACGTTTTTTCTACTTGTGCCACGCGGAAAGCACAGTACCGTAATGGAAAATTTTAACTAACAAGAGAGTATATTGGCCTCATTTATACATCTAAATTAAAAAAAAAAAAATGTAATACAAATTTTTTAATGCATACTTCTGTAATGTATTGCAATGTACTGTGAATATAATGATAACAAGATTGTAAAGCCTCAGAGTAAGAAAATAAAAAGAAAACGAGATAAAAAGATAACAAGCTAATAAGATAATAAGATTGTAAGATAATGAGACGATAAGATCATAAGGTAACAAAACAATAATAATAACATAAGCTAAATCAAAATCTATAATTACCAAGGTACCCGGATACTAAGATTTCTAGATACCAAGATATTAGGGTACCAAAATACTAAAATATCTAGGTATCCAGATATACCCATATATCAAATTTCCCAGACAATAAAATATCTAAATAACAAGATACCTAGATAACGAGGTACCTAGATAACAAGATACCTAGATAACAAGATACCTAGATAATAAGATACCTAGATAATAAGATACCTAGATAACAAGATACCTAGATAATAAGATACCTAGATAACAAGATACCTAGATAACAAGATACCTAGATAACAAGATACCTAGATAACAAGATACCTAGATAACAAGATACCTAGATAACAAGATACCTAGATAACAAGATACCTAGATAAAAAGATACCTAGATAACAACATACCTAGATAACAACATACCTAGATAACAACATACCTAGATAACAACATACCTAGATATCAAAATGCCTAAATGACAGGATACCTAGGTAAGAAGGTACCTGGATAACAAAATGCCTAGATAACAAGATACCTAGGTATCAAAATATCCAGATAACAAGGTACCTAGACAACAAGATATGTACGAAAGAGGGTATCTAGATAACAATGATACCTAGTTAGCTACATATTTAGATACTTAGACATCTACATACCTAAATATCTTGACACCTAGGTACTTAGACATCTAAATATCATGACACCTAGATACTTAGACATCTAAATATCATGATGCCTAGATACATATATACTAAGATACGTTAAATACATTGTTATACACACACAAAATACACAAAGTATCAAGAACAACGCTCGTAACGCCTCAAGACACCGAAGTGCCGGAGAGCAAACGAATCGATGCAAATGTCGAAAAGTAATCGACGGACAGAAACCCATGGAATCGAACGATAGTCAAGTTCATGGGGAAAAAAAAACGAAACTTTCGACGTTTCATTATCATTTAGAGCATCGAAACAATGGTTGAGGGAAGAATCTCTTACCGAGGACGATCCAGATGACAATAATATTCCCTCCGGTGGCTACCAGCAACATGGCGGCGTATATCAGGGACCAGATGAGCTTCTGCCACCATGGGAGGTCAAACGGCCGTTCTTGGTAATTAAAAAGGCAATCGAAGAACGCGTCACGTAGGGCCTCGTGTTCGTTCGATCTGTCGAGAGCATCGCCCAACACGTTCAGCAGCTCGCTGCGATTCAGTTTCAGCAGAAATGTGATATTGCGATCGAGTACCGTGGCGCTGCAGTTGTACAAACTGTACAGGACAAGATTATTCATATTCAACGAGCCGGTATCATTCCGTCCCTCGTTGAAAGTCGAGATGTTCTCCGGGGAACGTCGCATTTAAGAGTGTACGTAGTTCTCTCCTCGGTGTCGATGATTTACATCCCCGTTGTTCATCGTCCCGTGCGGATCGACCGGTACGCCGCGGTGAACTAACGACACCATTCTCCTAAAGTGAATTCCGTGACTTCTTTCCAGTTCGAAACTTGTCGAATGCATTTTTGCGCGGTAACTTCGCTACGACGACGCTCCTTTATCCGGCCTTGTATCGAGACCGAGTTGCCGGTTCGGAAACGGGGATAACATAACCTAAAAGATTCGCGAATGCTTCGTCGTACAAGCGGGGAATGTTTGGGATTCGTTTTATAAAATTCTCAAATTTCCCCGTTCTTATATCGTGAAGTTACTGAATTTCTGTATTCGCAAGTTTTTAAGTCACGAGACACGCAGATCTTTAAGTTTCTGGAACTGGCAATTCCTAAATTCCCATATCTCTGGATCCCAATATTTCTAGATTTCCATATCCCTAAATCCCTATATTTCTAGATTGTCATGTCCCTAGATTTCAATATTTCTAGATTCCCATACTCCTATATTCCAATATTTCTAGTTTCCCATACCCCTATATTTCAATACTTCTAGATTCCTATATCCCTAGATTCCAATATATCCAGATTCCAATCTTTCTTGATTCCCATATCTCTAGATTCCAAAGTTTCTTGATTCCCATATCCCTAGATTTCTCTATTCCCAGATTCCTACATTCCTAGATTTCTCTATTTCTGGATTCACATATCCCTAGATTCCAATCTTTCTTGGTTCCTACATCTCCAGATTCCTCTATATCCAGATATCCATATCTCCAGATTCAAATGTTTCTTGATTCCCATATCCCTGGATACCTTTATTTCCAGATTCCCATATCCCTAGATTCCAATGGTTCTCGATTCCCATATCCCTACGTTCAAATTGTAGATTTCCAAATCCAAAAGTCCCGAAATTATAAGGTTCCTAAAATCCTTTATTTTTAAATATCCAAACTCCAAATTTCTCCAATTCCATATCCCAAAATTTCCACACTTCTAAATCTTTAAATTATCAAATTTCTACTTCATCAATTTTCTAGATCCCGCAGTTCTTAAATTTCCAAATCGCAATGTCCCGAAATTCTATGATCCCCAAATTCCCAGATTCTTAAATATCAAAATTCTCAAATTTCTCCATTTCCATATCTCGACATTCGTAAATTTCTGCATTCCTGAATCTCTAAATTACCAAATTCCACGTTCGGCCAAAGCATATATTTTGCTCGCCATTTGAAACATCACGAACTCGACTTGTAACATCGTTAAACAATTTCGCTGAAATTTTAGCGCGCCATACGGGCACGCGGAATGAAAGTTGAGAATTATTGTAGTATCTGAAACTACAATTCGCGCTGATTGAAACGGGTTTATTGTTACAGCGAAGCTGGTCGATTGGCTTCGTTTGATATCGATGTTGTTAGTCGACCGGAATCCGAGCAAACACGGTCGTAAGATCGAAAATAATCTGTAAACGCAGAAAAAGTGGAGAACTTACTGGCTTTCCTGAAGAAACGATAAGAAACAAGACGGTACATTAATGCAGCTCGATTACCTTTAGGGATTTCAAGGGATTAAAGCAATTGGGAGTATTGAAATTTGACGATCTAGGGATATATAAAGCTAGGAATTTAAAATATCTAATTTTTTTTAAATCTCGAAATTTTCAAATTTCTCTGCACTAAAATACATACCCCCTTTCTGTATTGTGTAAATAGAGAGGTATAGATATTTAGAAATCCAAGAATTTAGAAATCTAGGAACTTAGATGTGTGGGAGTTTAGAAGTAGATGAATTTAGAAGTGTAGGCGTTCAGAAGCATAGGAATTAAGAAATCTAGGAATCTAGAAATCTAGGAGTTTAGAATTCTGGTAATTTTGAGATCCAATATCTCTCAAATTCCCAAATTTTTAAATTTTCCATCAATAAAGTACGAAGCCTCTTTTTGTCTCGCATAAATTAGGAATCTGGGAATTTAGAAATCTAGGAATTTAGAACCCCAGGAGTTTAGAAGTAGATGAATCTAGAAGTGTAGGCGTTCAGAAGCATAGGAATTAAATCTAGGAATCTAGAAATCTGGTAATTTTGAAATCTCATATCTCTCAAATTCCTATATTTTGTAATTTTCCATCAATAAGGTACAGACCCCCTTTTTGTCTCGCAAAAATTTATAAATCCGTGAATTTCGAAATCTAGGAACTTTGAAATCTGGAGATTTAGAAATACATGTATAGGAATTTAAAAATGAAATTCCTCTGAAATTTTCAAATTTTCAAATTTCCCTGCACTAAAATACAGACCTTCGTTCTTTGACAATATAATTATAAATAAGATCCGTACATGTTTATCTTAAATCAACTGTAAACAACCCCTTTCAGTTTAGACGTCCCCTCTCGAGAATCTTATCAAGATGCCCCATAGAACATTCATTATTCGGTATCCACAGAGTGTACGGCAACACAAAGGTGTTGGGGATTCGTCTTAAACGTAAAACAGATAATTAATTCCTTTATCAGGAATATACAGAACATAGTTACATTCGGTGGTAAATCATTCTGACTAGTAGGGTATTTGAGCCTTAGGCAAATAAGACCGCAAATGGGTAACCCCCTTGCTATATAACATCGGCTCTCGCTTGAATCACGGATTATAGTTGCGAAAGCGTCTGATAGGTCGTACGCAGATTACAATTCTACTTTACGAACTTCGAGATCGGAAAAAATCGAATACTTTCCAGTTTCTTAATAATAAACGCACTCGAAAATATAGTCGGTTTGATAATTCATGCGTTTATAAAATCTATCATTTTTTGAGGCTGTGAAATTTACACAGTAGCTAGATTGTAAAATTTTTTATTTAATTTTTTAATATGTACTGTTGCAGAATTGAAAAATGTTAACATTTAGAGAAATTGTAAAATTTGTAAAAAGTTGCAAAAATCTGTAAAAGTTTGTAAAAATTTGTAAAACACTGTAAAAATTGATAAAATATTTTAAAAATGTGTAAAACACTGTAAAAATTTGTAAAACATTTTGAAAATTTGTAAAGGTTTTTAAAAATTTGTAAAACTTTGTAAACATATGTAGAAACGTATAAAAATTTGTGAAAGAAGTGTAAGGTTGTTGGATTGGTAAAACTGTAAGGTTGTAGAATTTGAAAATTACTTAGTTTGAAATCTTGAAAAATTCGCAAGTTCGTGAAATAATCAAGTATATAAAATTTGAAAATATCAATCTTTATAAAACACAAAAAACAAGGAATTTTATAAAGTTCGAAGTTCGTTCATTTAAATATTTGTAGCCTTGCAAGCGCGTACTCATAAAACTTTGAAAATCTGAAATTTGATAAATTCAAAGTTCGTCGTAGTTGTATTACTGCAGCACGAAACTTGCTTCTTTCTCGATTTCTGCATTTCTGAAGATCTAAAAATTTCTTTCGCTTCAATTACAATTTCTGTTTTCGAGAAAACAAATCGATATTGGTTTCATATCGATAAGAGAACATTTCAAATTTAAACTCTAACGATAACTTCAAATTCAAACTCTGTTAAAATAGGATCTTCACATTAAAAATGATACCATATTCATGCACGTGATCATAAATATAAATTAATAGAGTTATTAATTTATAATGTCTGTTGTAAATAGATATCACACATAAATATTTTATGCAATATAGAGAGGTATAATCGATGTTACCTCCACATTCGCTCTAAGTACTTATATCTTACAACAGAAGTCCATTTGCACCGCGTCCATCAACGCGTTAACCGCATTTCACACATCTCTTTTAGCGGTCTTATAATTTGGTGCCAACGTAAGACCGGAAACGCGTCATGGCAATATAGCGAATCGAAACAGTATCGCGTTAAAAAGTCGCCGCGTATTTTTCTCCATTCACCCGTTACCATTCGTCCGTGCGAAAACAATGTGGTTCCGCGTCCGTGTATAAAAAGATATCCCGTATATCGCCGCGGTCGTACGCGTCGGATCTAAACGTCCCGATTTCTGTATCGATCGCGTTCGATCGATTCGTCTCGATTGCGACGGAATCCACGTCGATCCACGACGGATCGTGATTCGAACTGTACCATTCCCAAGAACCGTGGGAGAGCAACTGAAGCTACTTGAAAATCGTGTTCATTCAAAGATGCGTGCGCAACGACTTGCGCCCTCGTGTTCTCTCGTTACTCTGCTGCTCTCAATTCTTCACACACTGTCGAACGTTTCGTTTGGACGCGACTGTCAGCTGATACGGTAAATAGGGAGATATTGCAGAATACCGGCACGTATTCGTTGATTTATACAGAGAACCGAAGTCGCGACAACGTTATTAAACGCTGGATGAAAAATAAGTGTTGCACTGTCGAGTAACAGACGTTCTGCCTCCTTGTGCAGACTTTTAGGTAAATCGCAGGTGACTTGGTACAGCAAGTGACTTGATTGATGGAAGGAGAAGAATCCAGGGATATGGGGATTTAGGGTGTAGGAATTTAAGTACATAGAATGTTTGGGATATGGGGATTTGATTATATGCGGATGTCGGAATATACGGATCTAATCAGAAAGGATCTGACGATGTATGGATTTGGGGATATAGGGATTTGATCTAATGATACAGTTATCTAATACTATAGAGATCTAACAATATAGGGTTATGATGATGTAAGAATCTGCGGATGTAGACATTTAACGATATTGGGATCTGATTAAGTAGTGGTTTTACAATATAGGGATCTGATGACATAGGAATCTGACAGTATGTGGAATTGACGGTGTTAAGATGTACGGATCTAGGTATTTGAGGACATTGGGATCTGATGAAATAGTGATTTAACAGAGTAGGGACGCGGTGATATAGGAATGAGACAATATGTGGATTTGACGACGTAAGAATGTAGGGATGTAGACATTTGACGATACTGGGATCTCATGAAATAGTGATTTAACAAAGTGGGAATCTGATAACATAGGAATATGACAATGTGTGGATCTAACGATGTAGACATTCGACGATACATATTCAGATCTGATGAAATAGTGATTTAACAAAGTGGGGATCTGATGATATAGGAATATGACAATATGTGGATCTGACGATGTAAGGATCTGGGGATGTAGACATTCGACGATATTCAGATCTGATGAAATAGTGATTCAACAAAGTGGAGATCTGATGATACAATGTGACAATATGTGAACCTGGTGACGTAAGGGTCAAGGGACGTGGGCGTTCGACAATATCGAGATCTGATAAAATAGCGATTTGACAATATAGGAATGTAATGATATAGTAATCTAGCAATATATGAATTTAACTATGTAAGGATCTGAGGCTGTAGGGATTTGACAATATTGATGTCTGATCGAATAACGGTTCGACAATGCAGAGATCTGATGATATAGAAATCGATCTTGGGATTTGACAAAGAGCAAGTCGGGGATAGAGTAATGTTGCGATATAGGGATCGAAGATTAAAGAGGTATGGCGATATAGGGATCGAGGGTTAGATGGACGTAGCGATATAGGGATCCAAGGACACAAAAATCTTGAGATTCAGGGAATGAAAGATTTATAGATTTCCAGATCTCTAAGGAAACAGTCATAAGATCCAGGGATAAAGGAATATAGAATATAGGGATCTTTCAATTTATAATCTAGACATTCAGTAATTTATTTGTCTAATAACAGGAGCAGCAAGTATAAAGTTGAACGCTACATGCACTACCAAGTATATACAAGAAAAATAAATGTTTCTATTAAAAGTATGGTCATAAATATCCGCAACGCACTCGCTTTGCCAAACCGCTGCAGGGTCATTAGGATGATATACGGTCACTTCTAGCACGTTCTTGTCGCTGTTTAATTACCCGATGTCTGTGCTATTGGGTCAAAGAAATATATTCGTATTATGAAGTAGAGATCTATCCCTACGTACAATGAAATCTCGATCTATCGTTCAAGAATGGACCCACTCAGCCGTGCGATAAACGCGGGAAAATCGCGAATCCAGGAACATGTGGCTAGAGGATAAATTATTCGGTATTGAATGAACCAAACGATGCATACGAAATAACGGCTGTATTGAAAATGATCGATGATGATTTCGTACGAAAAAAAAACTGGGTCTGCCCGAGTCCATGGCGACACGACCGAGTCTAATTATGATAAAGGGAGGGTCCACCCTTACAGTACAAACAAATTTCTCGGACCTAATGTCTTAATTAAACAGTCACAAAGACATGCTTAAAGTGATGCTATATCTTCCAAACAACTTCGGAGCTGTTGGGCGGGCCAAGAGCTTTTACACCAATTTGTTTGTATTCGGTTTCTTGTACTACGTGACGTCATATTATGGCTGCCGTTTGCGTTATTGTTATATATCTGTTTCTCAGCGGTTATTGTTCGTTAGATACTGATCGCCACTCGATATTCCTTCTTTCTAACTCATTATCGATTATTCGCTGCACATTGTTGTATATTTGTTGCTCATTATTTATTTATCGATACATCGTTGAAGTTTGATGAGAACTTGATACTCGTTACACATCAGTCAGAATTTGATACTTGTTATTGATTGCTCATTACTCGATACTCACTGCTTAATATTCGTTGCTCATATATCATGTGCTTTATTGTATACAGTGCAGCGAGGGAAACAAGATAAATGGATGGAACGTTTTGTTCTGAACGTGCTGATATGCGTGTATGTATTAACTTGTCAACAACGCTAGAGTACTGTGGATCTACATCTTGAACAGGGGAGCAGCGAAATTAGGCCAAAATATACATGTCTACTGTTGAATTTATATAGAAGCGAAAATGGATGAAACTGAGTACCCGTTGAGGATAATCTGTTTATTAGGTAATGCTGGAATCATCGCTGCACTAAATCCTTATTAACGATTACTTAGAGTTAATTTCTGACTGAATAGCACTGATGGACCGCGATTGATTATTGCTTGCTATTAATATCCCATGTATTAGCATAATAGCGTCTATTCTGTTATGCGAACGGTTGAAACGTATCTTTCAATATCTGATCAAATTGTGTATTTGTATGGATCTACAGTTTATTATTCGTTTGGTCATAATTGTATGCAAATAACAATTGATGTATCGTTGAATAAAAATAGAAATAATAAACAAGAAAATATTTTAACATATATTTTATTGCTTGAATATTACATTATACAGAAAAGTTTTATTAATTAAGGAATTATAATTATGAAGATTAGTTACTGCTTAATAGGTTTATGTGAACAATATTATTTTAAGATATTGATGTAGATTAATATCTTGAAGTGTATTATGAAATGTACTTTAACAAAAATATAACACACTGGAGATGGATGTAAATATAATTCTTCGCATTACTCATTTCTGTGAAAAATTAAAGGCTTAGTGGAGCGGACTAACGACCCCTTACGATCAAACTAAGAAGCTTTGAAGAATGTTATCCTTGTCGTTCACTTGCTGAAGATAAGGATAGAATTACTTACATAACACATTGTTCCGATTTGAATAGCCAAAATTTTCTCATACTGTCTTCTCCAAAATATTGTTTATTGAAACGATGCAATACAGAATTCAATTTTATGATTTGACTCCTAAACTTTCATAAAGAATCTATGTAAATGTGTATAAAAATTATATCTTATATTTCTTAAGTAACAATCATGGACTTCAATATAAAGTTCTGCTAAATAAACGTCTTATATCTGATATTTTAAAATGATACAATTTTATGAACAAATGAAATTGTTGACATTAAAACCATTTAATAAATCTGTAGACGGTACATTCATTGCCATCTACTGGTAACTCTCTTATACTGTCCCTTCCCAGTTAACATTTCATATGTATCATTTATTTTCAAATAGTGTGTTCGAAATTTGTTAAAAATGAGGATTAAGAAAAGGGCAAACGCAATTAGAGTTCCACCACTCCAAAAAGCCATAAAAGTTAAACGAAAATCAACAGATGCTGAAGAGGAATCAACAGTGACAAAGGCGATACGAAATGTTAAAGAAGTTTTTGAGGTTAGATAATGAGTTTAACATAACCTATCTGTTATATTTTCCTATGTATTATTTAATAAAATCGATGAATCTCTTAATGTAGAGAAAGAATGTAAAAAAGCCGAAACTAATTTCTGATGTCAAGTTAGTCAAAAAACGTAAGGCAATTATAAGTAAGAAGAGGAAATCAATTCCCCAAGAGAAGAGCACAACAGGAATAGTATATGTGGGTCATATACCTCATGGTTTCTATGAAGAAGAAATGACTGATTATTTTAAACAATTTGGAAAAGTAAACAGAGTTCGAGTTGCTCGATCAAAAAATGTAAGCATATTTTTTTAACATCATATATGTATACAATATTTAATAGACATCATAATTCTTTTAGACCGGCAAAAGTCGTGGTTATGGATACGTAGAATTTGGACATCCAGAAGTTGCAAAAATCGCTGCAGAAACAATGAATAATTACCTTATGTGTGGCAGATTACTAAAAGGTATTACATAAAGGAGTATTATGTTATACAGGCCCTTTAATTACTTGGTACTAATGTACTATTTTCCAGCTACATATATACCACCTGAGAAACAACATCCCCGCTATTTCTTTGGTGAACCATGGTCGGAGAATACATGTCCTAAAATAACAAATAGACTTAGTGTAACTAGACTAAGAAATAAAAACCTTAACAAGGATGAGCATGCAAAATTTGTACAAAGGACCAAGAGTAAATTATCTGCTTTAGAGAAGACATTACAAACAAAAGGTTTTGACATCAAATTCACACCAGTGGATGACACAAAGTTATAATGAATGCATAAGTAATTTAGTATTAGGTTTTTTTTATTAAGTACAGACAAGATTTTGTAATTACCGCAAACAAAGTTGGAAATTTAAAGAAATAAATACAATGTTATGAGACATTTTCTGACTATATTATTTTATGTAATACACTATTTACAGATACATTTTTATAAAATATTAAAAGTCATATATTTAGATTTATATTCAAGAAACATTAAGCTTCTCTGATCCATTTCCTAATCCAGCTTTGGTCCTCTTCCACTTCATGCGCCTATTTTGAAACCATACCTTAACCTATAAAAATATAAAATACTCTATAACCGAATCCGCAAAGATATTAACAAAAGTTATTTGAATTAAGTATAATAAGAATATTCAATAAAGGAAAATCACACGGTTACAATAAAATTATATATCGTGTTGTACCATTTAATAAAGTTTCATATAAGAAATGAGATATCAATGGGGAAATAGTTTCTTTTTGTTAATATGGCGTGTAGATGGTGCTGTACCTAACATCTATGCTATAATTTTCAAAAAGTAAAGCTTATTTACCTGACGCTCCGTTAAATCTAAAGCAACTGCAATTTCATAACGACGTAAACGTGTGAGATAATTGCTATGCGCAAATTCATATTCAAGATGTCGAACTTGTTGTTTTGTAAATGCTGTTCTTTCTTTGCGAGGTTTATCACCGGTTAATCTTTTGTTTGTCTCTGAAACAATTTTGAACATTTCAATAATTACTTATACTTTTAAGTTATTAAAAACTATAAATACATCAGATTAAAGAGACACTGTAAGAGATGTCTTTTCAAAAATTTATAAACTTTTAAAGTTCGTAAATTTTAGAGTTGAAACAAGGAGAAGTCAATGTGAATTACAGGTAAAAATAATAGAAGTTTGAAGTTTCAATTTGAGCTTGCGAATTTGAAAATGTACGAGTCTCAAAATTGAAACAGTAGAACAATACAATTTTGAAATCCGAAAGTTAACAAATTGAAAACAAAATAAGTCTTCCGGTAAAACGATTGGAGAAGGGTCAGCCGTTTAGAAAGTCCTCGTAAAAGCGGCAATATAGTAAGAGCGTGCCATAAGCATCGTAGTAACTCTTATTCCGGAAAAACGGTGGTACTGGTTTCGTACGACGTATCTTTAAATACTTAACATACTACTTTCGATGTTGGTGTACCCTAAACGTTACGCGTTCTAATTTTGTAACCGATTTCTTGCAGTCTAGCACTTTAAGATAAGATTTGAAACCGGTGTGAACTTTTTATTCGCCGATGCGGCGGTCAGATGAAAATGGTCGAGCATTCGATGCGTCATTGCCAAGCAGTATCCGCGTCGGCTAATAAACGTGCCGCTCACATAATGTAGGTTGCTCGAGTCACAGGATCATCTGCGATGATGTATAAAACGTGGTTGGATCGGTAGTGGAGCCCTTAGCCTTGCTTCCGTACCGCTATCTCATCTCCGCTTACGGCCTGACGTCAATTAAGTCAGCTGCTTTTTCGCATAATTTTAATGTCTCTCCTTGTTTTTATCGAAATTTTGACAAACAAATTCGCGTACTTAAACAAAATACTCGTCTTTTATCACAAACCCCGACTGAAGAGTTAACACTAAAACTACCGACGTATAATGCACAATTATTTTGATGTTAAAAGTGAGGTTGGAAAATAAATGAACAAATCGATGTAACATAAATGAATACGCTTATAGATTAATTGTCTTGATGGCAAAAAGTATAAATGTGAAGAAGACCAGATTAACAAATTTTGTCATTTGAAATAGAAAATTTGTAGAAGGGTCATTTGACCCCTTTTTATAGTTTTAGTGTTAAATAGCCCGTCTGATACGAGATATTCATTCGTACAACAAATAATAATAATAAAAATCCTAATCAACTCACGAGTCACATGCAAATTTTATTTTTAATCTTCTTACGCATATCGCATACGAAAATTTGTTTTTTACGATCGTCTTAAAGGTAGGCTTTAACAATACGCAAAATTTGGTAGACTTTGATTAACGCAGGCTATATTTCATACGTACGGAAGAAATAAAGAAGAAAGTAAACCCATAAATAAAGGTAGCAACCGTATCGTAGCTTCTTAAGAATGGGAGGTTTTAGTTTAGAATTTATTTTAACAATATCTTGTATTTTATATGGAAAATTGGAGATTTTATTGACAATTGATATATTGTGAGTAATGTATGCTATAAGTTACATAAGAAATTGTAATTCCATGAATGAAGGGAAGCAACTTCTTTCGAACAATGTTCTTAGCTCTGCCTTAATCTAAATTTTACTCGAAATTTTAATTCAGTCGAACCATAGAATTATTTACGAATGGGAAAACGGATACATTGAAATTTTTCGTAAATTTCAAAGTCAACAAACTGATTTCCTTCCTTCGTCAAAACATAGTTGCTTTATTACCATTACTGCGATATGATAATTTTGAACCTGTGCACAAACATCGATGTCATAATAAAATCATCGTTTGTTAGACGAGAGTACGAAACGGGAATAATGAAGTTATGCAATTGATAAATATTTAGACTGCATTGGCTCTATTATGGCCACATTGGCGACGGCGAGGACATAAACGAAGTTACTGCAATTCTAAACGTGTCACATCAAGGAAAATACAAGATGTTTCAAAGAGTTCAAATTTCAAATAAGAAAAATAAAAAGAAAAATTATTAGAATAAATTAAAAACGTAAAATAAAATAATATTAAATAATATAAAAATAATATTAACACCCGTGTTATTAGTTCAAACTAAAGGAACCGATATAATCGCGAATACGCATCGGACGATCGTTTGATTGATAAATATTTCATTAACTTGTTTAAAAACTTGACATACCGAGTTCCTGTTCCGTGGAACACGCTTCTTTGTCGAAGGAATCGTTGGTCGAGTCGCTTGTATACCGCGAATCTTGCCAGGAACAACATTTAATTTCGTTTTCAAGTTTTCCGTCGCTATCTTGGAAAGATGGAACTTCCCAGGCACGAAACACCGTTGTGGTTGTCGTTGTAGTGACTTGACGATCTTGGGTCTTTTCGCAGATAAAATTTACAGACTGTTCAGATGAATCCAAATCCATTTTCTCCGTTGACCGTTCCAATATATTGCAATCGCCATCTTGATGTGAACACTGCTCCCATCTTGTTAATAAAACACGTTTTGCAATTATACAGGACGATACAATCAACAATCATGTAATTATACAGGACATCTACAAAACTACATATATCTAATTATTATTTTATATAAATTGTATGTTATTTATTTTTCAAGTCGTACATTATTCCTTATTTAAGTTGTAAATTATTCATTATATAAA
Organism: Coelioxys conoideus; assembly: GCA_947623535.1. NCBI lineage: Eukaryota > Metazoa > Arthropoda > Insecta > Hymenoptera > Megachilidae > Coelioxys > Coelioxys conoideus. Next base: position 7,853,804 of record OX392451.1, on the reverse strand, counting down.
TTGGACATTATTCATTAATTAAATTGTATATTATTCATTATTCACTATGTAAGTTGGACATTATTCATTATTTAAGTTGTACATAGTTCACTATGCAAGTTAGACATTATTCACTAATTATATTGTATATTATTCATTATTTAAGTTATATATTATTCGCTATGTAAGTTGTATATTATTTATTATTTAAGTTGTACATTATTCACTATGTAAGTTGGACATTATTCATTATTTAAGTTGTACATAATTCACTATGCCAGTTAGACATTATTCATTAATTAAATTGTATATTATTCATTATTTAAGTTAGACGTTATTCATTATTTAAGTTGTACACTATTTATTATTTAAGTTATATACCTATACTCAAATTACAAATTTGTAAATTATTGTTAACAATTTCAAATAAAATAGTAAGATCGAAGGATCGATACACGCTAGAAATTAATGTCTGCATAGAATTTTCGTTTTAGACGTTTTTAACGTTATTTTTATACCTGTATATTCTATAGTTGCGATTTGTGTCGCCATATTGAAGATTCGCGGTGCAAGATGGCAAATTGGCTTCGTTCAAAGCGTTGATCGGTGATGGAATATTACACGAATTTGAGAAGTTGTTCCAAGGGCATTTGAGGTTCCAGGAATCCCAGTTTCCAGGGAAATACGAATTTTGGACCGAAAACGACGTTTGGGGCAAAGTTTCCAAAATGGTTTCCGGTGATCGCTGACTCGGTGAATCTATGTCTTCGAACCAGGACATTCTGTCTATGATAAAATAAATTCTTGTCCTTAACCCACAACTTCATTTAATAGCAAATGTATAAAACAATATATATTGAATTGACTATATCTTGACAGTAAAAAAAGGGCACAAATAACAAATTATTTACAAATTTTGATACATAAATTCCTTGAAGGAACTACAAATAACTAACTAAGGCATTGAAAGAACTACAAATGTTTTTCACAAAAAGCTAAACACGAACGATAAAAACATCATCTTTAAAATTCAAATCTTGAGTTGCGAATTTTAAAAAATCACAAAAAGCTTTGACCATTGACCAAAAGAGTATACACATCTTTCTGACTAAAAACACCTCTCAATCCGAATATTAACATCCAGAGATGCAGAAACTTGTAGGAATTTCACAATTGACAAAACGAAGAATTTAGATAAGAATTTGTCCTTACCTGGCAATTCATCAATGTCACCGAACGCAATTGCTAAAAATCCTATAATCTTCTTAAAAGTAACCACTTGAATTCGCACAAAAGGAAAAGGCGGACGAATATTACATATGATTATTCTCTTGCACGTGCACCTTTATTATCAAGAATTACATGATCGATCGAAGCAAATAAAACACTATCACGAACTTGTGAATAGCCCTAGAGGCAACTTGGAAATGTCAAACTGCATATGATCGTACAGCGATGAACTGGTGGAAATGTTGGATAGATGCGGTTGGAGAACACAAGTCTTGGAGTTGGAGTAGGGCTGGAAGGACTGACAAATGTTCTCGTAAATTCTTCTAGGTTTAACCAATCCGGACAGATCTGAATCGACAAGAGGGAAACCAGCGGTCAGGGTTTGCGAAGCGTGGATCACTCTGGGCGGGAGACTTTTTTTCGTTTTTATGAAAACTGGAGGTGTGGAACACAACAGCCTCGTCCAAGTTTTATCAGACAGTGGAACTGTATGATGTTGAGATTTTCGGTTATTCGAACTTTTATGTTTATTTTTGGAATTATTAGTTTTCGTGTTGTTCAGTTTACACATTTACAAATTCACGGACTCAGAAATTTATAATTTTATATTTTTAATATTCTACAATTTTACAAATTTACAAATTCATAATTTTACAATTTTACAATTTTACAAATTTACAATTTTACAATTTTACAATTTTACAATTTTACAATTTTAAAATTTTACAATATTTAAGTTTTGCAATTTTATAAATTCACATTTCTACGAATTCACAATTTTACCAATTCACATTTTTACGAATTCACAATTTTACAAATTCACATTTTTACAAATTCACAATTTTACAAATTCGCAATTTTATAAATTTACAATTTTACAAATTCACAATATTGCGAATTCTACAATTCTACAATTCTACAATTCTACAATTCTACAATTCTACAATTCTACAATTCTACAATTCTACAATTCTACAATTCTACAATTTCATCACAATCTCACAATTTAACAAATTTACTTTTCTATGAATCTAGCGACCGTAAAACAGAAAAATTTAAAATCATCAGACTCAAAAATTGCAAATACGCAAGTACGAAAATAAAATACTGTGATACCACAGAATCATTCCTAACAAAATTAACAAAAAATCTGTCGAAATATGAATAATAAAATATAATATAAGATATATCCATTCCGACAAAAAAAAAAAAAAACAAACATTCCGTCCCCTAAACGTAACAAGTATATTTCCCAAAAATGGTTACCCCAACATTACCCTCTTCCCCTATCGCTTCCCCTATCGCTGCCACTGCTTTTATTTATCCCCAGTAAAAATCTCGCTATACGTCGTCCATTACCGCGTCAATGAGTACATAACTCACTCCAAGTGCCAGCTAAGAAAACACGAATGAAAAAATGGCGACCATGAAAGTGAGTGTCAATGTTACTCCTGCTCCTCAATACGGATCCTCTTCCCGGAGGTCTCTCATTAATCATCGACATTGTTTGGCTTCTTCTTTCTCGTTTGAGCGTATCGGGTCAAGCTGGCCCGTTTGTGCACCTCGAGCCTTCATTTGACAGGAAACGGAGTTCCGTGAAACATGAGAGAGTGCTGAACGCTGGTGCCAGGCAGTCTACGGGGACGCAGACGCAACCGACGTGACGTAAAAATAATCCCTCATTCTCTATGGTGGTCGAAAAACTCTCTCCGGGCTCGACAAGTGGGGGAACGGGAATAATAGTGTGAAATTCCTCGGGTCCAGATTCTGAAGGGGCTCGGACATCACCCTAGAATTTATTTTATTTTCTCTCCTTCACTGGAGCCCGTGCAAATTTTATTCCCGGGGCCCGCCGACAACCCTTTACGGTCCTGACGCACTAATCCTTGTATTTGATACCTTTCCCAGTTAGCTCGATTGTTTGCACTCAATTATTCGTGACGAGCGTTGATTTATTACGAAACAGGTGGTTTTGGTACTGCGAGAGCTCGATAATTTCCTACGTTCGGGGCTTTGGAGGCGGGAATAGGACATTGTGGAGCCTTGGTAATAGAACACGTATTGTTTATACTTCGTTCGCTTATGTGATAAAATTAGGAATTCATTAGAGTACATAGGTGATAATGACTGAAGAAAGTTAATTATGGAATTAGGTGACAGGGAATTAGTAAGTACGTCGCAACCGGATTCATTTTTGTTTTTATTGTATTTTCACGACTTGTATGCATTTCTGACATTATTTAATGGCTTCTAATTTAATTATTACGTATAAGATAATGGCATTAATATTGTTATACTTAATTACTGATTATCGTGTTTACTTAATTCATAGAAAACCCAAATGAAACACTTTCTCATAATAGCTCTGTTTATGAATAAACATTATTATAAAGGAAGCGAACCTATCATAATTTTATAAGTCAATTAAAAGATCAGTTAGAATAACTTCAATTTTCTATGGTACAAAATATATTCTGAAAGCAAGCTACGAAACAAGTGATTTTTAACAAGTCCTTTCTCATGTTCATCGTCACCCTGTAATATTCACGACAGCGATAATGATTTCACGAAAAAGTTAGGTTATGACAGAGTTAACTTCTGTTCGATATAAATCCGTAGTTATCGTCTGGACTTGTCATTAACTGCGAAGAATTCTCATGCGATGTCACTGGGTCAAAACTGAGACATCAACACGGTGTCTATACATAGTCATGTCGTACCAACACCCACGTCCAATATACACAGTGTCCCTTCACAAAAAGATAGTAATCGAAATATGTATTCCTTAAACGATTCTAGAAATGGCTCGTAAAAACAATTTATAAAAACACGCTCACAAACGAAATATTTCAAGTTACAAATATTTAACGATTCTTAAAAATACAATTAAATAGTTTTTAGACTCTGCCGTACACCGTTATAATTCGCTTAGATTGTCGAATCGAGAAGAATAAAGGAACTTGATATATTGCCAACTCTAAGAATTTGCTGTTCATAATACATCCATTCGCGGCAATATAACGAGAGTCTGCACAAAAACAGCGTAAAACTAAAAGTTACTGTACGAAATCAAAGAAAGTATGTCACAAACATTCTTCAGTTATAATCTACTTATCTATACTTCATTATTTTCCCCGACAAAAACCTAACCTCGTTATTTAAAGAAACCTTATACGTTTCCTAGCAAAAAAGTGGCTCGTATACTGCTCCGTTAAGACGAGTAATTGCGCTTGTATCGAATATAAGCGTTTATGAAGATATTACGGAGTTATCGAAAGCGCGACGGAAAAATAAGAAGATGCAATATAAAATGAAAGGTTACAAAGATGGGGAACGGAGGGTGCGCGTATCTTTATGATAGATCGAATGAAACGCGATTATCTCGGTCACTTTTGTTTGCTTATGCGATACATTTTATAGCTTAAATCGCGTTATCTAGATTATGTCGATCGTTAATTTATTCCGTGGCCCGCGAAGAATCCCGGCAACGAAATAGTCCGAAACGATCGGTGCCGAAAGCCGTTTACCGCGTTATCGTACGTTATATCGTTATTATGTGCAGTTAAGGTTATGTACAATGTCGTCAGGTGTATAATTATCCCGTAGACAGAAATACAAGCGATTACCGCACGGCGTGTGTCATTATGTTTCGACGTTCAATTAAGTTCCGACAGTTAATCGTTATTTAGACCGAAATACAAGGCTGGGAAGAGTTAATTAACGCCTTTATCGTGTAACAGCTTTCTTTTCGTGGAAAGTGTTATTAAAGTAATTGGTAGAATGGTCAGTTTACAATGTTGCATCGCATAAACATACGATGGTGAAAAACAAAGAGCGTTTTAGTTCTGTGTACCCCTTCGCGAGTGCATGCCGGACCCCTATTTAAAATTGTTAGGCCGTTCCAGATCACGGGCAGTGATGTAATTAGAGAGGATCCAGGGTGCGACGGGCACCTGCTAAAGCTGCTAGTGTTAGTATTTTGATTTGAATTGCGAAAATGACAAATTTTTTAATTTTTGAACTTTTTAGTTATCAAATTGACAAACTCTTAAATTTCATAATTTTTCAAATATTCAAATCTCTAAATTCCAAGATTGCCTGGTAACTAAATTTCCAGAAGTTAAAAGTTTATAATTTAAAAATTTTAGAATTGTACAATTTCAAATTTTGTACATTTGCAAAAAACAAAATTTCCGATTTTTCAAACTTCCAAAGTGTCAGCTTGTCAATTTTCCAAGTTTCCCAATTTCCTGCTTTGTACGTTCTCAAATTTTCAAATTCTCAAACGTTCAAAGTTCTGAGTCTCAAAGTCTCATATTCTCCAATTCTCATATTCTCCAATTTTCCAATTTTCCAATTCTCCAATTCTCCAATTCTCCAATTCTCCAATTCTCAAATTCTCAAATTCTCAAATTCTGAAATTCTCAAATTCTCAAATTCTCAAATTCTCAAATTCTCAAATTCTCAAATTCTCAAATTCTCAAATTCTCAAATTCTCAAATTCTCAAATTCTCAAATCCTCAAATCCTCAAATCCTCAAATCCTCAAATTCTCAAATTCTCAAAGTCTCAAATTCCCAAATTCCGAAATTCCGAAATTCCCAATTCCTCATATTATCAAGCTCTCATATTTTCAAATTCTAAAATTTTCAGATTCTGGTTCCTCAATTTGTAACTTTTCATCTTCCAAAAATTCCCAAATTTGCCGTAGTTCCCAAAGTCTTAAAAATACCCAAATTCCTGATTTACGAATTCCGAAATTCCCGAAAGTTCTCAAAATTCCAGAAGTTCCAAAAATAAAGTTCCAAAAACACTTTCCCGATCACCAATTTTCAACGTTCCAAATTGCCAAATCTTCGAACTCCCAAAATGTCTGCCTCGCAAATTTACATCCTAAATTCCATTTCCCCAACCTCCCAAAATCCGCATCTCAAAATCCTCGCGAATTTCAGCTACCAGGTACTCAAATTTCCACATTCCCATTTTCAAATTTCCAACTAATTTCCAATATTCCATTTACCTTCTTCCAAAATTACAAAAATCCAATTCCGAGACTCCGCAAATTTTCAGCTCCAAAATTTTCCAAAATCCACATCCACCTTAACCCGCTCCTCGTACACCGTCTCGCGAACCACGGGCCCAAGAGCCACCCTGTGAAAAAAAGCCTAGTTACGTGAATGGTGGAGCATCGTTTTTGAAAAGTTTGGCAGTCCAACGTACCCGTTTCCGTCAATACCGGGTCAAATTACCCAGATATTTATTTACAGAGGAAAGCAAAAAGAGCGAAAACGAGCCGATGCCACGATCCACGTTCGAATACTTTTGTCTACCTGTGTATATCGTTCGCAGAATCGTCGAGTCATCGGGAAGGAGTAAAGTTCCCTGATAGAAACAAGGACCCGGCATAATGAACCATACAGAGTTTCGTGTGGTCCGCGAATGTTGCTAAGTAAGGGATTGATTCACGGGCAGTTATAATACCGCCAAACCAAAGCCCCAATAGATTCAGGTCAATGCCACTACCGTTCTTCGAAGTCGTTCATTATGTGAGAAGAGAAGGCCCCGTTCTCATGCCACACAGGTTGCAATACCTGCGTGGCAGGCCTGCTCGAAGGATTCGCAACGAACGCGTAGATACAATACGTTCGTGGACCCTCCACAACTATTTCCAGCAAACCTTCTTTCAGAAACGATGTTACGCGTCCCGTTTAGACGCCGCGCAACCGTAATTTTGCATACGGGCCCGATCGCGTAAATTAAACGGAGCAGCCGCTGCTGATCGAATTAGGACCACTTAGCCATTTTCTACATAGAGCAAACTGGTAGCGCCATTTGAGGCAAACAAACGGGACACTTGCACGATCGCGAGTTTAATCCTTTGAGCTTTTTATGTTCGCAAATAACGACTTTCGTAAAAAGTTTGTTAACACTAAAACTACCAAAAGGGTCAAATGAGCCTTTTACAAATATCTCATGTTAAATGACAAAATTTATCAAGATGATTTTCTTAACATCTGTAATGATCACCATAAAGAATCAATGAGTGTATTTATTTATGTTTCATGGTTTGTTCATTTATTGTTCAACCGCATTTTTATTTTCAAAATACTGGTGCATTATGCGTCGGTAGTTTTAGTGTTAAAAAGTTCGATGAATACTTCTTTTTATTATTAATCGACAGGAAACTGTCTGTTTCGCTATGTTTAACAATAAAACTAACAACCAGTCAGAATGACTGGTTTCGGGTTTGGCATTTTTTATTAAAAAATTTTGTCGCCATCCTTTTGTCGAAATGTCTGTCATGTTTTATTGAGGTAATGAATGTTTGTATATGTTTGTATATTGCCGCGGCTAGCATTCGCGATTCGAAGAAAATTAAGTAAAATGTTTTATGTTATATCATAAAGTAAGATATATAGCAATTGGTTGTTAGCTGAATTTAAGTTAAATTCAATTTAGGAAAGATAAGGATAATTTAATGTACCTAATTTTAACAGAGTTGAAATTTTCATACAAAATAAAAATTTTCCTTAATAAAATAGTGAAATCAAAACATTTACTTAATCAAATATTGAATTAAAAATTTTACTTAATCAAACAATGATTTACAAAATGAAATAACGAATAGAAATTTTACCTAATAGTATAATAAAATAAAGAATTTACTCAATGAAATACCGGACAGAAATTTGACTTAATAATTAAATAAAGTACAAAATTTATTTAATGAAGAAACAAATTAGAAATTTTACTGAATCAAACAACGAAGTACAAAATTGAATTAATCAAATAACGAATAAAAAATGTTACTTAATGAAATAATAAAATAAAAAATTGACTTGAAATAACGAATAAAAAAATTAGCTTAATAAAATAATGAATTAAAAATTCAATAAAATGACCAAATGAATATGTCGCTACATTGAAACTACCTCTAGTAATAATTTTAAACGCTTTCCAAATAAAAGCGTCAAACAGCAAATCTTTTCAAATAAACATACTAAACACGAAAATAATATCGAACACCGAACTCTTCCAAAACGAAACGATTCAGTCCTCTCTCTCCGATATCCAGCATCCCTCGAAAAGCACATCCGAAACCCGCGAAAGACATCGATTCTCGATCTCCATCGTGGCGATCCACGTACGAACAGAAATCGTCGTCGTATGAAGCGGTTATCCGCGCAGGGTCCAACGCGCATTTGCATGAGAGGGGCCGAATCGGTGATCGAACAAAATCAATTTCCATTTATTTACATAAAGAGTACGAAAGCCCGGCGTTCCAGTTTCAATCAAGCGACAAGGGGGTAGTAATTAAAACCGTGCCACGGTCTCGTTAAATCGATCGATCAAATTTCGCAGAAATTTCACGCGAACGCCGTAGGAGGGAGAGATAAGAAAAGAGAGCGAACAAAACAAAACAAAAAAAAAAAAAAAAAAGAAAAAGAAAAGAAGGTTCGGCTAAAAAGAGAGGAGCGAACCGAAGGAAATCACAAGAGACATCGAGCCCCAGAAGGAGGCCGGTGGCCGGTATCCACCACTGGCAGGACCCTTTCCGAAGTTAATGATTCGATCATTGCGATGGGTGGTAGCAGGGTGGTGGAAACGAATGGCGTGGGTCGGCGTAGTAGGAGAAGTGCCAGGGAAGCAAGAGAGGAAAGTAAGCCCGATCTCAGTTCGAACGGTTCGCCAGCGATCGCTTCGTCTCCGGTTTTAGTTGCTTCGTTGCGAGGCTCGATCGCACACGAAGCATCCTTCTGCCACTTTGTCAGGGCCGACATCGCGTCCCAGTCCCGTGGGATACGGCTACTTCCGCCGTTCAGATCTCTTGTAACACACGGAAGTCCTTCGCCGCCCCCGATGGCTGCGCCCCTTGGCTCCTGTTACACCGTTAAATCGCCCTCTCCGCCCTCGCTGCCTGCCACCCTCAAAAGTACGTATAACAGCACGAAAGACGCTTCAACCCTTTGCACCCGAACGTTGCTCGTCGATATCCGATAGCTTGTTGATATTATGTATCGCGTACAGGCGGCCCTTGACTTTCGCACATTTTACTTTCGCACAATTTAAAAAATTCAACTTTGCATTTAACTTTCAACCTCAAGACTTTGACTATTAAAAATACGAATGAAGCCGTTACGCTCAAATTTTTAACTATTATATCTCAAGTATTTAGGCAATGCAAAAAGACACTTATAGAAATCTTTATCACGAAAAGAAAAAAAAAGAAAGTTCTGAAGTAACTCTTGACGAGTTTATAAAGAGAATACCCGAAAGCTAAATAAATAAATAAATACTTTAAAACACCATTTTTGGTGCATATTCTTTTCATCCCTCTATTTTTGATTATTCTACATTCGCACACGCTTTTAGGAACAAATTGTGTGCGGAAGTCGAGGGCCCACTTTAACTCTTTTCTCTATTCCTGATCGCCGTCGGTTGTTTTATGCCACTATGAGTAAATAATTATTCGACACTAGTCTTAATGTACTTATTGGGTACTTGGGTAACTTACTTTTAGATTAGAAATAAAATACAAGCAGCAAATGACTCGTTTACTCATTGTTTAGTGCAATGTAAAGCATAATGTAAAGTTGGTATTGTATTGTGTATCTTGTAACACTTTTCTCTATTTCTCATCATCGTCGGTTGTTTTATGCCAATTTGGGTAAACAAGCGATCGACACTGGATGTACGTGTACTTGATGGCTACTTGGGTGACTCACTTTCAGATTACAAATAAAATATAAGGAGTAAATGACTCGTATACTCATTGTATATTGCAATGTAAAGCATAATGTGAAATACGACGAGGAAGCGAGGGATGAAACATAGAAACATATGGTTCATATGGTATTTAGTACATATGATCAAGAAAATTTTAGAAGGAATTTGTTTTAGCTTAGGTATTATTGAATCGATTATTGTTGCACTTAATTAATTTAGACTATTAGTCTTTGCCTCGACAAAAGCGGGTTAATTTCTGAAATTTAAAATAAGAAACCTGCCTCAAAGTTTCAAATTCAAGTCCGGAAACAATGATTTTTGAGGTTATATATTGTTTATAATATTTACGAATTGATTAGCCGAAAGAAAATATTTAAGCTTCTGAAAAAAGTTCGGAAAAAAGGTTCTCGATATAATTTTCGAATCAGCGTTTCTTTCACCATTTTTTGCACTATGTTTTGATCTTCTTTTGCTACTCGAGGCGATGAAAATTCTTTTCTATTTTTCCAATTATCATCTTATATCCATCTAAAATTATCTTTAGATTTGGCCAAACTGATGACAGTATCAAATTTTTCCTATGTTTTTGCATACTTTATTTATTCGCGACATAGTATTGCCTGTTTCTAATTTGTTTAAACTGTAGCTTTAATTATTAATCCCCTGATGTTTATGAACTTGATATTTCGATGAATGAAGTCACAAATAATTGTTGCAATGAATGCACGTATGAAAAAGGCAGGGACAATCGTATATTAAGTTCTGAACTCGTTTTCGTTCATTGCACCTGCTGCATTAAATGGATTAATTACGTATCGTGTAAATACAGCTGTATCAATGATAAAATATCTATGTCGAACAGACTGGAGGGATGCAGCAGAATAAACATGACATTATTAACATCATATAAAACACGTATTATAAAAATTACAAATATTTGTACATTAATTTGTTCTGCTTTGTACAAATATTATCATTACCGACTTGAATATGCAATATTTTTCGAATGTTCATCACTGATGTTTCAGTGATTATATAAATGAAATTAAATAGATAATGAATTTTTATTGACATCGTAGCATCAGGGTTAAGTGCATGATTTTCACGCTGCGATCCAGGGTTCAAGTCTCTCGACAATACATACATTCACACTTTTCTTCTTTTTTTTTCTTTATATTCACATAAAATGGTATAATACAAACAAAACATGTGTTTGTAACATAAAAATAAACTTGTATACGTATGAAGTGAATATAATATATTATGTATCCTCTTAAATCTGCAGGTGTTTTTTCTTTCAACTTTTATTATTGAATTGGATAAAAATTGACTTCCATTTTTGATCAATTACAATTCTTTTCTGGATAGACAAGAACTTATGTTTCTCAATTTAAACATATTTTATTCAATTTTAAACAGTTACTCTATTTTGAAAGATGTTGAAATATTTTTATTATTCATTGTATATAGTATATATGGTTTTATGGTTCTATGGTATTTGGTACATATGATCAACAAAATTTAAGAAGTAATTTGTTTTAAATTAGGTATTATTGAATCCATTATTGTTGCACTTAATTAATAATGCATTTGAACTATATTTATACACAGTTTCGTTTCTATAATGTATTTGAAGGTTACTTCTGCTAAGTATTAAACAAGTGGCAACCAAATTTTATTTATACTTGCAACAAAAATTATTCATATATTGCATATTCTGTACAAACCTACGTTACTAACCATATTTCACATTATACTTTCTGATAAACAGTTGACTAACGACTAAAATGATGAAGTTTCTCCAAACATCAGTAGAAATAACCATATTTAGTACGACACACCATAAATTTTTGCACCTATAAATATCAGATTCCTCGAAGTAATTTTTCAATTCAACATTTTCAATATTATTCCGAATCTTCGGTTTCTCCTTTTTGCTGGAACTGGAAATCAAAATGGCAGTTAAAATTGAAGATTAATGTGTCGATGTAGAGCCGTTCTCGAACACGTACGATTAGAAATGAAATATCTTATTCACTACAGCTGACCGGTATTAATATATCACTTTTATACCGATCCGTTCTTTTTGTTTGTCAATAAAGGCAGCTTTCCTGTTTATGTGAAAGCAGGTTTCAATTCTTGAAACTGGAAAGCCAGTATATATCGCCGTTTATAATTTTCTTGTCTACGATTAGTTGGTCGTAGATTTTATGCATTCGAATAAACATAGTTAACTCTATGAACTAGGTGTGCCTTAAGTAAATTAATTTTACATTTTATCACGGTCGTAAAGAGACAGATTTAATTTACTTTGTATTTTAATGGGATCTATAAAATGTATAATTAAGAGAAAAGGGTTATATAACTTCGATTCTATAATTTTTCTGAAATTGTTTTAGTTGACCAAAGCAACGTTGCGACAACGTCGTGATCTGGATATTCAAATTTTCGCGCGCTACCCTGAATTGTTTTAATGAACTCACACGCGCATTGTTTAATTAAATGCAATTAGAACGCTCTGTATACTCTGACGAAGAAAAAGCTAATGGGAAAGCAATCGAAAGATTTCATTACATTGTTACTAATTAATCTCGTGAACAATGGAGGAACTTTCTTAAAACAAATACAATTAAATCGATTTATTCCAAATTTTATTGTTGTTAATTAATCTCGTATATAAAGAAATATTGGTATTTCTTTGGGACAGAATTTAATTTATAATCTTGGTAGAATAAATCCGTATGTTACGTTGAATATGTTTGTGTAACATTTTTTTGACAATATTGTTATCGTTAATTATTGTAAATCGGATTTGGTAGATGACGAAATGGAATAACAATGATCGCAACAAATTCATGGAAGGTAGAATTATTACCAGAAAATAGGTCAAAGTGTCATTAAGAAACAAGAAATGAGTCACCGTTTTAATAAAGTGTACTTGTTAGTTGAAAATGTGTTCGCTTCCTATAAACGTTTCGGACTGCACGTAATTTACGCAAACTGTATTAATTTCTATATTTATTCGTTAAAATTATTGTTACAACTTATATAGAATTGAAAATAAATTGTAAGGTGTGTTATAAAATATAAGTCAAAAACAGATACACCTATTAGCAAAGTAAATTTACGTAAATAAATAAAATTGTACAGTGTTTATAATTGAATCGAATGATAAATCTCAATTGAATTTGAATTGAACTTGACTGGAATTGAAGTCGAAGCTGAATAGATATTTAATTAGATTTCAATGCGAATTTTGATTAAATTAGAATTAAATTTAGATCGAATCTGAATCAAATTAGGATTTAATTTGAAATTGATGTAAACTTTCCTGAATCGAGTGCGAATTAAATCTGAATTAAATTTGGACTCAATTTAAATTGAATTTTGAGTTTAAATAGAATTTGAATTAAATTTCAATTTAGCCTGGATTTAATCTGAACTAAACCTGAATTGAATGTAAATTGAACTCAAATTGAATGCAAATTAAATTTATATTTTATCCGAGTTGAATTTGAATTTCTATCGTAATTGTATTATTCAATTAACATAAACCTCAAACTTACTCACTACTACACACACAAAATGATTATTAAATTTAAATTAAAAGTGAAAGTACTACAAAATTTATCATTGTATTTTTAAAAATGTATTATATATACAAATCCTTTTATCATACCGCAGAGTCTATTCAACCAAGAAACGATGTTCAGATCCATTGTAGTATAAATGAATGGCAAAAACAAGTTTTCAAATGGCCATTGGCCTGCTGCGATTACAAAGTACATTGTCATTGATATTAATTTGTAGTTCATGCTCCAATATCATCCTCTTCTTCAGTGTCATCGTGCAACAATCATCAATACCTTTTAATATCCTGTGAGTCATCAATGGCCCCAGGATATCGATTAGCTACTCAATCTACAACAGTTAGAACAGCTTAACCACCTCAAAAATACTCCCTTTCTTTAAGAAATTACATCTCCCCTCGACGGATAAAAAGCAACACATTTCTCTTAAAAAAATGTTACAAAAATTAATAATAACCCTTATTGTCATAATCTCATCCGGTACAAGCATATAGAATACAACAACAATAGTAGTAATAATTTTTCACGTATAAATCAAAGGCACACTCCATATTTATTTGATTTCTTGGAAAAATGCTCTTTCTGCATTTTTGTCACCCCAACGCAAAAATGCCAAATAACAAAACACCGGTGCCGTGTAGTTCAACAACATCACGATCGCAAAAACGCGAAGAGACTTTAAACGCCGGAGAAAAATTGCAAAAGTGAAATATTCGTTTGCGGCCGACTCTCGAAGCGTCGAGCAAAAAAATAATGCTATGAAGGTACATTCATGAAATATCGAAGTAACGGGAAACGATCATAAGCAGGCATATAAAACAGAAGCATTTCAGAAGCACCGGGAATCCATTTAATTTCTTATCGCCGTGCCATTACAAACCACGGTAAAGGCCACACGATAATTGAACCGGTTTTTGTAAAATACCACTTGCCTACTTCCTCAGCGAATTTAACTGATTGAAGGTCCTACTGTTGCACAAACGAATTCATTAAGGTACAATCCTGTTCATAAATCGTGGGACGCCTTGCAATTTTAACCATGCATTCGAATAGCATTGCAAATATATGGGATAGGGTTCGGGTAGCCTTCCTAGAACTTGCTTCACCTAACCTAACGCCGCACAATTTCCTTTTTTGAACCGAAAGCAATGTTCTTAGTACAAACTTTACCTTTATAGCAATTATTCATAATTATTTATTTTGTTTATTATTAGCAATCGATCGATTATTTAAAGATTGAGGCTATTTATGCATGCAGCATGTATACAAGTTAGCAACAAATTAGTTATTATAATTATTTATAATTGAGTAGGTATTAACAAAATATTAATTGTAATAATTCTGTATACATATTGTATGTATAAATAGCCAAACGTTTATGCACACTGTATGTATGAATAACTATATCATTGTTTAAAAGCTTTAAATGACTTTCAAAGAATGTGCTCAATACAGATAATATATAATAATCTAAAATAATATAATGTTATAACCTAACACAAAAATAATTAGTCTATTTTTTTATGAATTAAAAACAACGTTGTTGGTGTAAACTGTTTTGTAACTCAACATGAACAATTAACGATAATAATTATTATTTAATATATATATAACATATAAGACTTGAAAAGAATAATGTAATGTAGTAACCTAACACAAAGGCATTCTATTTTTTTATAAATTATGAACAAAGTTTTCAATATAAACTGCTTTGATCAATATCGTCAGAAATTAACGATTACTATTATTTATTTTGTTCATTATTGGCAACGCAGTGATTTTAGAAGCGTCATAGAACATCCCGAAAAATATGCACAAATGAGATGTTTTAATTAAAATCATTTCGTTCCACATCGATCATCGTGTTTTACGACAGACTCTGTCATAAATATGTAAATAGTTATCTGCACGTATGTATACGCGTGTTTTATGACACTGTATACAACGCACAAGAATCCTTCATATGTCACGGCCGAGTTGAAGGACGTTCGGTTTTTGCTCGATTTAAATAACAGAATTCAATCAGTAATTAGCACTGGATAGTAGAACGCCGAAGTAAGGTACTGGACCGTAACGATCGAAATAAAAGTAATGATCCGGTAGAGAATAATCGTTTGACTTACTGTCAGTTAGGCTTCACGGTCCCTTGACTGCTCCAGCCATTTTTATGCCCATGTTTTTTTTATGATATACGATTCAAGTTACTCAACATACGTATTTCTGTGCGTAACATTAAGCAATGATTAAACAATAAAGTGCAATTGCGCTTGTCAAATGTTCGTACGTTCATATGAATGCATCTGTATAAGCAATAAGGTCATAGTAAGTTAGAACCTACTGTATAAATATACTGATAACAGAATAGAAAACAATCATATATGTATACATAAACAGTCATATGTGTATATGGCGATAAGGACCATGTTTTTTTATGATATACGATTCAAGTTACTCAACATATGTACGTATTTTAGTGCGTAACATTAAGCAATGATTAAACAATAAAGTGCAATTGCACTTGTCAAATGATCATACGTTCATATGAATTCATCTGTATAAGCAATAAGGTCATAGTAAGTTAGAACCTACTGTATAAATATACTGATAACAGAATAGAAAACAATCATATATGTGTACATAAACAGTCATATGTGTATATGGCGATAAGGAAGAATCTAATAAAAAGAACGTAGTTCTGTATGATAGAAGATGGATCGCAGTTCGAACATCTGCTGCAATTTGATTTATTTTGTAAGAAATAATTGTTCATTACAATCACATTTGCATAAAATTTTCGAGCCTGAAGTCACATCAAGGTCATAGTGTGAAACACTGTTGGACAAGTCTCGACGTCAGCAATGATCCTGTCATAGCCAGAATATATGGTGCCATTTTAAAAAAGGTCAAGTTGACCTCTACTTTTTTATGCAAAAAGCATTTATTCATATTTAAGATTACGTGAACGCATAGCACAGCAGATACTCATAAAGTTTTGTGTAAAACATTTTTTAATTGCACTATCGAAGATGCTTAAAAAATGGTGATACAACTTTACAGGTCATAATTGAGACGTTTATTTTGAAAGTGGCCTAAGTCCATTTTCCAAAGCAATCGAGTTAGCTACCTTAATAGATACATTTTTATATGACTTCTTCATTCTGAAGCAACTTGTTACAAATATATTTAAAATCATTCAGATTTTGTAACACAAAAATTCGCTGGAAAGACCGAGAACCTTTAAAAATATCAATTTGGCATCACTCTACAAACAGCGAGGCTACTCACAAACTTAAAATACAAAGACACAATGAGCTTATTACATTATATACCATTTGCTCTTCATAGTTATTTTAAATCCCTCCCGCACACAAGACTATAATTTTTGTTTTCATAATATAAAAGCGTAAACATTTATTTGTATTTCGAAGGAAATTTACTTCACCTATGGACTTGTGGTTACTTAAGAACTGAAAACATCATTTGATTAATTTTGAAAGTGACATAAGTCTGTGATGATCAATTTGACACGATTAGAACTCCAAAAACATTATTATACTATGTTATATGTTATCCGTAGTTTTTAATTTAATCCAACGCAGACCCCTCGATATCCAGATTCGAACATAAATGGACTTAGGCCACTTTCAAAATAATCGGTTCAGTTAGGTTCTAACTTACTGTGATCTTATTTTTTTTTTTTATATAGATGCGTATATATGATTGTTCAAAATTTTTATTCGAAAGAGAGAATTAACCAGACGCATGTACAGCGGTTCCATACTTTTGGCAGTTAGTATGCAGCGGACGCAGTTATTAATCGGTCCAACGCGACATTTCGTGTAAACAGAGCAATGTTTCGACTGGGTCAACTCGGGTTTCGCCGGTAAACGCGACAGAAGTACAACGTGAGCGAAGCAAAAGCCACGAGGTAGTTTTTAGCGTTATAATCACGCATATCGTTCGACCTCAGTTGACGGCTACGTGATCGTGGACCGGGTTACCGCGTACGTATGGCATTTTCGCCACATGTGGCCGGCCACTACCGTGAAACCATAGAGTTCCCGCTAATTTATGCGTCTGATCCGCGTTACACGGTGTCCCGGTGTATATTTAAATTGCTCAGCGGGGATATGTGTGTTAAAGGTTAATTACGCTCACGCTCTGGTGACACTGTTGCATTCAAATCGATTACGCGGTTCCAGCTAATCGCTTTTGCTTGCTTTCCACTCGTTGCTAAAGCTCCTTTGGAAATTACCATTTAATGGGTTAGGTCGTTCGCGTTACGAATCGCTCGCGTTCATGTAACTGGAATTTTTCACCACAGCGAACTAAGGAACCTGGCGTTAATGAAAGTGACGAGTGTGAACTGTTGCTCTACTCCGACATCCTTTTATTTCACGCTCCCCCTTCTGTTTTATAGTTAGCTTTTATTACCTGTTGGGTATATATGATTTCGATTCAGGATACGAATTGATAGAAATCTATGGATATCTGGGTATTTGGAATTTGGGGATGCGAGGATTAACGATGTAGGGATATGGAAATCTACGAATATGAAATTCAAGTGACCTGTGTATTTGCAAATTCGAGGAGCTAAGAATCTATGGATCTACATATCTGAGGAAATAGGTATATGAGGATTTAGGTACGCTCTGATCTCTGTGTCGGAAGATACGGTAGCTAGGAACTTAGATATATGGAGATCGAAATATCTGGGGATATAGGTATCTGCGGATTTAGGTATCTGGGTGTTAAGATATCTGGGAATTGGAGATCTAGGTATTTGGAGATCTAGGTAAGTATCTAGGTATCTAGGTATCTCAGGATTTAGATATCTTGGGATCTACGTATTTTGGGATTTAGTTATCTGGGAATCTAGATATCTGGGGATTTACGTATCTTGGGATGTAGGAATATGGGGGCATAGGTGTCTAGGGATATAGGTATCTTTGGAAATAGGTATCTTTGGACATAGGTATCTTTGGAAATAGATATCTTTGAACATAGGTATCTTTGGAAATAGATATCTTTGAACATAGGTATCTTTGGAAATAGGTATCTTTGGAAATAGGTATCTTTGAACATAGGTATCTTTGGACATAGGTATTTAGGCATCAAGGAATTTGGGAACATAGGTATCTGGTGATCATAGGTGTCTGCCGATCTAAGTATCTAGAGATCTATGTATTATCGGATGTAGGTATCTAGGGATCTAGGTACGTAGAAATCTAGGCACCTGGAAATATGGTGATCGGGAGATCTAGAAACAGAAATCTAGAACCCCAGACATCTAGAAACTAAAAAATCTAGAAATCTATGAATCGTAGGATTTAGAGATCCACATATACTCACTCTGTGTTTTAGCTACAGAATATTGTTTCCCCAATTGAAAATCGTTCATTTATTCATAAACGACAAATAAGTACGCAGTGTCTAACAGTTAATATATACATTCCTTAATGATTTTTTTATTCATTTTCCTGTTTTCGCTTTTCTATTTTGCAAGATGCGGAAATGGGAACGATTGCACGGCTTCCTACATTTTATTATTATTACTTTTATTCCTGGCCGGTAACATAATCCGTTTTAAACTCATCGCATTTTGTTTCCCGGAGGTTTAAATTTGTACCACAATGTCATTCAATATCGCCGTGTGTTTTTTACAGAATGGTGGCTTTGGTGGTTGCTTTTGCCGGGATGTCTGGCCTCTTGGACGAAGTACATTGAAGAATACGATTCCATCAGAGTCGCTAGGTGCGATGCTTATTGCGGTAGTAATTATTCAGAAAAAGTGAGTACGACATTCCTATACTAATTATAGAATTCTGTTATGGCGGTAATGCTACTCGAGTCACATATGTAGGTTAAGATATAATAAACAGTCTAATCTAAACATTTGAATGTAAGAACATTAGTGGATCATGTATGACAAGTATACCAATTCACAAATTTTTAAATTAGGTTAATATTATGATACACGCGACAAATGCGAAGTTAACACTAGAAATACCAACATTAAATGCATACTTACTTTAGAATTGTAAATGAAATAGAAAAATAAATAAATATTGCAGCATCATGCAACATATCACCATTCATTAGCTCGATAAAACTTAACAGATATTTTGACAAAAGGTCGGCCACAAAATTTTCTGACATAAAATGTCAAACCCGAAACCAGTCATTTTGACTGGTTGGTAGTTCTAGTGTTAAAGATAATATCAGCTACAAATTTATGGTCCGCGATGACAACTCAGATTAAAACTGACATTAAACCTACGATTTGAATTAAGATGAAAATTGATATTAAAGCTACGACTAAAATCATAATCGAATTAAAATTGGTGCTATATTGATGGTATATGTACGGTTAAAATTAAGATTAAAATCGAATTAGAATTGTTGCTAAATTAATACTAAACTGATTATATACGAATTGAAAAATTGTAATCGAAGTTGCAATAAAATTTATTCAGTGTACGTTTATTCGAATTTATTAATAGGCAATTGCCAATAGCTGATGTTGAAGCATTTGGTCGTGTTTTTTCACAATACGCTTGCGTGTTTGATTCTGCGACTGGAAGTGCTCAACAACGCACTTCATTTAATGTTGCTGGACGATTTTATGATGTTCTTGCACGCTACTCATACACGAGAGGACAATGTTTCGCCGACAGCGAAATGATGAAGAGACTGAGATTGCGATCAAATTTATGCAATATCGTCCTACCAAGTAACCAAAAAAGGACTTGTGCAATATTTACTTTTTTCGTATTGGTCAACATGACAGGGCAAAATGCAAATATATCAAGCCAGTCGTTCTAATTGGTTCCCTCATTACCGTAATATAAATAAAACGAAAAATGTGTTAATACAATCGCAACAAGAACGCATCCATCGAAACACAGCTTTCTTTACAATAACAATAGCTCTTTGCTTTTGTAGTACGTATCATTTAAAGAAATAATTGCTACGTGATCGTTCAATATTTCACATTATAAGATCCTTGCACAAAATGATGATACTTCACTCTTCTACAATATTCTGAATAGAATTGCAAATAAAAATTCGAGAATTTACGAATTGAGGAATTTGATTGTTTGGAAAGTTACAATTTTTTAAAGTTCAGGTGTTTATGGATAGAGAAATTAAAGATACGAAATTACAATGTGAATGGAATGTCCTGTAATGAAAATGATAGTATTAGGCAATATTTCCCTAGAAAAAATTGCAATGTAAAGTAACGTCTACCTAGGAAAAATGACAACACAGGGCAATGTTTCCCCAGGGAAAATGACAGTATAGAGCAATGTTTCTCCAGGAAAAAGGACAAAATAAAACAGTACTTTTCTATAAAAATGGCAAGAAAAGACAACGATTCCCTAGAAAAAAACGATAATAAAAGAAATGACTTCCCTGAAGAAGAAAGTAACAAAATGAACACTTCCCTGAAGAAAATGGCGATAACTCAAAAATGAAACGAGCAGTAGAACTACCCTCCTCTACAACCGCATTTTTGTCAAAACTACTTTGTCTCAATTTAAAGAAAACCCGACAAAATACGGCGAAAAAACAACGCGAGGATAAAACGCTAACCTAAAATCGAATTCATACTCCACCCTAAAGTGAATCTAACCTAAAATCAAGTTTATGCTTCAAGGTAAAATCGAGCTAACCTAACAGATTTATACTGTAAATCGTGCACGTACTCCGCCATCTAATACGAAATCTGAAATTTACACGAGTTTGTTTAAGTCCGCCGCTAAAGTACGAAGTCTACGATGTCGTTTCGCTTCGAAACGTTGAAAATTCATTTGAACCGTTCGACGGGAAGAGGGATACATAGAATAGAAGGTAGAAAGGGATGTGATCGGATCGCAGGAGTTGTAAGATCGATAGATTTACGGAGTAAGAGAGCCACCCCACTTCGGCCCCGGAGGAAATCCTCCTTTAACCTGCTGGCGTATATTTCTACCGTCCCGCTGCTGCAATGGGGGTATACATCATTCGAACGGTCGAAGAAACTGGTTCGCTTACTTATTGGCCTACTTTTTACGAGCAACGTAGAAATGAACGTACCCTCGTGATCGCTTCGTCGGGGCCATTGACCAGCAACAATATAGTTCGTCACAAGGATCGCCGGTGGCGCCGCTAAATATTCCCCGTGAAACTTCATTCATACCGTTTGGGACCTGCTAATAAGGACAGCTCCCAATAATCCACCCTCCAGCCCCCGGATATTTAAACAAACATCTGACTGTGTTGACATTAAAACTTCTTGTATAGGGAATACCTATACTAGGGTTTTCTATATAAAGGGATATGTATAGGGGATTCCTGCATATAGTAATTTTTGTGTAGGGAATTTCTAGAAAAGGAGTTCCTGTGCAGAGTTTTCCTGCGTAAGAGGTTACTGTATACGGAGTTTCTATATAGGGAATTACTGTGTACGGGATTCCAGTATAAAAGGTTAACGTATAGGGAATTCTTGTGTCGGGAGGTCCTATATAAGGAATTCCTGTATAGGGATTTCCTGTGTAAGAGCTCATTGTATAGGGGATTCCTGCATATAGGAATTCTTGTATACAAAGTTCCTGCATATAGTAATTTTTGTGTAGGGAATTTCTTGAAAAGGAGTTCCTGTGCAGAGTTTTTCTGCGTAAGAGGTTACTGTATACGGAGTTTCTATATAGGGAATTACTGTGTACGGGATTCCAGTATAAAAGGTTAACGCATAGGGAATTCTTGTGTCGGGAGGTCCTATATAAGGAATTCCTGTATAGGGATTTCCTGTGTAAGAGCTCATTGTATAGGGGATTCCTGCATATAGGAATTCTTGTATACAAAGTTCCTGCATATAGTAATTTTTGTGTAGGGAATTTCTAGAAAAGGAGTTCCTGTGCAGAGTATTCCTGCGTAAGAGGTTACTGTATACGGAGTTTCTATATAGGGAATTACTGTGTACGGGATTCCAGTATAAAAGGTTAACGTATAGGGAATTTCTATACATAGTATAGGGAACTGTATAAGGAATTCCTGTATAGGGATTTTCTGTGTAAGGATTTACTCTATACCAGTTTTCTCTCTGCATGGTTACAGTATAGGGGATTCCCGTGGAAAAGGTTAATGTATAGGGGATTCTAATGTAGGGAGTACCTAAGTAACGTAAATGTCCGTATATGGTGTTCCTTAATAAATAATTCCTAAACAGAAACTTTTTATAAAGTAGAGACTAGGAACGCATGTGCTGCAACAATGACATAATGGAAGTCCATAGTGATTATTATCGGGTTATAGTTTGCGGCGTTTTGTGACACCAACAACAAGGAAGTATATCTCGATTCGTTTGAAAATTAAACCGAACGTAATTTCATCGCTAATGCATTCCTCCTCAACTCCACATTTCCTGTTCCACGAAACTATCGTCGATAAATTAAAGATTTAATCTCCTCCGCACACCGAAGCCTCGTCGAACTTGATCCCGATGCAAATGGACGCGGTATTCAGGGACACCATAATTGATTAGTAGCGAGCGAAAGTGCACAAAACCTAGTTTGTACGAGTGAATCAGCCTCTCGGCTCTGGTAACATTAAATGGCACCAGATGGACAACCATCCGACAGCCACTTTGCATTAGCCCGTTAACGAGTGTCCCGTTCCTTATTAATATTTGAAATTGATCTTCGCACGATCGACGCGGGAACAAGATCGTTCGGATAGCGAAGCTAGATCGTTCGAACAACCGAGAGATCTTCTGTTTCCATGTGCATGATCATTGGTGTTAAACCAATCGTACGCGGTTATCATGGTGTCCGCTAGGATATCACGTGCTCGTTGCTATGTTTCAGTGCATGGAGAATTGCTTGGCGTCCAATTACACGAAACCTGGTCACTGTCCTGATAAGGCCTCCATGTCATTATTCGAAGCTGTTTGCTTGGCAGCGTGCACCGACGACTCCCGCTGTCCGGACTTGGCTAAATGTTGCCGACACGATTGCGGTGTCACGTGTATGCATCCCCTCGGTTTAGATAATAGAACTGGTAGGTATTCAATTATTTTTCGTATTTGATGATTCCGTTGCTCGATTTCGAGATTACGCGGGAACGCGACGCATAATTCCGACAGGGGTAAGTTTCACTCGGTAATATGGAGCGGCAATCACCTTAGAGTACATGCAAATGCAGTGTTCTCCCTGGAGTTCACTAGTCCTCTGCTAACTTTTTCATAGACTAAGTTATGCTCGTGTTGTACTAACCGCGTAGGTTATGCTCAAGATTTCTGTAGGTTGTCGCATGAGTTGTATTTCTATCAAGTTTGCTTACGCCCTACACGTCTTCTATGTTCTTGATCCTGCATAGCTTTCTCTAGTTTCCCTAGTTCCAAGACGCCAATATTAAAACATTCCTACTTTCGGTAAACCTAGTTTCAAAGTACCTAAGTTTAAAAATTCCTAATTTCAAAGTACCTATGTTTAAAATTCCTAGTATCAAAGTACCTGACTTTTAAAAACCTTAGTTTCAAAGTTCTTAAGATCATATATTCCTAATTTCAAAGTACCTAAGTTTAAAAATTTCTAGTTTCAAAGTACCTATGTTTAAAATTCCTAGTTTCAAAGTACCTGAATTTTAAAAACCCTAGTTTCAAAGTTCTTAAGGTCAAATATTCCTTATTTCGAAGTACCTAAGTTTAAAAATTCCTAATGTCAAAGTACCTAAATTAAAAAATTCCTAATTTCAAAGTACCTAAGTTTAAAATTCCTAATTTCAAAGTACTTAAGTTTAAAAATTCCTAATTTCAAAGTACCTAAATTTAAAAATTCCTAATTTCAAAGTACCTAAGTTTAAAAATTCCTAATTTCAAAGTACCTAAATTTAAAAATTCCTAATTTCAAAGTACCTAAATTTAAAAATTCCTAATTTCAAAGTACCTAAGTTTAAAAATTCCTAATGTCAAAGTACCTAAATTTAAAAATTCCTCATTTCAAAGTACCGAAGTTTAAAATTCCTAATTTTAAGGTACCCAAATTTGAAAATCCCTAGTTTCGAAGTACCCTAGTTTTACAGTACCCAAGTATAAAACTCCCTGATTTCAAAGTACCCAAGTTGAAAAATTCCCAGTTGCAAAGCGTCAAAAATTCCGACAGTAACAGTTTTTAGTCGTTGCAATAACGAATTCCAACGTCATCGTTTATAATCTGAAACGATGTCACATTTCCAGATCTACCTCCGATCCCCGACAATCTTCAGATCAGACAGCAAAAGAACAACCTGATCGTTTTAACTTGGCATCCGGCCAAAGGAAAGTGCTCGAACGTATCGCACACGGACAATAACGTAAGGTATTTGGTAGAAGAACGACATTTGCTCGGACCAAGATATCTGGAATCCAGATTAAGCTCCTGGGCGGTTCGGCACGTGTCGACGAAGTCACACGCAACCCTTCGGGAACGGCTAAAGACTGGACACTGGTATCAATTCCGTATAGCTGCTATCAACGAAAATGGATCCCGAGGATATTCTTTGCCGTCCCGACCTTTTAAAACGAGAGGTGAGATGAATTGATCGTTTTTGTCGAAACGGTTCTTGCTAGGTTGCGGCGGAACCTCGATAATTTCCTGCGCCGTGGGCTCTAATAGCGTTTAACATCGTCCGAACAGAATTCACACAATTTACGTACATAAAAAATTCTCATATAATAAAAATTCGCTTCGAAATTAAAAATAAATATCACTGCTGCGTTATGGTTCCTTTATCAACATATAATGCTTATGTATAATCGTATCATACTTATTTTACGTGCGACATCGCGTGTAATCGTGAAAAAATGCTCCATTCTCTGCAGGACGATTGACATATTTCCTCGTATAAGTTATGGTAATGAAATCACTCGACGATCCACGTGCATCAGTATATTTGGATCTAACAAGGGAACATATTCAACCCGGACACGACGATTTAGATGAAACTTATGTGAAATATATATTTCAACAAAATATTTTGATACATATTTTTTTGATCGACAATCGTGATTTTTAAAGTGGTGATAATGAGTTTTTTAAATGATATGCTTTCGAATGACGAATCCAACTGTAAAGAAAATTTGCGAATACATATAATTTATTTAAATAATACTTAAAAAATTTCATTTTTCATGCAATTTTTCTGGTTAAACATGAATTTACTTTCAAACCCTTTCGTATACGTAAACTGTGAACAAAAATAGATAATACTTATCCGCGGAATTTTCCGTTCTTTTTGGTTTAAAAATTCTTATATACATAATTTCGGCTCATTGTCATCTCTTTAAAATACAGGATTGCCGATTAAAGAAAAAACGTGTGAAATATTTGTTTGTTATCTACATCCCGCACAAGTGTCATCAAAATGAATGTGTCCAGGTTAAATACGTTCTCTTGTAAGTACAATTTCGCCGTTCCAAGATCTAATTATCCGATACCGTCATAATCTCAACTCACTTTCAGGAACAACAAAAACACCGAATAGGCTTGATTCAGAATCTAAAATGTTCAGTGAATTAATTGCATAACGCGTGAAATGAATACGTATAACCGTTATGTATAAACAGGTTCTGTGAAGTCTTACCGACATAAAAGATGGTAAAGTTAGGTCAATGCTTCGTATAGTGCTCACTTTGCACTCCAATTTGCTACCAAAAATCATGATAACCGTTGCGTGCTGCAACGTGTTGTCGTATACCCACCATTTTTCGTACAAGGCATCGTCTGCTATCGCTTTGCTCTTAAACAAAGATACAACTGCACTTATTCAGCAAAAGTTAACAATTTCTTATTAACATTTTCTTCTTACCGCTTCGAATAATTCCTGGATAGAGAAACACACCATGTATAGTTGCACTAACGCACCTAATGTGTACATTATTACCAGATACTTCTCTATATTGTCTGTACTGATCTGAAAAACATAATATCTTTATTATAAATTATTGAACAAAATTTATAACCAAATAAGTTGAAATACAGTAGAGTCTCGTTACATTGCCGAGTTGTTGGAGTCCACAATTGTTATTATAAATAGGTATTTGATATTATGAACAATTGTAATATAATTCAATTGTATTTTAACTTTAATTTTAATTGTATTTTAATTGTATTTAAATTCGATTGTATTTTAATTAGTATATAATGTAGCAATCGGTATTATAGAGTGTAATGTTACAATCGGTATTACAGAGTACAGTGTTGCAATCGGTATTATAGATTATATTGTGCAAACTGACATTATAAGCGAAGTCTCTGCCACATAAGATGCTTCATGCATTTTGATTTACTATATATGTAACGTTAGTATGAAAGATAGCTTGCATAATGTGTTACGGTGGCAATATAACGAGAGTCCACGTTCGTACCATTACGAACATAATGCTCAGGAAACAGAACCGGAAAACGCTGTTTATGTAAAGCAGACCGATATTAGGAGCCAGAATATCCTTTAGTATAGTAGCCATCCTAAAATAATTGAATAAGAACAAATATCACCGCAATTTCGATCTCCCCTATTATTCTGACTTATGCGATAAATGAAATAGACAGGTAAACGTAGCAAAACTAAACAAAACACACGAAGGCAACTCCAAATTTTCATATCAGCTTACAAAAAATTATTTCTTAACCTCTTCAGGGATCGAATACTTAATTTCAATTACAACAAAGAAAATTAATTGTATTTTAATTCATACTTGCTCAATGAAGAAAATGCAATATAAGAGATAAAGAGTACAAGAGGTTAATAGAATACAAGAATTGCTTCATTGGACCTCTCGAGCAGATTAAATTCTTGAGAATTTATGTTAAGGGCTAACGCCACTCTAGAAGTCAGGAAGAAAGATGATTTTCAGGAATTTTTTAAGTAAAAATCATACAAGTTATAAGGTCAGGGACAAAAGAGCTTTATTATATATGTTTTGAAGATGGTTTTAGAATTTCTTTAAACAAATTGAATCAAAAATGGCGGCCGCAGGTGCTTGGAAGCAATATGTTGGAATAATATTATTTAAACATTTACAAAAATAAATGTCAACAGACATATCCAAGGCTTTCATTACTTGCAATATGCAAACAGCCATATCTTCGGCAATGTCAAGTATATGTTTGCTAGTGGTTGCAGTAAATTAGCAGTCCACTTAAAAAAAAATTCGTGTTCCCGACTATTCCTGCACTTAAAACTTTTTTCACATATTCTACACACAATATAGCATCATTTGAGCAAACAAAAAAGAAAAATCGATTATTTTAATTTTCTAAAGTGGCGTTACCCCTTTAATAAAATGGTATTTTTTTGTTCCAGCTTGTAAATCACAGAGGATCGAACATAATATGATCTGAACGCCAGAAAGTATGAGCGTTAGGATTAGAATCGTTTGAATTAAGTTAAACTAACGAGTTACAAACGGATGAAGAACACGACAAACGTTTTTTAGCAGCCAGTATTACGGTATTTACTGAATAATAGATTCATAATGAAAAGCCAGCAGTCTCATTCGCTGCTTAACCTTCGGTTCATCGTCCTTCGGGACGCTTCCCGAAACGTCGTCCCTCTCCAGCGATGTTCCGCCATTACAACGAAGTATCTGGGCGAATCGTCTCCTCAGATATTTATACTGTGCCGTAATCATCCGGATCATGTGTATCATGTACAGATCCAAGCTAGCTTTCCTGGTTATGGCGTATATGTTTCCCAAAGACACGACCAATCCACCTGCTACGAAAACCTTGACGGAAAACGGTTCGCGGGAGAAGACAGCTGCCACGCGATAATCCACGTAATAGAACTGGTCGGTTTCGGTTATCTTGATAAATTGCAAAAATGCCCAAACGATCACGGAAACGATGCTGCTGATCGTGTAAAGTTGCAACATCTTCTCCAACGGCTTCACCGATTCGATCGTGATGCTTTCCAACATCACGTTGCCCTTGTTCAATGTACTATTCAGCTTCTCGATCAGTCGTCGTAGCAGATTTCTGCGGCTGTTCATGTAAACGCTTAGTATCATGCCTTCCAGGGTGACGGCTAATGTCACCGTGCTGTCCTTCAGCGATTTCTCCGCGGGCACATAACGAATACCAAGAATGATAACCGTCAGAAATGTTAGTTGTACCAGCCAAACGAACGGCCGATAGGTCTTTTTAATCCTCGACAGTTTCGTTTCTTCGCTTGTCACAGGTAACATGTTGCCTGATATTATGTTCATGAAGGCGTTGAAGCGATTCAAGTTCAGGAAATCCATTTTCGTGATTGTTAATACGTAGCTGGGGATCACAGTGATTGTGTCAAGTTTGGAAATTAGATTTCATATTCGGTTTCTTGTTTATGTAGAATAACGATTAGACCGTTTCTTAACAGGTTCTTTTAACTCGATCTATTAAACCTGAAATTAGTAGGTAGAGATTAGGTTAGGGTTACGGAAGAAGTTTCTTATTTATGCGTGTGGAATAATAATTGTTACAGCGAAACTTTTGTTGATTTCGATTATTATACTAATTATTATGTTAATAATGACATCAATTATTATATCGTTAACCTCGTCAGGGACCAATTTTAATTTCACTTACAACAAAAAAATTAGTTATATTTTAATTCATATTTGCTCGATAAAGAAAATGCAATATAAAATGTTTTTGAAGATGAAATAATATTATTCAATAGTGCTGAAACTACATTCTTAGACATAACAATTATTTTTCCACTCTAACAATCGTAATACTTCGCTAAAATTTCGGTTTACTTCGAGCAAGGAAAATCAGCTGTTGCTTGAACTACCCTTTCTGTACATACATACATGAAGATACTTTTAGTCCCCTTTAAAGTAATTGGAATTTACTTTCTGATTAGTAAATTTAAGAAAGACTAGAAATTTATTTTTTTAACGGCTTCGAAAGAAAATGTAACTTTATATAGATTATAAACTGACTCCACATATGTGGCCAAGGAAGTGAAGATGTTAATAGAAATACAAGTATTGTTTCATCGGAATTCTCCAACAGATTGACTTCTTGCGAATTTATGTAAAATACAATGGTATTCTTTAGCTTGTAAATTACAAAAGATCGAATTTAATAGCGTAAGCGATAGGATTAGAATTGTTTGAATTTGTTTAAGTCTCAACTTCCCCTAACGTGACTATCAGTGTCCGAATTAATTTATGACGAAGTTTCCATACCAAATATTAAACGTTACGGGCAAGAATATTTTTATCAGGAAAAAGTGCGATCGAGTCTCGCGATCGAAAATTAAAACGTCTTAATTAACACTTGGGTCTTCATCGTTTATTTTAAAAACATTGTTTGAAGATACATGTCGACGTTAAAGCACCCGAACGTTTCAAGAAGCTCGATAACTACTACCTATCGCTGCAGGGTGCCTGTTTGCCAATTTCTCGTGTTCTCCGACAACGCTACACTTTGTTGCATAAAACATATGCATCAAGGCAATTTAAACTTACCTATCGGTATAATTACTGGCCGGTCATTGCGATCGTATCTTTGATGTATGGCCCTTTAATCATTGTTCTCGAGCCAGCACGTTTACCCTACAACAAGGTAAACCCTGAAAACTGAAATAATTACAAAGAATCGACGTGACACTCGGCACAGCGGCGAATTATTAACACAGAGAATCATTCGGTATTCCGTTTGGCGAGAAATTACGAGCATCCACAATTTATCGTTTCCAGAACCGCGGAATCCTAAAGAACCGCAGAATTTGACGCTGTCCGACGCGAGATTAGTCGGCGGGAGACTACGAATTACTCTCAGATGGGTCAAACCAGCCTCGGACGTGCCGATAACGTTCTACAAAGTATTTTGGAGCCGTCTCGTGCACGGCCCGACCAACGATTCCATTCTCGTTTATCATCGGACCGTCCTTAAAGTAAGTTCCGATTGCAAAATAATCTTGCATTCGATATATTTATTGTTGGAATGTTAAAATTTTGCTTGTGGGGTGTCAAAATTTGACATCTTACCTCAGATTTATTGACATTTGATTCTTAACGCTTTTATACAGGGTGGCTGGAATAATCTGTTACTAAGTAAGTTCATACTGATGCGTTTGTCGATCCGCTCACGAAATCCACCTGAAAGTTGCCATATTTATAGTTCATTCAATTTGTTATATGCGTGCAGAAGCATTTTCGTATAATACATCTCAAAGGAAGGTTATAGTGATGGATTTGAAGCGTAATTCTGTAAGTGTTTTATATTTAGCTGGAACATCAGTTC
Organism: Coelioxys conoideus; assembly: GCA_947623535.1. NCBI lineage: Eukaryota > Metazoa > Arthropoda > Insecta > Hymenoptera > Megachilidae > Coelioxys > Coelioxys conoideus. The sequence continues at coordinate 7,823,021 of OX392451.1, read as the reverse complement.
CAATTATCGTTCCTGAGCTCCAGCATGTGAATGTAATCTATTTAATGATTGAATGTAATGTATTTGTGCTATTTTGGAGGCCAAGGTCAATGTAATGAAACATCGAAGTTTGGACGCTCGAAAATCAGCACTTGTCCGGGAATGGAAGAACCACAATTTCACGTGCGGGCAGCATGTGATTCATTCTTTCACCGTTTGAATGAAATTATTCGTGCAAAGGGAGGTTATATCGAGCAATGAGCATTAAATCATTTTCTTGAATGTTTCTCAACTATTTTTTTCCCTCGGATAAACCAAAATATTTAAAAATGTATCTGCTGCAGCGGTTTGTAGTTGTAACAGTTCATTCCAGCCAACCTGTATAATACATATGTATATACATATGTATCTATCTATCACATGTCATACACATTTAAAAATGTTTCAGTCTGCGCCAAAGAAACTATATAGAACATTGCTAGAGTTGCTCTTATAACGCCGTTTAATAAGTTGCAATAAAGAATTCGTTATGGTTGTTACAGGACAAGACCTGCTACGAGCTGAAGAACTTGGAACTGAAGTGTCAGTACTTTCTTCAGGTTCAAGCGGTGGCGCTGTACGGAAGTCGTCGCCTGGCATCGCGAAAAGCCTCGAAGGTGTTCAACAGCACCGACTACATGGCATACGGTAAGACGAAACTCGATGAAACTGTTCTTCCATCTGCTACTCTGATATCTTTGCCGAGCTTAATGATCAGGATAACAAACGAAGAAGTGCCCTTTCATTGAAGCCAACGTGGGGAGACGTTCCCGCAGGTGTGAGCGATATCAAACCGGCCTGCATCTCCGACGTATGATTTGCCACTGCGGAGAGGTCAAGGTACGGCTAGTTTGGCCGACGAACCACGAGGTTAAGGCGTACAACGTATCCTGGAGGGAGGAGTCCTGTCCGACCTCGCAGGATAAGCATGCGGCGCATTCGAAGAAAATTTCGTGGAAAGTTGTACAGGTATCCCCGAATTTTTATGTTTATTCCGCGGCAAAAGGCTGTTGGGGTTCAGGCTCTTCCTAGAGTGGGCACTTCACAAAGTTCTTTGGTGGTATGAAGATTCGAGGATTTAGGGATTCAAGGATTTGGGGATTTGGGGATTTGCAAATTTGAAGATCTGGATATTTGAGGGTTTCAAAATTTGAGAGTTTGGGGATTTGGGGATTTCCGAATTTGAAGATCTGGAGATTTGAGGGTTTCAAGATTTGAGAATTTGGAGATTTGCGAATTTGAAGATCTGGAGATTTGAGGGTTTCAAGATTTTTGAGAGTTTGGGGATTTGGGGATTTGCGAATTTGAAGATCTGGATATTTGAGGGTTTCAAAATTTGAGAGTTTGGGGATTTGGGGATTTCCGAATTTGAAAATCTGGTGATTTGAGGGTTTCAAGATTTGAGAGTTTGGAGATTTGCGAATTTGAAGATCTGGAGATTTGAGGGTTTCAAGATTTTTGAGAGTTTGGGGATTTGGGGATTTGCGAATTTGAAGATCTGGAGATTTGAGGGTTTCAAGATTTTTGAGAGTTTGGGGATTTGAGAATTTGAGGATTCGGGAATTTTGAAGGTTGAATATTTGAGAATTTGAGGGTTTTGGGGATTTGGGAATTTTTAAGGTTGAATATTTGAGAATTTTAGTATTTGGGGATTCGAGGATTTTGGAATTTGTGGACTTGGAGATTTGAGTAATCGTAAATTTGAGGGTTTGGAGATTTGAGGATTTGGAAATTTAAACATTTTGGAATTTGAGAATTTGGAGATTAGAGAGTTTAGGGATTTAAAGATTTGGAAATTTGAGAGTATGGGGATTTGTGGATTGTGAGATTGTGCACTCGAAAGCTTGAATTTGAGAATATTGAAATATGATAATTTAGGGACTTAGAAATAAAACAAATATAATTAATGACCTGGAAATTTGGAAATCTAGGGAATTGGGAATATAAGGATTCCAGAATTTAGGAATTTGGGAATGCAAAGATCTGGGAACGTATAACTTTTTGAAAAGAGAAATTCTGGAATATAGATATTAAAAAATTGGAAAATATGAAAGTTTAAATATTTAAAAATGTAATCACATAACCAAATTTACCAAACAACATCTTTATCTTATAATTTGAAGTAAAGACGAACTACATTGTTTACAGACGCCACATTTAGACATATGGCGGCTGCGAAACGGGTGCACGTATAACGTGAACGTAAGAAACATCTTCAACGACGATAGTATCGACAAGCATGGAAGCAACATCGAGTTTGTTGCTACCGGATGTCAGAATGAATATGATCACAAGGAGAAGAAATTTTCGAATGATAAGATAGCACAGTGTAAGAGTAAATCGTTGAGAACTAAACGGTACCATAGTGGCCTATCTCTGATATAACGATTTCTTGCGGTAAGTATGCGATTAACGCGTTCGGGTGTTTGAAGCGTAAATCTACAGGACGTCTTAAAAAAGATGCACACCATAAATGCTGCAGAAGAAACACTGCAATGCGTTACCATAAAATTTTATAGTATGACGTTTCTTTAAAGTACGTCGTTGAACAAGTTAACCCTTTTCAAATTTTTCCTAGGAAAAAGGATGTCGATGAAAAAGTCCATATCAGAAATCTAATTTTCATTTAACATTAATTATAATTTGTAATAAATCATAAACTTTATTCAGAGATCAGGAATATAATTTTTAATAATTACTTATTATTCAATTTTCATTAATATAGAATTACAAATAAGTTACATTTACAGATGACATAATCTGATGATTTTCAAAGATGAACGCCTAAGATTTCAACAAAGTTTCATTTTATTTTTAAAGATCGACGAGACAGTAAAAGATTCCTGAACTTGCTTCAGTATCAGTTTCAGAAAAACTGATAGATTTTCAGTTTTTGTCGAGTATACCTTTTTTGAGACGACCTGTATACACAGGCTCGCGAAAGTATTCGAATAATGGTATTAAGTTTAATAAAAAATACGTCGTGTCATTTTTAATACCCAATTAACCTACTTTCGGCCGAAGTAACAGCTTCGGGAGAGATTTTTCATGGGACGCAATAATTCCGCACTTACTTACGTTGACCCCACTGCTTTATGTAAGCGTATATCCCTCGTGAGCCTGAACGAATTTCCTTGAATATCCAGTTTGCGAGAAATTCGGACGATAACGCCATTTTTTTTTACCAACGTTGCCAACAAAATGTTCCCAAACGCGAATTGATATTAACATTCGTAGGATTAAGCGTAATTTAATGTTTTCTATTTTGCAATTTCGGAATTTTGATAATCGAGCGCTAGACATTCTGCGAATCGAATTTGGATGAAAAAAATATATTTTTTTATTCCTAATGTATAAGGTACAACGTGACGTACAAAAGACATATACGAACAAAATGGGTTTATAATTAAACCCGTGAACATTAACATATTTTTAGCAATAATATCGATATTTACAGAATTGTTACATATTTTAACACCATTTTACTGCTGGCGATTGTTTAACTTATAAACGTTCACCACTTAGCAGCGTTGCAATAATTGATAAGTTGCATTCTATCTGTCTTCTCTATTTACCGTAATTGTAATTTTATAAAGAAAGTCCATTTGTGTTGAATATCACGTGGAAAGTTTCATTATAAATAATGAGGCTCATACGTTTGGCTCGAAAATAAAATTCACATGTATGAAAAATATACTGCAAATTTCATATTTTGTTCTTGCAAAAATTCATCTCGTATATCACACATTTTATGCTTGTAAGCATTTGCACGAATATCCCCACGTGTTTATGTAAAGGATATCCAAACCTCTGATATAAATGCATGTAATATAATACTGCAACAAATAATTTCCTACTAATTGTTTTCGACGATGGTCAGGGTCTGCCTACATTACGTCGCCATTTTCCCTGCATTCTCACCAAAATAATTAAAACAAAGCTACAATACAAAGCAATATAACACTATACAACCAACAAGCAATATCTGGAAAATATTATGTGATTAAAAACACAATGCTTGATGAAAAATTCGAGGAATTTTAATCACCGTTGTGACAAGACCTCCATCACTGTCTGAAATTGTTTAGTGACTGGCACAAACAATTATCGTTATACAAACCGAATGAAATGACAATTGAGCTTAATACTAGCTCATATTGTCGCGTTTATGGTGTCACGTGTACTTAAACACCCCATCAACACAATGGTGGGACTCTATTCGATACAGCACGAGCCACATACTATCTCTATTATTCAATTATAAATAGACGGAATTATAACTATAACTATTACTCAATTTTAACATAGAGCTAATATAAAATTGATATAGAAGTTTTAATATAAATTTAGTATACAGGGTGTCCCAAAAGTGTTGAAGGAGCCGGAAATGAGAGGTAGGTGGGGTCATTCTGAACAACTTTTTTATTTGCGAAAATGTCGTATGGGGCTTCATTTCTAAATTATTAAGGAAAAACACCGACCAATCAGAGCGCGAGAATTGCGCGCGCTCAGAGGCAGAAGTGTAGGCCCGAGTCGCCATTGGCCGTTGTCGCGATCGAATCGCGTGGCGCGCGATTCTCGCGTTCTGATTGGTCGGTGTTTTTCGTTAATAATTTAAAAATGAAGTCCCATACGACATTTTTGCAAATGAAAAAGTTGTTCAGAATGACCGCACCTACCTCCCATTTCCGGCTTCTTCAACACTTTTGGGACAACCTGTATAATTTCCACAAATAACGTTATATTGTGTAACAGTGATATCTGAAGAGATCGAAGATGACGCAGCTCGATAAAATGATCGATTTGAAACGATTATTACGTGCAAAAATGTATCCAAATTGACGAAGGCACCTCGTAATAACATGCATCATATATTTCAACAGAAGTACAATTTCATTGTTGTCAGAATTAATTATGCGGTACCATAACGTGCTAATCTCACCTAGCCCTCAGGAACAATAAGCACACGGAATAGGCCTGATTCAGAATCTGAAATTTTCAGTGACTCAATCGCGTAACGCTTTAAACAGACACGTAATGTAAACCGATTTTATATCTCACCGACATAAAGGATGGTAAAGTTAGATCGATGCTTCGTACACTGGTCAATTTGCACTCTAATTTGCTAGCGAAAGTCATGATGGCTGTCGCACGTCGCATCGAGGTATCGTAAACGCACCATTTCTCGTAGAAAGCGTCGTCCGCAATTGCTGTACTCTTAAGAAAATAAATTACGACATTTATCGAGCTAGTTAATTTTTGTTATTCAGTTATTCTCACCGCTTCCAATAATTCTTGAATGGAGAAACACAACATGTACAGTTGTATCAACGCACCGATCGAGTACAATGTTATCAGATATTTCTCCATGCCTTCCGTGGAGGTCTGCAAATATATTTATTTATAAACGAAATTTTGCAAATGGGATGGGTTCAGACAACGCGTGTACCATTACGAGCATGATGCTTAAGAAACAGAATCGAAAGACGTTGTTTATATAAAGAATTCCGATGTTAGGGGCAAGCACTTTCCTTAGTATAGCAGCCATCCTGAAATAATCGTATAAGATTAAATAGAATCATTAAGTTAGGCTCTGGTATTTTACATCTTTCCCTTCTGTGATTCTGATCAAGCCTAACCATGGGTCCCAAAGTGTTAAAACAACAAGCATGTATATTCTTTGTATTATTAATTATATTTGGTCGTGTACAGGGTGGCCACGTTAAGCTATGTCACTATTCTTTATGCATTTCTGGTAGTGCAACTAAAAAATGTTTTAGACAAAGCTGTATCAGTATCTACTATGTTACACGGTCACATAGTTTTACCCCTTTGCGGTCCTATGTCGAGTGTAGCTCGACATGGCGTTTTTACTTGATCGTAGAAGTAATTTGGATAATTAAGTTGATTCAAGACATTTTCATTTGTTTGCCACTTGTAACAAATTAGAAGTACAATTTATTACGCAATCTGCAGTATTAGAATACATTTTATTGTAAACCCACTATTTCGTCTATTTTGTAAATTAATTCAGGAACTGTAGGTAAACGACATTAAGGACCGCAAAGGGTTAAATATGAAAAAATGCTTTTTACATAAAGAAGTAAACTTTGACTTTTTTTAAATGGCACCATATGTTGGACACGACAAGATTATTGCTAACATCGAGACGTGTTGAATACTGCATCAGACTGCATAACTTTGAAATGACATCAAACTCAAAAATTTTATGCAAACATAATTTTAATACGTTTATATATACGTATTATATATATATATATAATACGTGTATATTAATAATATATAAAATGTTGTTTTTATTTCAACAGTCAAAGTGTACGAACACTTTCATCCCTCACTGTACTAGATTTTGAAATAGTGATATCTTTATACGAATGGCCCAAACTAAAAACCATGAAATACCCGATCACTAACGTCCAAAAAAATCTCCATACAGTCAACATTACCGTATTTACTTAATTATAGTTTCATAATGAGAGGTCAGCGATCTCATTTCCTGCTTAACCTTCAGTTCATCCTTCCAAGGGACTCTAAGCCAAACACCGTCCCGCAAGTTCTTCGATGATCCACCATTACACCGAAGTATCGCGGCGAATCTGAGCCTGAGATACCTGTACTGTGCCGTCATCAATCGGATCATGTGTATCATGTAGAGGTCCAAGCTAACTTTCCTGGCGATGGCGTACGTGCTTCCCAGACACACGAAAAGTCCGCTCGCCAGGAAAACTCTGAGAGAAAACGGCTCTGCGGTGAATACCGCGGGCACACTGTAATCCACGTAATAGAACTGGTCGGTTTGTGTCACCCTGACGAACTGCAAAAGCGTCCAAACTGTGACCGGACCGATACTGCCGATCGTGTAAAGTTTCAACACCTTCTCCAACGGCTGCACCGTCTCGCACGTGATTGTCTTCAGCATCTCGTTGCCGTTGTTCAACGTGCCGTTCAGCTGTTCGATCAATCGTCGCAGCAGATCTCTACGGCTGTTCATGTAAACGTTTAGTATGATACCCTCCAGGGTGACCGTCATAGCCACCGTGCTATTTTTCAGCGAGTTCTCCGTGGGCACATAATGAACACCCACGATGCAAACTGTCAGGTACGATAACTGTATCAGCCAGACGATCAGCCAGTAGACTTTTGAGATTTTCGACAGTTTCGTTTTTTTGCTCGTCACTGGTAACATGTTGCCCGAGATTACGTTCACGAAAGCGTTCAGGCGATTCAGGTTTAAAAAATCCATCCTCTCGGGAGTTAGTTCGTCGCTGGAGAACGCGGCGGTTGTGTCAAAATCGAAAATTGGATTTCATATTTGGTTTCTTGTTTGTGGAATAACTGTTAGACAGGTTCTTTTAACTCGATCTGTGAAACCGCGAGGAGATCTGAAATTATTGTTGTTGAGGTTAGATTAGACTCCATATACAGTGGCGTGCACAAATTTCCGGCTGGCGACATTTTATACTCCAATTTATTTTAAATAAAGATTAATTATTTTTAATTATTATGAAATGTCATTTTGAGATATGGGAAAGAAAATAATATAGTAAAAGAATATTGTTTATGTTTGTAAGTACGTATAATGACTGGTTACATGTGCCATATAATGGCACTGGCAGGAAGCTGTTGCACGCCACTGTAGAAGTTTCGTATTTTTACAAGTGGAATAGTAATTGTTACAGCGAAGTTATTGCTGATTTTATCTGAAAAATCGTGAGATGATAAAGTATTACATCGTTAGCCTCTTCAGGGAGGAACTTTAATATCGGTTACAACAAAAGAAATTAATTTTATTTTAATTCGTATTTTCTCGATAAAGGAAATGCGATATAAAAAGTAAAATTCAGAATTTCAAAACAATAACTACAAATAAAAAAGTGTGAACGTTTGCTATTTATACAAAAACCATTATAATTTTTTTGAAGGTATTAATAAACACTGTACTTATTGTTAGTGCTGCAAATAAATTTTTGGACATAATTATTATTTTTACGTAAATTTAAGGAAGATTATAAATTTCTTTTTGCAACGATTTCGAAAAAGAAAATAACTTCATATAGATTATGAACTGACTGTCCACATATGTGACCAAAAGCTATTCGTATTCTCGAACACATTGACTTCTTGCGAATTTGTGTTAAATACAATGGTATTTTTTTTTGTTCCAACTTGTAAAATCGAATATAATATGATCTGAGTACTAGAAAGTGTAAATGTTAAGATTAGAATTGTTTGAATTAAGTCAACTCTTAAGTTCTGCATGAGTGTTCGAGTTATTTTACAATGAAGTTTCCGTATCAGATATTTAACGTTGCGCCAGAGGATATTTTCGTCAGAAAATGTGCGAATCTTGAAAATTAAAACGCCTTAATTAACACTTAGGTCTTTAATGTTTACTTTAAAAAATTTATCGAAGAAACATGTCACCGTTGAAGACACCCGAACGTCGTTCCAAAAAGCTCGATAAATACTACTTACCTAGAGTCTCCCTGTTTGTCCATTTCTCATACTATTCGACGGTACTATACTCGGTTGCATTAAACATATACATCACGACAATTTAAACTTACCTTTCGTTATAATTGCTGGTCGGTGCGATCGTATCTTTGATGTATGGCCCTTTAATCATGGCTCTCGGGCCTAGCCAGGAACGAAGTGGCCTGAAAACTGAAATAATTACAAAGAACCGATATGACACTGGTCTCGGCGACAAATTATTAACACAGAGAATAGTTCGGTATTCCGTTTGATGGGGAATTTCGAGCATCCCTTAGAAGCAATTTAGCGTGTGCAGAACCACGGAATCCCGAAGAACCGCAGAATTTGACGTTGTCAGATGCAAGTTTAGTCGATGGAAAATTGCGAATTACCCTCAGACGACTCAGGACACGCTGATGACATTCTACAGAGTGTTTCAGAACAACGCCTGGCAACGATTCCATTCTCCTTTATCGCCGAGCCACGAAGGTAAATTTCCAAAAACCATACACGTTCTCGAAAATAAAACGCACATGCGTTATGCACGAAATATATGTATAACTGTGCCCATAATTATGAAAGCGGTCCGAGTCACATATGTTTGGAGACATTTAATAAATTACGTTTAAATAAATTAGAAAATATTTTCATATCATGCAACGTTTTAAATTAGAATTTTATTACTCCGGATTAATTAATGAGAATTTATTATGGATGTGAAATTTCTTGTTGTTCTTGTGACAATTGTTTTTAAAATTTGAATCGATGACTTCAGTTTTATAGAACATCTTATAGGATTCATTTTTTCAAGAATCTCGTCCATTGAATTTGCTCTTCGTGTCGTTGACTCTTTTAATGGTTTCGTTGAAATAAAATCCGGCTACCGCATTTGTTTGACCAAAAATGTGTTTCTTCTCCTACACTATGAATTCATAATAATACTCAGGCTCGTATAAACAATTTGCCTTTTTTTATGTTTATTTCTATCATCCCAAAATCGCTGTCATTCGATAGAAAGGAATGATACCAAAAATTTGTGGTCTATCTTTTCAATATTATTATTCAAAGACAATTTTCATCCATGGCAATGCCAAACTCAATTTTTTTTTTTAATTTTTGACTTGGACCACTTTCATAATTAACACTAAATGAATTCCATATAATATAGAAATAACGATCACTATATAATGGTTCGTTCTTGATAATACAGTAAAAATTACATTGAATTAATTTAGTTTATAATACTGTGGTGTGAAATAACATACATTTCTTAATTTTGACTTAGACCACTTTCATAATTATGGGCTCAGCTGTATTAAGAAATGAGAAATTGGTTGTCATAACACGGTTTTATATTCGTATAACAATTATACATAACAAATCAACATTAATGCAGGTATACAAACTTCATGTAAAAGCTATACAAAAATCTTCGCACAAATTCGTTACACTGAAAATTGTCGTATTTGAACGAACGTGCAATTTTCATAGGCAGCAAATGTATTTAAAAAATTTGCAAGTTCGTAGGTTCGGAAATCTGTAGGGCAACGATGAGTGTATTTACAAATTTGACGAATTTAACACTAGATTTACGGAACGAGCCAAAATGACTCATGACAGATTTCTTAATGTAAATTACAAAAACTATATAGAAGTTTTCATCGAAATGCATGTGAACTTTTGTCAAGACAAAGGATCATTGTATAAACCAGTTTATGTATCATACCTTATTTATTTTCCCTTGTACTCTAGTTTAATTTAAAATAAAATTGTCATTACACGTCCGTAAATCTAGTGTTAAAAGTGTTCGACTTTGAAAAAGATGATCGTGCCCTTTGGCGGGCTCTCGGTTTGCCCTCGCTAACTGAAACAATTATCGTTATATACTCCACAAATACAAAAGCATAACACTCTTCTAAATCATCGACAACAATCGGAAGCACCCTTCCGTTAAATATCTCCGCAAACACGATCCTCTCTACGCGTACAGGATGTACAATAAAAAGTGTCCATCGTAAATTGGCACTTGAACGGACAAAAATTGAACGATGAAACGTCGACGAAAAATTAAGCGATGAAGAAAGGGCTGTCATATAACGCTAGCAATATGTACTCAATTAAATGTTGGACATCCTAACGGCCGCTTTTTTAGCACCCTGTACTCGAGTCACGTGCTGAAAGCACGTAACCGCATAAACATCGAGTCGATCACAATCGCGTTAATTAAATACGTCTATCATTTCGCGTGCAACAGTTTGCACAGCAGAATACCGAGACACGTCAAGAATAAATTGGATGTGACGGCGGTTGCTGCAGAGTAGCCATCTATGTGGTGATAAACCTTCCTCTCCCCGAGGGACTGTGTCGGTCTGTAATTGAAGCTCAACGTGCCGTTGTTCGATTCGATGTTTTTGAAAACTTCCAGCTACAAGAAAATCGAACGAGCCCGTCAGAACGACATCGACGCCATGATGTTCATGTTTCGTGCATTGTATTAGGTGGATCGGAAAGTAATGTCGTATTGTGATATTCATTTTTTTTTCAGGTATTTTGCTCAAAAATCAATTGATTTTTATCGATTCGGCATAGAAAGTTTGTACAATAAATAGCAAGAAGTTGTTGATAACAAGGGTGATCACATCATCGATTAAAAATAAAAATGTAGTAACAATTTATCTGTTTGACATTACTGCAAAATAACGAAATTGCTTTCCGGTCCCCCTAATATTTACCTGTGCATCCGAGATCGACAATTTTTCAGCGAAAATGAACCACATTACGGACTCTTGACATGCCGGTGTGGTCAACGAGCCGCTATATTGGTAATAGCTAGCGTGGTTCTTCGGCAATAAAAGAAAGGGTACCACCTTGGACTCCGTCAACTCCGTGATCTTACCCACCCCTTTCGACACTAATTCCGTAGCCTTCACGATTGGCATTAGGCTCAGATTGTCTTCGTCGCTCAACTGAAATTGCACACATTAGTATCATACACAGGGTGTCCTATTTCCGTTGACATTGTAGAAAATCTTGGACACGTGTGATTTAAGAGAGGTATATCATTCCAAAACAAAAATATTTTCTATGTTATAAAATATAATTAAACAACAACAAATGAACATGACATAACGTCGAAAGAATACTTAAAAAAAATATTAAAAAGAGGATGGTGTATTCACATTATGTTATTTCCTTCGTTTTTGACTCATTTGTTATTGTGTTAGATGTATACATAACATATGGCTGTATATGTTTAAATATAAATAATGATATAGAAAATATTTTTGTTTTTTATTTCTATATTAAGAGTGTACGAATAATTTTGTTCCTCACTATAGATATCTCAAAGTACAGTGAACTCTCGCTATATTGCCGTAAACAGGGAACATCTCGTTCCTCTTGAAAGCGTACCTCAAACAGAACCGCAACAACTGCTATACCATTTTCGTGTTGCGATGCCATACTCGTGTCGTTATAGCTACCGCTATGGTGCACTAAGTGTAGCTCTAGCACGTCACGAGTGCCATCTATAGTGTGCTCTGCAGGCCAATGGAAGTGCATTTGTTCCAGAATGTACTTGGTTGGGAGATTCGCCCCTTCGAGCTGTGTAGGTACTCCTTCCAATTGAACTTTAACTGCGACAGAAATCAGGCAATGATACTATTATTATAATCGCAAAATGTATTTACGATTATCTTGCGTATCGAACTGCATATGTGGAATCATTCAAATGTCATATAATTTGGTGAAATGAAAGTATTACCAAACGACGAAGAAATTTTGTTGCTCACAAAATCTTTCGTCGATGTTTCAACACTAGAAGCACTGTCATTAAATGCATACTTACTTTAAAATTGAATATAAAGTAAAAAAATAAATAAATAAATACTATATCAACACCTAACATATACAATCATTTCATTAGCTCAATAAATCATGACTGACATTTGGATAAAAGGGCTGTAACAAAATTTTGTAATATAAAATGTCAAACCTATGGTCGTTTTGGCCCATTGGTAGTTCTAGTGTTGAAAGTGAAATGGCTGACGGTCATTTACGTAGACGAACATAACTTTCTAATATAAAACCGTGTGAAACTATATTAAATTATTTAATACGTTTGTGTTTTTTTACGATCGAAAGCGGAAGTATCAGCCGTCGATCAGTTACCAAGACAGGTAGACTAAGTTCCGATTATGTGAATCACCCTGTATAATAAGTTCTTGCGTTTCTGATAATCAAGAAGTATGTCTTTATTCGCATACCAGAATGACCATTGTTGGAGACTTCTGCAGGGTATGCAAAATCGTATCCGATAAATTTAAGAGCACCCATATCCGTTTTCATGGCGTTTTCGGTGACGACGTTTATGGGAGACTGCCTCTTTCCTGTAGCGCACAAGCCCGGCCATTGCAATGGACCTTGAAAATAAAAATTTCTCTGTTTCATTGAAAAATTAATTTTTCATGATGTTTATGTTAATATTTTGCGGTGAGGAAATTTGTTCAGTATGTTAATTCACTGTTCCCATTATTTCAACTTTTAATTGTTAATTACATTATCACTCATCAAATTGCAATTTTTATTTTTCTTAATTGGAATTCTTATTTATCCTAATTACAATTTTTATTTATCGTATTTGCAATTTTCATTTCCCTTAATTGGAATTTTTATTTATCCTAATTGCAATTTTTAGTTGTTTTAATTGCAATTTTTGTTTATCCTAATTGCAGTTGTTATTTTACCTAATTATGTTAATAGGCACTCTGAATCATTTACCACCTAATTACTTAAGCTGATCATATTACATAGATAATCTGATTTATTTGTTAGGTAATTATATTGCATAACCTAACTTTCCGCCATATTTGCAACGTCTCCAAAATACGTGTCGATTAAATAGGGAATTTCATCGTTATGGTTATTTATAAATACTAGTAGAGCCAATACATACATTTACGCTATTTTTAATTAAATTTGATATTATACCAACAGATGGTTACCATGTTTGCCCCAGTAGGACCAAGCATCGTCCGCTTGTGCCGTATATAAACCTGAAACAAAATGATTCGATTTATTAACAAATTCTCCTTATGCACAAATACAAGACAATTGTTTATACTACATAAATGTAAGAAACAGAAGGTACAGATTTATTGTTCATAATTACTTAGACTTTGACTATATTTTTGTATAAAAAAATATAAAATATTTTACGCGAAAGAAAATATTCGTCTAAAGGAATATAAAATATTTTGCTCGAAAGAAAATATTCGTCTAGAGGAATATAAAATATTTTGCTCGAAAGAAAATATTCGTCTAAAGGAATATAAAACATTTTAATCGAAATAAAATATTTGTCTAAAGGAATATAAAATATTTTACACAAAAGAAAATATTCATCTAGCGTAATATAAAATATTTTATACGAAAGAAAATTTTCGTCTAGAGGAATATAAAATATTTTACACAAAAGAAAATTTTCGTCTAGAGGAATATAAAATATTTTACACGAAAGAATATATTCGCCTAGAGAAATGTGAAGTATTTTACATGAAAGGAAACATTCGTTTAGCGGTATACAAATTATTTTACACGAAAGAGAATATTCGTATAGAATGATATATGTGTACAAAGATTTTGCAGTATAAAAGCGATTAACTGTTAATTGAAATTGCAATCGTTGTTGAATTTGAAATCGGATAATGGCCGACACTGAAACGTGATGAACGGTGATTTCTTCGATACGCAAACGAAAGTCCGGAAACCGATGATTGAGTAAATGGAACAAACTATTAGCGTGTCACATCCTACTGTACATCGAATTGTACGAGGCAAAGGGTAGTAACCATGCCATAATTATATTCAAACGTAATAGTACTCGCACGTTGCGACGAACTGATTTCGGCTTTCGCAACGGTCGGTATTGCGCGGAACGTTTATTTTAGGTTAAAAAATCCGGGAATTTTTCATTGCATCCGTTTTATTTATTTTCTTTTGCAACCATATTGTTATCTCTACAGTTTTATAAATACTCAGAATTGTATGAGTGTTCTTATCGACACAAACGAATCAAGATAACTTGGGACCCGTGTCAAATCGTTGTGGGACCGCTTTGAAGAAAGCCGAAGCGTAAATTTCTGTACAAATAGATTCACGATAGAATTCACAGATATTTACAAATTGATAAGCTTCCGTGTATATACGACCAAACTATTTTACAACAGAAATTGCTCGGTATCCTACCGAAAATCCTTCTGAACTTTTCACATATTAAAATATATTTTTTAAATATTTTCTTTTTTTTATATAGGTCTCATCAACTTCTAGATTATTAGCGACGCTTGATAGTTTTCCTACGAATTTGTTACACAATTTGATTTCTTTTAAAAACTTTAGCAAGTCGGTTTTCTTTCCATCTTCCAAGTTATCCCTGATGAGTGGTTTCAGATGGTACTTTTGTCGAAGTGTGCCATATTTTAGACAGTGTAAAAATATGTTAAAATATTTAAAAAATAAAAATTGTTAAGAACTTCGTTTCGTTTTATACACACAGAGAGTAAATTAATTTAGAATGAATAAAAATTATTTCGGTCGCAAAAATTGAAGGGTAAAGGTCATGATCAGGGCCCAATTTTACCCCCCCTCCCCGCCCGCAGGTTGATCCGTTCCTGCTTATTGACTTTGCGATGATTGAAATCACTAGATATCGAAGTTGCACTTTGATACGTGCGATAATATATAAATAATTTATATAAAAACGATAAGAAGATAAGAGGGTATAAAAATAGAAAGTGCAATGTGCAGAAGTGTCACACGTCTATTTCCACGCATCCTAGATATGGAACGCATAATGCTTGCAAGCTCCGGAAGACGAAATATAGACTCGCAAGCTGTGCAACTCAAAACCCTGAGATTTCAAGCTCGAAATTGAGACGCAAACCGGCTTTGAAATTGGGGCGCGTATCTTGCAAGCACGAAACACTTGATTCTCTATTATGCAAGCATCAGAACAATCTAACTCTAGCTTGAAGAGTGAAAAAGTCTCGAACCGTCTAATTTTCAAGGTACAAAGCACGTGAGGTTCAAGCTTGCAAGCATCGGTCCATAAAAATCCTAGCTTGCAAGCTCCAAATAAGATAATCTGAAACTTGAAAGCTCTGAAACACGAAAAATCTCAAATTTTCAAGTTCCAAAATACTCAAGCTCCAGCTTGCAAGCTCTGGGACATAATGCTAGCTTAGACACTCTAAAAAGAACAACACTATAGATTCTCAAAGTCTGAAACGTTCAAATCAGAAATGATCAATTTCGAAAGTACTAAAAGTACCAAACTTGCAAGCTTCATTCTGAAAGACCAAAGCTTTCATAGTTTTACGTTCCGTAGATTGCAAGCTCCCGGTGTCCGAAACATTCGAGCTACCAAAACGATCTTGAATTTCGAAGCATGAAAGTTCTGGAGCTAGCAAACTTGAAATCTCGAAAGATCTACAACTCTGTAATCCCCATGAGCTGAAAGCGCACAGTCTCGGAAGTTTCAAGGTTCTCGAAACCACAAGTTTAAAATATTGAAACTATCGAGCTTGCGACGTGAGAAAATCTCCTCTAATACCTAACGTAAATACTTTTTTTGGGGGGAATGTAACTTGTGCAATTAGAACTTTTATTAATTAATAAAATATTTGGAGAGAAGGTGATAGGTTTGTTAGGTTAAGTTAGGTTCTCCCTAGGCTGCACCAAAATTGAATAGGTTAGGTTAGTTCAGATTCTCCTAAATGGATTAAATTATTACTGATTACCATACATCCTTTTCCATTTTCTTTTAAATTAACCTATAAATATTGCAACGAAAATTAAATATGTATTGCACTGTGATAGATAATCTATGAGTAATATATGTTTAGAAGTATCCTATATGTTCTCAGCATAAATCACCATAAGTTCGAAGAATACAGATGGCTAATATCCTTAGAAGAATAAAGCTATCATCTGTCTCATTTTGAATGATCAATAACATTTAGACTACTTGATCAGTAGGAATTGACCATCGAATAAATAGTACATACGTTGCATCCAGTTGCCAACTTATCAGACACTCGCGTTGCGCTGATCCAACAACTTTAATTTCACGCAATTGTATAAACGACAGTAAACTAAGCTCACCTGTTTTTCTTTTTTTCGAAATCATTTTCTCGGCAGAAAGCCTTTTTTGATGACGTAACTAAGATTTCCGCGATGAATTTTTAATTGCTACAGAATCGAACAACGAACGAACGCCATTGCTTTTAATTTGCCTTTGTAGTTACGTGTACACGACCTATCAACAATTCAGACGAATTTTAATGAGCATAATGCACTCTTCCGGTCATTAAGCAGCGTATCTTGTTAATCTATATTTCTGACGAATTTTCTAATAAACATTACCGAAAGCTTGGACGATCGAATTGTTCGCGAATATAAAGATAAGGAAATTAGTTTCGGTACAGTGTTAATACGTCGAACTGCCGATTTCGAAACGCGAACCGTCCGATTGATACGATTTGATAAGATAAATGTCCCGCGAAATGACACACTCGCCACGTCAATTTGAAGTTTATGCTTTGATTAAAATGACCAGAGAAACATTTTGTTAATGTTACACTTTCAGACAAGATAATATGTATTATTTTTATTTTTATACAATTTGTATACTGATTCGAGATTTATATTCAATTGTTCATAGTCAGATTTGTATATAAAAATATATAAAATGATCTGTGATTATGAACCAAAAGTTCACCATATTCTTACAATATGATGTTTCTATGCATACGTTATATTTATGTGTTAAAAATGTGATCCATTATGTTTATTATAGTTTACATCTAATAGAATATGTATAAGTAATTTTGAGAAATACCTGCTTACAATGTGTCAAAAATTTAAAACAGTATATAAATAATAATAAATATTTACATTATTTAAGCTGTCTTTTCGTTGTTATAAGATAACATTTTTTTTATTTCCAAATGTGGAGGCGAAAATTGATGACAAAAATAATATTGAGGAAAGTTCAACCGAAAATTGATAAAAAAAATTATATTGAAAGAAGTAAAAGAGAAAATTGATGAAGAACATAATAAAGTAGGGAAGAAAATTGACGACAAAAACAATATTGAGGGAAACAATGAATGAAATTAACGAAAAAAATAATACTGATTAAACTAAAGAGTAAATTAGCAACAAAAATAATATTGAGAGAAGTGGAGGCGAAAATTGATGGCAAAAATAATATTGAGGGCAGTACAACCGAAAATTGATAAAAATTTATACTGAAAGAAGAAAATTTATGAAACAAAATGATATTGAGGGAAGTAAACGAGAAAATGGATGAAGAACATAATAAAATAGGGAAGATAATTGACCGCAAAAATAATATTGACGAAAGCAAAGAATTAAATTAAGGAAAAAAAACAATATTGAATAAAATAAAGAATAAATTTGATGAGAAAAACAAAACCGAGTAGAGTAAATAATGAAATCGATGAAACGAGCTAATGTCTACAGAAGCAGAGAAGAAAATCGGCGAAGAAAAACAATATTGACTAAGACAGAAGGGAAAATCGATAAAACCGTAAATATGAATAAAACGGGAAGTGAAGTGAAGCGGTTCGGAAAAAGTGTAGGTGTCATTCTTACCTATGACAGTAAGAACAATAACGCATAAATTCCTCATCGTTAGAATGCTACCTGGAACTGTCAGAGCTTAGATGACCCGGTGACACGTACGTGATGACGATGGACATACAACTGATGTTCGTGTCGTTAATCTAGCTGGATAGCCTCGAGATTACACGAGGCCCTACTACAACGAGCTTTACTTTATGCATCGTGTCCACCATTGTGGTGGTTACCGATGTGTGTACGAGCGCGTTCGCCAATTAACCCCCCATCTGCATAAAAAGCAAATCGAATGTCAGACCGCATTTCGTATTTCAACTTATCTCGTTTCGATAGAAATTTCGCTTTTCGAAACAGTTCGAATGTATCGCCGAATGCGCAATATCGAATGCCATACGAATTGTTTATGGGTGAAATATCCTGCAAAGGTAGACCCGCGAGTACAGAAACTGCTCGGTAATTCCTCGCCTCCGGGGCTCTGGAGGCGGGCCTCGGTTGCGAAAAACGCTTCAAGTACCACTTTCGACGATTGTAATTGAATTCAGCGAGTCGACGAGTGTGTATGGATGATGTAAAGTCATTTTATTTTAATTACGAGTCAATTTTTTGCGAAATACTTGATTATATTTGAATTCGTTCGTTGTACTGTAGCTTGGGACGTTTGAGGAAGTCAAATTAGATTTTTTGATAGAATTATTTATAAATTACTGATCTTTGAGGGACAAATTTTCGTTCGACCATTTTCTCTCTCTCTTTTGACGAGTATTTAATTCGACTAACTTTGCACTTTGCAAAATTAAATCTAATATTTTTGTTCAATACAAAAATTTGTTCTTTTTAATTGTTATCTGACTCTTGAGGTTCCAAAATGTTGTATTTAATATTTAAGACGATTCATTATATTCGTGTTAAGTCAAATATTTGTTCACGATAAAATATGGATAAGATTTTAATTTGATTTAAAGAATAATGCTTCTCAGAATAAATTGTTAAGCACAAATAGTTGTGTCACCTCGCGACAAGAATAACTACGACTTTGTTTAACACCTTGAGTGCCACCATAAAACAGTTTCAATTTCTTTTGGGAAGTAATTTTATTTTCGATAAATTTTATAGACAATTTTCATAATATTCTATCCTGATTTATTCGATAAATTTTAATATATTTACAACAATTCTTTATCTCTTATTATGTTACATGTTTCAACTAAAATTATCGAGAGATTTATGTATGAATTCATACGTCACCCGAATGTGGGTGACATGGCACTCAAAGTGTTAATATACTTTGTTCTTTATAGAAAGATCACGACAAGAATATTAACAAAACACAAAAAGTCACACATCTGAACACTGAACACACAACAAACTCCTCCCGACGCAATAATTTGATTTAAATGTCAATAAAAACATTCAACGAATAAGTTCGTAACGCTTCCAAGGTTTTTATTTATTATTACAATTACAACCGCGTTTAGGACATCCGTCTTTCTTTCATAAAAAATCAATAAATAAAAATGTTCGATTAAAGTAAGCATTCATGGTAAATTCTTCCTTTTTTTAAATGAAATTCGTGGAGGAAAAATGGAATAGAATTACCTGAATAGAAGAAAGTTAATAAAAAAATGAAAAATCTCAGACACATTTCGAATGCACGTTTTATGCGATGATACAACGTGGACGACAACTGAAAGTGAACTGACCTTCCTCACAAAATTTCTCAGCATCATCGATGCATTCAACCACTCAGGGTTTGGACGATGCTACTGTTCAATTAATAGACACCGCTTTTACTATCTATTCATTGGTGCAAATATAGAAACAGAACAACTGGAATAATGACATGTTGCCTAATCAAATTTTCAAATTCGCCGCTCGTTCAATCTCGTTCTGTAATAATTTTATTACAACAGTATATTAATTTTACATATTCGATTTTTTCTAGCATCAGACTTTGCGAACTTACCTATTATTAAATTAACAAATTTCTAATTTTTAAATTTTTAAAGTTAGAAACTTCCAAAGTTCTCATTAGGAAATTTCCAGTTCATAAATAATTAAGGATAGGAGCTTTCAAAATTCAAATTTTCTTGATATAGAAATTACAAATTTTTAACGATAGGAAGTTTCAAAGTTCAAATTTTCTAATTGTTGAACTTACAAATGTTACAGATTGGAAACTTTCAATATCCAAATTTTCCTGATATTGAATTCACAAATTTTTTAAATTAAAAGTTTCCAAAGCTGAACTATTCTAAATATTGAACTCACAAATTTTCAGAATTAGCATAATATTAAGGAACATGTTACCCTGCATACATTGTCAGTTTCACGAATCCTCATCTGCATCCTTCTGCGTGGCAATATAATGAGAGCATACTGCAACTAAAAAAAATGAAAGACAATCCTTCTACTAATTTTACTTCGACACTTTATTTGAAAAGTAATTAATTATGAAATGGAATAAATAAAAATGTCTAGTGAACAACAGACTCCACCGTATAATAATTATATCTAATAATTAAATATAATACACATAATAATTAAATATAATGTAGTAATCTCAACAATTTTATAAATTTCGCTGATAAATCGCAACGCAATTTACAAATTTCGAAATGATACAACATATTATTCTACGAATAATAAATAAATGTAATGGCAATATAAAGGGAGTAATTTATCTATATCGAATGATCAAACCACACCAAAAATCGTTTTTTCTCAAAACATTACATTCGTTTGTTCTTTCGTTGGTAGAAAGATTATTATTTTGTAACAACATAGGCCAAAATCTACTTCTATAACAGCGTAAAATAATATAATTTATACATTTTATTGTGTCTCTAAGTATAAAATCCTTTCTGCAATTTCTGCACACGTAGTATTTGTTCCGCCGATAAAAATAAGTCTAAATGTACACCGAATAATCTTCCTCGTTCTTCGGACCTAAAAATATCTAAAGGAGACCAGATCATTCGGTCGAATTTTCCTGTTCACCCTCTAAACCATATTCCGGTATTAACCCTTTGCGGTCCTATGTCGTGTGGCTCGACATGGCGTTTCTCTTTGATCGTAGAAATACTTCGGATAAATAGGTTGGTTCAATACGTTTTCATTTCTTTGCCACTTGTAACAAATTAGAAATATATTTGTTACGCAATCTGCATTATTAGCAGGGACGGTTTACACACTAGGCCCAGGCCTAGGGCGCCGATCGTGAAAGTGATAACTAAAAAAAAAAAAAAAAGGAAAAGAATAAAAATTTTAAATTTGTCTTATATTTGTTGACCATTATATGGAGGGCGCTAATTTCATCGGGCCTAGGGCGCCAATTGTTGCAAACCGCCCCTTAGAATACATATCATTGTAAATCCACTTCTTCATCTATTTTGTAAATTAATCAAGGAGCTGTAGGTAAAATAAATTAAGGACCGCAAAGGGTTAAGATGTAAAAAAAATACCGAATACCGGTATCAAACTTTTGATCCAACACTGCAATGCCTACACACGATGTTCCAATCCGGAGCACTGTGCGACGTAAGAAGGAGAGAACGCCGGCGTGGAGGAGAGGCTAGAGCGCGTGTAACACGAAGCTACGGCTTCGTCCAGAAATAGAAAAGCGGCACGAAAGTCATTCAGTGCCGGCTAACGTGTAGTTTCCCTGGCCGAGTGTATTGTTGTCCGACAACAACTCGGGATCGACTGCAAGGAAAAATGACTCGTTCCCCGATCAGGTCCTCGCTGAGGAGCCGGGACTCGAACTCGACGTCGACCGACGTGGACCCTCGCGAACGTATCAAGGACTGTTGCCGGAAGTTGATCGCGTTCATGTGCACGCAGGTCGGCGTCGGCGGACTGGTGGTAGGTTATGCCATAATAGGAGCGTTCGGTTTCGCGTCGATCGAGTCCCAAGCCCAAATCCCGACGACGGTTTGTGCCCGCGACTCGATCAGACGACAGTACGCGATCGAGTTATGGCTGGGCACCGCCGGCAACCAAACCGTCAACGTGTTCGACCGGACGACGTTCTTCGACGTGTCGGATCGTATCCTGCGCGATTACCAGGACAACTTCACGGGTAGCTACGGCAAGGAGAACTGCAGCGGACTGAAACCGGCCGATTTGTGGTCGTTCCCGGCCGCCATGATGTTCTGCCTGTCCGTGTTCACCATGATCGGCTACGGGACCCTGGTGCCGCAGACTCCCTGGGGAAAAGCGGTCACGGTCATCTACGCTGTCCTCGGGATACCCCTTTACGTCCTGTACTTCCTGAACATGGGCAAGGTGCTCGCTCAGACGTTCAGGTGGCTGTACACCTGGCTGCACGAGTGCACCGGAAAACGGAAGCCGGGACAACGGATCACCGTGCCGTCGACCGCCTGTCTGTGGGTGATTTTCGCCTACGTTCTCGCCGGATCCATTATGTTCGCCGAGTGGGAAGGATGGGACTACCTGGACAGCGCCTACTTCTGCGTCACGTCGCTGTGCAAAATTGGCATGGGTGATCTGGTACCCGGTTGGACCCACGGCGACCTAACCGCGGACGGTCAGACTAAATTGATAATAAATTTTGTTTATCTGCTGCTCGGTATGGGACTGATCGCCATGTGCTACGACCTGATGAAAGAGGACGTTTACGTGAAGGCCAGGGAACTGAAGGAGCAATTCATTCAGATTATCGACGCGGCCCACTATCAGCTGGAAATTTGCTGCAGGCCGCACATACAGGATACCAAGTAGATCGATTCGTGTTGATGTTGAATAGGTGATTTATGCCAACGTAAACGTTACTGGTTTCTTTTATAGAATGCGAAGGAGAGCGTTAGAGAATGATACACTGTAACCGCATCGTGGAATTTGCGAGCGAATGTATATGCTGCTGCTGGAAATAGTCTACACGAATAACATTGATTTTCATGTGATTTTGTACTCGAAAGTAACAATAATGATTTTATCGATAACGTATTAATCTTTCATTTCTACGGTCCTGTCTTATTTTTAATAACAATTTAACGCATCTGATTCGATGCGACAACGATGTAACAACAATGTCCATAAAATAATTTCAAATTGTTACAATAATACAACTTCATTGCAAGTACAGACGATTTGAAATGCTTATGCTAAGAGTATTCCTTCGAGTTTGCCGCAAAACTTTAGATTTTAGGTCAAATATGATTTCCTACGAAAAGTAATGTGTTGTGGGTATTTTAAAGTTTGCATTTTCGCGCGCTCCTTGAAAACGGTACTTCTAGCGCCATCTAGCGGTCGATCGAGAAACTGTGAAAATAGAAAATAGCGTTTTTCCGCAAAATAAAACACTTTCACGTGTTAATGACGCTCTCAAATTATTCTACGATCCCAATAGAGTTAAAAAAATGGCATTATGGTGAGCTTGGACATTTATATTGGAAAATAAAAAAAATTGGATTTTATGGACCACAAAATCCTTAGCCATCTAGCGGTGAAACGTGCGAACTAATGGAACTAATTCTCTAATACAATTTTTATATTAATTCATTTCTCCTGCTTGTTAACGATTATATAGCATTATCAAGGTATTTTAAATTACCGCCTGGAAGGTATTGTCGCATAATAAGTTGAGAAAATCAATATTTATAAGTTAAGGTATTCCAAACTTTGTCGTATTAATTCCGATTTCTCAGTACATGAAACGCTATTCTTTTAATATCCATTCCTAACAGTTTTAGAGAGTTATGACCGTGTTTTTTTCCGGTCCTTAAAGATCGTAGAACATTCTGCTTGTCCCGAAATTGTGTAAAAGTGGCTAATTTTGAAAAAGAAGAACAGAGTTTTCTAATTCGTAAGATCCATCATTCGCCGGTAACTGTACCGTTTTCAAACTGAATTATTAAATATTGATTTTTTCCATTCATGGGACGATAAAATGCTTTGTTAAGCAACATGAATTCATTGTAAAACTTATGTTTATAAGTCGGAACAGTCAATAAATACGAAAATTCCATTTCAAGTTTAGTTCCATTAGTTCTCACCTGTTACCGCTAGATGCCTGAGGATTTTGTGGTCCATAAAATGCAATTTTCTTCATTTTCGAATATAAAGCTGCAAGCTTATCATAATGACATTTTTCTTACTCTATCACGTCCGTAGAATAATATGCGAATGTAAACAAAATGTAAAATTGCCCTATTTTGCAGAAAAATGCAAATTTAAGTTTCGGTAGTTTCTCGCTTTGGCGCTAGATGGCGCCAGTAGTTTATTCAAACACAGGCGCGAAAATGTTGATTTCCAAATTTGGGTAGATTAGGTATACATAGTATTTTATAATTTTACCATATGATTTTGTAATTGAAAACATTAGGATGTCATACAAGGAAAAAAAATTTCTCTAATTTTGTTCTTTCTTTTTTATTTTGTTTAAATGTAAACATGGAACACAACCATTAGTTATAAAAATGTTATGACCTGATTTAATCTATATACCTATATATATATTGTATATTGCTTCTGTTACTGGGACACTTAAAGTGTTAAAATCAATTTTACACCTGATAATCGCAAAACTGAAAATCTATAAAAACGCCGTATAGTAACAAATATAAAACAGACCATTTCGGAATATATTATTCCTAGATCTATATCACTATTACATTAACCTCACACGTAACAGTAAAATCGTGCCGCGTCAACATTCTAAATGCGTGTGAAATATAGTATATGAAAGAGGTTGTAAAACTATATCTCGTATAGCAATAAATATTACATATAATTATTAATTACAATATACTTGCCTGTCACAAACTGAATTATTTGATAAACAAAAATATTGAAAATTACAAACAGTTCTTCTTTAAATGGGATTTACACGATATATGCAGCAAGTGAAAACTTGTACTTTTCCAATAAGAACTCTATACACATGTTCCCGTCGTTATTGTGCGTCAAGTCGTATAAAAGAAAAACAAGTACACGCTGATACACCTGCACCAGTTATAAATCAAAATACAATAAACAAACTAGAACAATTGTCTTTGATTAATTTTAACAGCGATCTCAACAGTCTCTCTATTTTAAAAAGTGCAATTAATTTTACAGAAGATTTACGAGTTGCAAAAATTGATGACAAAATCGAACCTATGTATAGTCCGTCTGAAAAAGTATTTATACCTTTACGAAACGACGAAATAGAAAGTAATGCTACCAGAAAAGAAATTTTAAAAAATTCTGTTCTATTAGAAGAAGAATACTTTGTAACACCGCTGAATAAAATTACATAAAATTCATCATGAACATAACAAACGTATTAAAAGAATTAAGCACACATTTCATTAATTTTACAGAATGTGGACTCCTATATGGACCACAAGGTCAAATGTTACTGAGAAATCTTGAACAACATTGGTTTTTACATTGTGTCACAATGTCGCCTTACAATGTATTCTTATCAGATCAGATCGTTAATACCTTTCATTTTATCACAAACACTGCAACTAGCAATATGCCATTTGGATTAGCCAAAATGAAAAATTCAAAAGACAATTGGAACCGGGATATATCAACTTCATTTGTATTAAACTCGCATAAAACAGCTGAGGTAGCTATTTTCAACAACGATACAGAAAACAAGGATTTATTTCATAAGGTACAAAAAAATCGTAAAACTTGGTGGCACAGACTGGCTCAAAGTCCTTCTCGATTTGTCTTAACAGATGCAAAGAAAGTAAAAAATAACGAAGTAATAGATATTAAAGCACAGTTTCCATTTGGCAATATTATCGTAGAAAGAATAATTTACAACACCGATGTTCAAAAGTTATTTCCTCAGGTGCATTTTTTTATGTTCTAATTTGTACAAGTCTAAGGAAAAGGAATTATTTATATGGAATATTTTATTTTCAGACTGATAATAAAGAAGACTTTTCCCATCAACAAATGATTGAACATATGGTATCTTTAGATTGGGGTTCTATAGCACTACTTTGCGATGCTTATGATGCAAGTAAGAAAACTAGGATGCAAATTCATTCGAAACTAGCACCACATAAAGTTGCATTTCATATAAAAAGACCAAGTGATAAGGCAAATGCTGAGAATGATGATTTAAATCGCTTTGTACTTTATTTAAATAATATGCTAAAAACAAAAGGTCTGAATACTATATTAACCACCTCTGAGCAAATTATAGACACATGCTTGGTTCCTTTTATAGTTTTAGTTGATACGACTAGTCTTGAAAATGGCATTATAAGTGTAATGGACAGATCGACGACTCTTAGTGAATCAATTCATGTAACCGATTTAGTAAAGTATATAAGTATGCGTTGTTGACCAATTGATATGGTTCAATTTCATTTGAATAAAATTGTATCAAATGTCTAAAATACATTATCGATATAATTACTTCCTAATTTCTAAAAAATATAACAGATTTTGGAAACAATAAATTTTAGGATCTTCATTTCCAATTATTTTATATTTAACATATCACTCATTAAATTATAAAATGGGCAGCTACTTTATCGCAATAAAGTCAGTGAAAAATCTAATATGCTGACAAAAAGATGACAATAACATTCTGAAAATTAATTGTATACAGATGGAATCAAGATGAAAGATTATTTACGGATGTTTAGTGATATTGAAAGTTTAAGAAATTGGAATGCTATATGCTTAATAAAATGTATACTTTGTACACGAGCATTCCTCGATTTTTCTTAAATATTGCCAAAATTTATACAACTCAATCAATAGTAACATTACTCAAAGGAGCAGTACAGTTTCCAAAAGCTAATACTTATGTGGCTAAGCCGGTAGTTGTAACTTCTTGCCTTTGAGTACTTTGGTAATATAAAGGTAAAAAAAATCACAATAAAGAACAGTTTGTACTAAACCAGCAACAATAGCAATTAAGTCATAATGGTATTCCGCATAGTAACGGTAGACCCAGTTTAGCAGATACAGGCCTCTATATGATCCTAGAGCAAAAAGATAATGACTTGTGATACTTTCTGCTTCGCCTGTTTTCGACACCATGAACAATTGTGGCAATATCGCTACAGATTCCAAATAAATGCTGAATGTCCATAAAATTTCCATGACTGTGAATTCATGATTAATTAATAATGCCAATACCAAAGTTGGAAGAATTAGAAATTCAATTCTAAAAAAAACAAAACATCATTATATCAAATTGAAATAAATAAGTTCCATTAATTCACAAACTAATTCCATATTTGTATCTAAATATTACATATGAAACACATACCTAAATGTATCATGATTATGGTCGTATGTGGCTTTAAATTTCACATACATTAAGAAAATTGTAGCGTATGACGTTGCAATAAAAATAATTTTCATAAATGTATTATAACTTGAAATATATGTCGTTATCAAGTCTAAATAACGAGTTGTATATACAATTGCAAATAAAATTTGTGATTTGCCACTGATACCTGTAACACATAAATTAAAAGTTATTGCAAATGAATTTTTGTAGAAATAACTTACACTTCATTTATTATAGAACGACCGACTTTATATATTATAAACATATAAATAATATCGATGGTATATACCGGCACAGCTCCGCGTTTTCCATATTTTGAGAAGAAGAATTATGATCGCAAGAAGATGCGATGAGTCACCGAGGAGTCGAAATATATTCATGTTTTCGGTTTTTGAGAAATAATTTTTATAAGAAAGCCCAGAAATACTTCACACACCTAACTCACAAACCATACAAAATATGACGTGGCTTTGGCTGCAACATCAGCAGATGGCCGACCGCCGACCGCTCAACATCACTCAACTATATAATGTCATATAACATTCAATATTGTTACATATTCTCATATAGTATAATAAATTAAGAAACTTATGTATATTATGTGTATTAATTTCAAATCAATGTATCTTTTATATATTATAATTACATCAAATAAAAATATTCAATATGATCAAACAGGAAAAATACGTCTAATTGATTAATTAAATTTCCAAAATCCTAATGTTTTGCGTCATTTAATTATGTATATATCAAAATATTTCAAATATATTTTCATATCATATTACTATATTTGTCACTATGTTTTTGAATTTTATTACCAGATTACTAAATTTAAAGCTGATAGGTCAGTGGGAGAGATTCGGCCTAAATCCAAATGATTTTGGAGTCCTCTAACGGGGAATTCAAGGAACTTTGAACAAGAATTGGTAGGCCTTGTCTCTCTTATATTCGCCTATGCAGGAAAGATAAGGACAACAGTTGGCACAGAACATGCGATTTTAATGTTTAAAAATTTTGCGATGAATAAATAATATTTTCACATGTTTTCTTGCTAAAATTGTATAAAACGTTGTAGAGTACAATTTGCAGTTTGGATTGTAAAACTTTACAAAACATATGAATGTGTATATGAAAATATATTTTCAAACTGCAAAATCGGTCTCTGTAAATTTTTGTATAATTATTCGATGAATGTTTTTAAACAGAACGCACTGTTAAATGTTACTTATTTATCTCAAAATTCATGAAACAATAAAATCGCCAGTTGTGTGCCAACTGTTGTCCTTGTCTCACCTTTGTATTGCCAATCCTTGTTTAGAATTTTTTCGTTTCCCCGCACAAGGTCCCTAAAATCACGTGGGATTTGACTCTAAAATTCCACGTCTACCATTTCTCATTGTCATTTATAATGGTTACAATAACAGTTTGAGACGAGTTATATACATGTTATTATAAGAAAAACTGTCAATGAATAACCTCTATCATGGGAACTAGTTTTCTATTGTAACTCTTATTAAATGTGATGATAATTTATTCCTTCATTGTGTGAAATTCATATTTCGAGATGACTTCACCTATAGCTTCGAAGGTAGTTAAAAGTGTGATTTTATGTAGATAGAAAATAATTGTATTCTTATGTAGGTTATAATGCAATGATCATGTTTTTTTAACAATTATGGAACTTGTAATGATTACGTTTGAATATATTATTTAATGGTACAATGTAATATTGTTTTAAATAAAAAATTCTGTTAATTCTATACGTCTGACGGCACTCATTGTTGTATTTTATTTATGTATTAACGTAAAACTTATAAAATGTGAAACGAAAAATAAAGAATACCCAACACTGAATATACATTATACAAAACCCTCTACCAGAATTTATTGTTAGAAATTTTTAGCGAAAAAAATAATTTATATAACTAATAAATGATTGGACTTAATGTTGTACATTTTGGATATCAGGATCATGTTTTTAATATAAGTTGTATTATAATAGCCCAACTTTGTAACATAAAATTAATGGCTTCAACTGCTACATAAAAAAATATGAGTATTATTTTATTTATGTATATTTATATCACAGTGTATAAAAGAGCAGTAAATTATAAAATATTTTGTTTATAGTATCATTACAAACTTTACAAAAGTCATGTATAAGAATTTGAAAGGAAGAATATAGTTGTGATGGCTAATGTGATCATAATTTTAGGTTTCAGTTGCACCCTCTGTACAGGAATTCAGTATTCGTGTACCAAAGTATGCATTCAAATAATATTTTAATTACCGCACATGTGTCAGTACTTAATAGTACTAAACAAAATATTATGTTTCAGAAATAACAAAAAAAAGCATAATGTAATGCGCTTTAATGCCACATTAAATGTTGATTTTTCAAAATGGACACAAGTGAAAATGGAGCGTGAAAATAATATGAAAGAGTATAAAGGAGTAGAAGAAGAAATGCCAAAGTTTGGAGCTGGATCTGAGTTTGGGAGAGATGCAAGGGAAGAAGCTAGAAGGAAAAAATTTGGTATTACTAGCAGGAAATACAAGCCCGAGGACCAGCCATGGATTCTAAAATCTGGTGGGAAAACTGGAAAAAAGTTTAAAGGCATAAGGGAAGGTGGTGTGAGTGAAAATGCTGCATATTATGTTTTCACACATGCTTCTGATGGAGCCATAGAAGCTTTTCCATTACATGAATGGTAAGATAATGTTATTTTGTAAGGATTGAATATTATAATATATAACATTTATATGTTTAGGTATAATTTTCAACCGATTCAAAGATACAAAGCATTGAGTGCAGAGGAAGCAGAGCAAGAATTTAGTCGTAGGAATAAAGTAATGAATTACTTTTCATTGATGTTACGTAAAAGACTTAGAAATGATGAGGAAGGTGCAGATGATGAAGAAATGATAGAAGGTGGAAAGGGTAAAAAACCAGGTAAAAAAGAGAAAGAATTGAAGATTTCTGAAATGGATGAATGGATGGACAGTGATGACGATGACTCAAATAGTAATGATGATGAAAATAAGAAAAACTCAGAAGAAGAAGATGAGGCTAAAAAGAAGAAGAAAGCCAAAGGTGGATATTACAAATGTTTATTTGATGGGTACATTCAAGTCATGGTGAAATAATTATTTACTGTACATTTCTATGAATTATATAATAATAAATGGTTATATTAGCTAATTCACAGAAGAAGAAAAAGAAAAATGCTTCAGATGATGAAGCATTTGAAGAAAGTGATGATGGAGATGAAGAAGGCAGGGAATGTGATTACATTTCTGATTCTTCTGATTCTGAATCAGAATTGGAACAACAGAAAGAAATCAAGTCTGTTGTGGAAGAAGATGCATTACGGAAATTACTTGCATCAGATGAAGATGAGGATGATGAAGAACAAACAGATAAAAAGGATGGTGATGAGGATAAAGATGAAGATGATGAAAATAAAGAGAAAGAAGATAAGGTAAAACGAATATGATTGCAATTAAATATTGTTTTTCTTATTCCTTTTTTAAATTTTATAGGACAAGGATAAGGCAAATAAAGATACAGACAAGAAGAAAGATAAAAAGAAAAAGAAGAAACAGTCAAAGAAGAAGGACGTGAAAAAGCTTGGATCTGGAAAGGATTCTTCAAGCGACTTTTCTAGTGATTCTGGATCAGAATCTGATACTGTGAAAGAGAAAGATAATAAAAGATCAAACAGTGCACATAGTTCAAGATCTGCAACACCTACTCCTGCTGGAATAACTGATGCTATGAAAAGAAAACATTCTGGTTCTCCAGATTTATCACAATCAAAAAAATTAAAAGAGAGCTGCAATTTAGGACCTCTATCTGGTTACATTCCAGGAGCCAGGTATGCCTCTTTTACCAGTACAAAATAAATAATTGAAATCATTTTTTATAATTTTATAAATAGTAGTAAAATATTTTAATTAAAAAGAATATATTTATAGGTTATTAAACAATAGTTATTTGTTATCATAATACTGTAGCTTCAATATAAAGAATTTAATTGTAAACAAATTAATATATTAAAAAATTAAATGTTTTTGTTACTTTACAGCGAATCTGGTATCTCCGAAGATGCTGTTCGACGTTATCTCATGCGTAAACCAATGACAACAACGGAACTTTTACAAAAGTTTAAATCCAAAAAAACTGGTCTTACTTCTGAGCAATTAGTTAACGTAATGACTCAAATACTGAAGAAGATTAATCCAACTAAACAGACAATAAAGAATAAAATGTATTTGTCGATAAAAACACAATCTAATTGATATGTTTCTGTATTTTTATGAACTAGTACAATCATCTTAATACATTCTACAATATTTATTTTATGTAACATGTAAAATAGTTTGCATAGTCATAAAATATATTAATTCAAAAATCTGTTGTGTAATAATTTATTTATATTATTCACAGAAATCTGGTTGTGGATAAAAAATTAATGGTTAGGAATTTATTGTATAAAATATCTTTTATATAAAAATAATGTTCAAAACCATTCATTTTATAAGTCATTCAGATCTGTTTTTATTTAAACTGTTTGCGCTTACAATAACAGAAATCACATGACTAAAAGAAAATGTTGATAGCGATGTGGCGTTGAGTTTATCAGTGATGTAGTAACTTTTACATTGACCTCCCTGACCTAATACTAACACAGTAATATAGTAGTATAACTTCAAAACAGGAAGGAACATGTGGCATTGCTGTACATGACAGCCTCGTGGAAGCAGGAATTAAACTGGTGAATTGCATGAAAAAATTATGAAGATTTTACAAATATGCAAGACCCGATCCAGGAAAGCCTGTTCTTTATTGACAACACATACTTCTATGTCTACAGTCCGTTACATCAATGTAAGATATATTATAATTATATAAATACATTTCTATACCTTTTTATTTTTAATCAAAAGTATTCTTTACAGACTCTGAAAGATAAGGTAATAGCAATCAGAAGAGAAGATCAATCAGTATGGGAAAGAAGAGCTCCTTTAGCACCTGCAAATGTTCGACGATTAATAAGAGCAGGTGTAAAAGTACTTGTGCAACCTAGTAACAGAAGAGCTTATCCTGCACAATCTTATCAAGCTGCAGGTGCATCGTTACAAGAAGACATTAGTTCTGCATCTGTTATCTTTGGGGTGAAACAAGTACCTGTGGATCAACTAATATCTAACAAAACCTATTGTTTTTTTTCTCATACCATCAAAGCACAAGAAACTAATATGCCATTGTTGGATGCAATTCTTGAAAAAAATATACGTTTATTAGATTATGAAAAGTTAACAGATGATAAAGGGCAAAGAGTAGTTGCTTTTGGGAAGTATGCTGGTGTAGCTGGCATGGTGAATATATTACATGGGCTTGGATTAAGACTACTTGCACTAGGACATCATACACCATTTATGGTAAGATAGTTCGGGTAAAGAATATTAGGTTTGCAAACCTTAAAGAGCCTTGAAATGATATAGATCAAAATACATAAATATTTGGCAGCAAGGAAAAATAAGAAAGTGTTACCCTTTTCAAAATAAGAACATAAAGTCAAATGTACAATTCATTGGTTAAAGATTTGCCTATACAAATCAGAACAGGACTTACAATGGCTCAGTGAGATTGTTTTTCAATTTTTGTACTTTATAAATTAAAGGAGTTAACATATCTTGATGTTTCAAAAAATCAATACAAATCTTGAGAAAATTAATATTTGGGATTTTTCCCAATTGATTGATCAAATGTTGATCAAACATTTGTCAAATTCTGATTTTACCAGTTATTTCATTATTTCTCAAAAGAAATTTTCTTTCTCTTTTATTCCCACATTTATGATGTTGCAAGAGGTGATGTTTGATCTAACTTGTGTACTCTAACTATAATTATGTTCTCCTCAACTAAGTCTCATTATTCAGAATAATCATCCTAACTATTGTGGAGAAGTATCTCTACAAACCATAACCATTACATTTTTAAACTTTGAGATTGTATTCTTCTTACCTGCAGTGAGGTGATATTGAAAAACTGGAATCTTTGTTTCATAAAAGTCATTCAACATTATGCGTTAAATTTTCTAGGTTTACGCACAATTTTGTATTCATGTTCCCCTAATTTTTCTTTCCAGTGCATTAAATGACGTTGGATTTGACAGAAAATATAAGCATTCAAGAGATTTGATCTGATCCATTGCCAGAAAATATTCTCGCTTGCTGGGTGAAGAATGCATTTCAACAACGTTTAAAAAATCGGAATACATGAGCTGTCGGTAGGTCTTTTCTTATCCTTCCCTGAGTATAATTACTGCTGTGACAGCAATATCAGACTGTGTTGTAATTTTATAACAGTTTTCTTATTCACCTCCTCCATCATTTTTTCGTTTTAATAAATTCTTTCCTTATGGTTCTTTGTTCTCCTTTATGCTTATCAGTATAAATTCATGTTGATAGAAGTTGTGTAGGAGAAATTTAGGGTAGAAGAGGGAGGAAGATGGAAGTTAATACTAATATTTCTGAGCTTTTTAACTGTTTTATGAACAAATGTTCATATACGAAATACAGTATATACTTCTGAAACTTGATCTTCATCATCTAATTCTCTCATTTAATGAAGATTGAATTTGATTGTGAAATACTTTTCTGCATTCTCAAGTTTCCATTGGCAATAGAAAGCAGTTCAAAGAAATGTGAAGTTCAAATGATAAATAACACTGCCACAGGTGTAACAGGAGTTTATTGTATATACCAAACTAAGTTTTAATTTATAGGCTCGAAATTATTGTATAAAACATATTATTTGGTAAACTGAACTGTAGTTAACTGCATCATTTTTCATTTTAGCACATCGGACCAGCACATAATTACAGAGATTCTGCCATGGCCAGGCAAGCAATAAGAGATGCAGGATATGAAATAGCATTAGGTGCCATGCCAAAATCCATTGGGCCATTGACCTTTATTTTTACTGGAAGCGGTAACGTAAGTCAAGGTGGTCAGGAGGTCTTCCAAGAGCTTCCTCATGAATATGTTCCACCTGAGATGCTGAGGAAAGTCGCTGAACATGGTGGTAAGCATGCAAAATCTAAAAATCTGTATAGCCTGCATTTCCACAGTGTATACCGATCGATATATGGCACAGGTAAACGTTCAAATTTGAATTTCAGATACAACGAAAATATATGGGTGCGAGGTAAGAAGAAGACATCACCTAGAACGGAAAGAAGGAGGTGGTTTTGATCCTAACGAATACGACAAGCATCCTGAGAGATACATTTCAACTTTTAGCAAAAAGATTGCACCCTACGCTTCGGTGATAGTTAACGGTATATACTGGGCCGTTGATTCACCAAAATTATTGACTATACCCGATGCTAAATATTTATTGCGACCAGCTTATACCCCTTGGCTACCGATCAGTGTTGGTGCCCCCGCTTTGCCTCATAGGATGTTAGCCATTTGTGATATATCTGCGGATCCTGGCGGCAGTATCGAGTAAGACTAATTTAATTTAACGTTGCCAGACTAAAAGATCGTTTAAAAAATTAAATTAAAATTATTACATTCGTATCTAAATTTTTAATATAACGGTTAGTTAAATAACAGCGTAATTGCACTAATTCGTTTATCTCGATTGTAATCCAAAATTTTTAAAACGATTGTAGATTCATGAACGAGTGCACAACCATTGACACACCATTTTGTTTATACGATGCCGATCGCAACAAGGACACGAAATCCTTCAAAGGACCTGGCGTTCTAGTTTGTTCAATTGATAATATGCCTACACAGCTTCCAAAAGAGTCGACAGACTTCTTTGGAAATCTGCTGTACCCCTATGCACTCGATATTATTAGATCAGATGCAAGAATACCGCTGGAAGAGCATAATTTCAGTCCAGCTGTGCATGATGCAATAATCGCGTCTAATGGACAATTGACCCCCAATTTTGAATACATTCAAGACTTGAGATTGATGAATCAACGTAGTAAACACAAGGCAGATAGCAGGGAAACGCAAAACAAAAAGGTATAGCAATGTTGCAGATTTGACAATGAACTACAGTAGACTTTCGATATATGCCCGCTGACGAGGCCATAAAAACAAAAAATTTTCGAAGTTGGAAATTCGCTCAAATATATTCTTGGTCAAAAAGTTTTGCAATTTGATATTGCGCTGTTTTTCTTTGGCGAGGAAGCATCATTAGTATGAAACTTAGTGTCGTGGCGGTAACATAACGCGAGTCTACTGTAAGTATACAATGCTTTATCAACCATTAGTTTATTAATACATTCTTCGCTCTTAAATTACTCATTGAAACAATAGTAAGAGAGTATTCTCGTAATGAATTAAAATCGCATGAATATAATCGCTTTTACGTAAATGTCGTTAATATCTAATAATAAAACGAAATCCATGACTCGAAAAAAACATTATCGATACTAATATAACACGTTTAAACACATTAAAAAGTTTCATTGGTATTAATGAAAAGTTATGAAGAAATCGCAAGAACATGCAATACTCGGTAACCGATTATCAAATAAATTACTATAACAGAAGAAATAAACAGTGATATAAGAAAAAATCGTGGCGTAACAACATCAATCAAAAGTTGGTTTACATGTTGATACGAGATTATTGAGCGGCAAGGTTCGCGTAAAAGTTAGATTATTTACGTTGGCGATAAAACAATATTTTTTATTACTATCAGAGAGATAAAGTCTGGGGAAAATTATGTTGTCAGCAGAATATTCCAAACGACAATGCAAGAAAGCAAACAGTTTGAAGTATTGTCTCTTAAATTTACATATTGTTAAGCAACATTTCGGTTCCGTGAAATTATAATGCTGAATCCTTTCTGCAGATTTAACATAAAATAATTACCCAATCACAATAAAACATTAGATGAACAAAAATCATTATCAACGCTAAATAAATAAAAATCATAATAAATTATTGCTAAACAAAATATTAAAATATGTTATTGTATGCACAAATAGGTTCTTGTCCTGGGCGCAGGATACGTCTCCGCTCCCCTGGTCGAGTACTTACACAGAGACAGTAAAATACACCTGGTTGTTGCGTCTCAATTAAAAGAAGAAGCCGACGTGTTGGCGAGTAAATATCCAGGTGTCGAATCGGTTTTGTTGAACGTACTGGAACGACCGGACACTTTGAAGGACATCGTCGAGACCGCGGATGTGGTGGTTTCATTGCTACCTTATTCTTTGCATCATGTTATTGCAGACGTATGCATACAGGCCAAAACTCACCTGGTAACAGCGAGTTACACGAACGAAGAAGTTAAAGCTTTACATAAACAGTAAGTATTAGATTATAGCACTAGGAGTGCTATAAACCCGAAAGGTTGAGAATCACTGATCTCAATGTGGACCTTTCCTATAAATGTTCTCTATACAAGTGGACCAAGAATCCTTGTGACCTTGGACACAGACGATGACTGAAATTGCAACGTGATTTAAACTATTTTGTGATCCATTTGTTACCAGGGCTGTATCAGCAGAAGTAACTATACTCAACGAGGTAGGATTAGATCCTGGCATCGATCATTTATTGGCGTTAGAATGTTTCGATAACGTGAGACAGGCTGGTGGCAAAATTGAGTCTTTCATATCATGGTGCGGCGGTCTGCCTGCTCCAGAATGTTCCAGTAATCCTCTGCGATATAAATTCAGTTGGTCACCCCGTGGAGTGCTGTTAAACACCTTGGCATCGGCGAAATTTTACCGTGAGAAGCAGGTACGTGCACATTTTTGGAAATTGCTTTTACTCCGTTTTTGGAATTTTGCATTGTACGAAATTTTATTTTTATTTTGAAGGTCGTCGAAATTGAGGCAGGAGGAGATCTCATGTCCGCTGTTCAGGATTTGGACTTTCTGCCGGGTTTCGCGTTGGAAGGTTTCCCTAACCGAGATAGCACGATTTACAAAGATTTATATGGAATCAGCACTGCTAGTACTATGTTGAGGGGTACACTGAGATTCAAAGGTTTTTGCAATACCATAAAGGCCTTGCAGTATCTCGGACTTACTGATCCCAATCCACATCCATGTTTACATCCGAATGGTCCAGATATCACGTGGGTACGTATGCAGGAGATTATTTTAGTGGATAAAATAATTAAACGCTGACAAAGATACCGTGAATTGTTACAGAGGGTGCTGATATGCAATTTACTCGGCCTAGCAAACGACAACATATTTTACGAAAATCTAAAATGGAAATTGGCCGATATGTTGAACTCGGAAGAAAGTGTTCAGGCTATTGAAGAATTGGGTCTCCTTCAGGAAGATTTGGTGCTAAAGTTAAATACACCTCTCGACACACTCACGCACTATTTGTCGAAAAAATTGTCCTACGAGCCCAATGAACGCGATATTGTAATTTTAAGGCATGACATTGGTATACTATGGCCGGACAGTAAAAGAGAAGTCAGAGGAATCAATTTGGTGGCGTATGGAGATGTGCAAGGGTATTCCGCCATGGCGCGAACAGTGGGATATCCAACGGCCATTGCAGTGAAAATGATTCTTGATGGTACGATTATAACGATTGAAGTTTTTATCAGCAACAGCGTATCGTTAAATTGAATTCCTTTTTTTGTTAGGCGAGATTCAACAGAGAGGTGTAATTCTTCCGTTTACACCAGATATCTACCGACCTATGCTTAACCGACTGAGAGCTGAAGGAATAGAATTCTTCGAAACGTCTAAATGGCTATAATCACTTTTAGCAATTAGTTTATAATATATTGTACATAAGATAAAATAAACGTTAACACATTTACGTTTTCAATATCTTCGTTTCACTTTATTTACTCTGGGGAATCCCAAAATCCTAAAGTTTTAAAATTGCTTTATCCTTTTAAAATGATCATACATGTTTTCAATACATTTTGAACATAGTCATCATATTATTTTTGCAGTTTGCAATGAACAGTCATATTTTGTTTCACATTTCAGAGCATGTAAATGTAACCTGATTTAGGCATTGAAGTCTCAAAACTCAAAATTCATTGGTAACTTTGAGATATTGCGATGTAATGGATGTTTCCAAAACTCAACAGAAATATAAACATTACATGTGCCTCTGTATTTCAGTAATGGGGCAAAGAAGATTAAGAATATCGGTAATTAAAACTGTTTTACATTATATTTTTTCATAGAGTTATCAGTTGGTTCATATATAATTTCAATATTTCGTTATGTTTTTACGTATTTTTAACGCGATTTTAGTAAATATAAGTTATAATATAACTTGCTAAATCTTGCACTCATCTTTTTTTTTTGGTTTTTGAGTAACTTAATTATTGGATAATTTATCAATCATCACTTTGAGATGGGTGCCCTTATCCCTTCTCCGGAAGCAGGAGATGCATCAGTTAACATACCACAAATGAAGAAATGTACTATTACTGATGATTCTTCTAAGAGTTTTATTTCTATGTCAGAGAGAGACATAGTTAATCAAAGAACTTTGATGTCCGCTTCCAAGTATAACTGCATTAATGATGTGGGCAAAGTTGCATCCCAGCACATGGTTTTAATGGGAGACAGTGTTTTCGATGAGATGAGTGTTTCTTCAATTTATGATCAATGCCAGTTTCCATATTATAGGTTACTACTTTGTTATTCATTCATTCCATATGTTTTTTCAATACACGAAATTTAAATTTCTCTTCAGGAGTAATAAAAATAGTGGTAGATTTCCAGATGCAGTTCTGGTAAAGGATGTTGGTATATCATGCATGCTTTTAGATGATGATGCCCATGTCATGCCTATTCCAGAGACTAAAACCCTAATTAAACAGCTTAAAAAAGAGTACAATGATTTATCTAACATCACAAATAAAATAACTACATATACAAAAGATATCTTAGGCCACTTACGAAAAAAAGATAAAACGAAACAACAATTACTTCAACACCTGGTAGCTACCTTTTAACAGTTATTCAATTATGTGAAATTAAAAATATATTTTTGGCAAAAATATTTAAAATAATTTTAATGTACATTGCAGATATCTTCAAAACATGCAATTGCATCACAGTATATAGATAATAAAGGCAATCTCTGTTTGAAATTAAGACTTTTTAGTAATACTGGAACACAATGCACTTCTCAACATAATATTAAAGATTTTTATGATGTACACAAAGACAAATATGGTAGAAAGAAGCTACATTGTAAACACTGTAATTATCTTAGACATGAGTTAATTTTTAAGGCATGTAAATTTATCCAATTATTAGTCTTATTTATGTACAAATGCAGCTACTACACAAATTAGGCATAAAAATAAAACAACAGCTTATCAGGAAAATACAAGATCAAAATATGAAAAGGATGTTCAAACAGAAATTCAGAAAGACAATGTGGAAACAAATACAACACATTCGTCATCACCCAGTAGTTCATCTATTTACAACTATTTAATGATGAGAAAAAGGAGAATACCAAATGGAAAGATTAATCCAGTATCATCAAAACTAGATAATATAGAAAAGCATTGGAATTCTAAAAACAGAAGTAATAATAAAGACTGTAAGGAGCATTTAAAAAGGTGCGAACCAGTGATATTTACTAACTGGAAAGAAATTTCAAAATCTAAACAATCTAAAATTAAAACATCAACTGTTGTTTCTGATGAATCACAAGAAATGGTTCGTTTAGTAATTATTCAGTATGAGTATACAGTTATAGAATGTCTAATGGATAGTTTTTATATGTACTAATACACTTTTGTTCTATGTTAGGATTGGTATTAATTGTAGTTGTTCTGATTTTTAATTATAGACAAATGCAAAGAAGGCAACACCACAGAAATTACTTTTTAATCGGAATATGATTAATGATGTGTCCAATATGAAGAGTCATACTGTTAATATTCATCTTGTAAAACAAAACAAGAGACTTATGTAACTTTTGTATACATTTCTTTTTAGTTACATGTACTTTTAATAAATATTTTTTACCATTACAACTTTTTAAAATATTACAACTTATATGATAAACTTTAATGTCATACCATAAAGTTGTGGCTTCCATGTATGCAATACATTACATTATCAAGCATTATCTATTATCTTTTGATAATACTTATTATATACGATATATTGATAATGTTTTTTATATCTATATCTACGCACGTATCGATATCTTTAGTCGATACATTTTAAGTCAATAACATTTGTTGAAATGTAGTGTTAAAACACAAAATGTGTTTAACTTCATTTATATAAAAGTTTATAGAAAACTGTAATGTGTATTTGAATAGAATCATTATTTTTAATCATAAAGTTATACAATTTCTAGTCAAATACAAATATCCATTACTCATTTAAAAAATGATATCCTCAGTATTGTAGGTTATGTCACTGCATGATAGTTTAGGACATTTAGAATTTAAAAAGTATTAAAATTTATGTTAATTTAATAACAATAAAAAGGATGGGTTTTCGTCAATGTAATCAAGTACCAATATGGAACAATGTAAAGATAAATAATGAAGTATATATGATTTCTGCTACTCAAAAGGACAATAACATTGATATTTTCTTAACTAATTTTATTGAAATATGGATGGAGAAATTAACAAATAAAATTATTTTAGATAGATGTCGGGTAATTAATTATAATGTACCATTATTAATATATTTAGAATATAACTAGTTTTGAAGTATTTTTTAAGCAGGATGAAATTAATCTTAGAAAATTATTAATGAATAATGAAGTTAAGAGACATTACTTAGAACAAAAAGTTGCATCTATTTCTCTACTTTAGGAATTGAACCCACTCCTATGTGTTGAAGATCTTAATTGCCAAGAAATTATACTAAATATGTTGAAAGATATATCAGTCCATATTATTAAGGCATCTCCTGAAGAAATTAAATTACATACTGAAATAGAAGGGCATTTTATGAAATTTGAACTGAAACTAATAAAAGGAACACCTCAAAATTTTTGGGAATCAGTAACTAAACCATTATGTATATCATCAAGGGAAGTTGTACGTCAGCATAAATTCCTCTTAGATTTAATAAAAAAGAAGGACGAGGAAATTGCTGAATATAAAGCTGAAGGAGCTGAATTAATAAGAAGTATATTTAAATATAAAAGTTGTAAATGCTTTATGTTTTCAGCTTGGTATCTCATCTAATAACTTATTTATTGATATAGAAAATATTGAAACAAAACCTTTTAAAGAAGAACAACTTAAAACAGATGATTGTGTTACAACTATCAATGACTATGCAAATATGTTCCAAACTGTAACAAATTATTACAACACATTTTATTCTCATGACCCTGCTGAACCTTCTGCAAAAGCCATAAGGTATATAATGGACACTGCTTAAAAAGGAATATGTTTTAATTTTAAGTAATTTTATTCATTACACAGTGATAGTAGCAATGATAAGGTAAAGAAAAGAGAACAGAACAGTACTCCTGATCAAGATGATGCTGGACTACTTGAAGGAGATATAAGCGAAAGTACTTCTGTATCAATAAACACAAAAATTTCACCCTCACAAAATAAAAAGCACAAAAAGAATGCTGATGAAGAAGCAACAAATACTAAGACAAGAACTGCAAATATGCCATATAGACCTATTAAAAAAATAAAAAAAGGTAGGACTAATCCTATATTGTAAAACAATATACAAGTATACAAGGTAAAGTTAAGAAATAACTTACATGTAATATTCAAAGGGAAATGCTGTAAGTAAAAATAATATTAATAACTTTTATTATTTATGTGAAGAAAAGGTAAATTGAAGTACCTTAAAATATAAATTATGAATTAATCATGAATCAATTGTAAATATATTTAGAGTGTTTATAACTTTATATTACAGCTTTAGCTGTTTTTAGAATGCAAACAATAATCAATTATACTTTAAGATATATTTAATGAAATTTTTAGAGAATAGAGATCTATTTAATATGACTGAAATCAATTATACGAGTTTTATGAGCTTTCCTTTTGGATATTGCTCTATTTGTAAATATTGACAGATTTTTTATTTTAATTCAATACAATTGTACATAACGAAATTGCTTTTAATCAAATGTAAAGCAGGTAATATGTAAATTCAAATGATTTTTTTATTTACACAAGAAATTTTTATTAAAAATATATTAACTATCATATAAAATTATCATTTTTTGTTATTACCTATCCTTTCTTCTAATTGTTTCTTAACAAGCGTAATCGAAATTTGTTGTGCGTACCTATACACTGTAAAACGGTATAACAGTATAACAGTACAATGAACAGATAACTATACAGTATAAATCCATTTATCTTAAAAGTATAGATGAACAAGCAATCACTGTTTGTATCAACAGAATAATCAAATATTTGTTTATTATAAAACATGCGACATTAATTTATTCCATCGAATAAGAAGTATTGATGATTCGTTCACAAAAAATGTCCTTAAACAAAAAAGGCGAATAAAAAAAATTTGGGCTCGTCCGGGATTTGAACCCGGGACCTCTCGCACCCTAAGCGAGAATCATACCCCTAGACCAACGAGCCACTTGAGAACTTACTTAATTTACTAGGAATATCAGGAAGAATGGCGGCCCTGCCGATGATTCGAAGTGTTATCACTATTATTGTAGTATGATAATTTCTCATCATACAGTGCCGTACATGCAAGATGGCGGAACGAGGCCAACAAGACTTTAATAGGAGTGCGTTGACAGTGCGATGTGGACGGGTAATTGACCCATATTTTTTACTACCGTACACTTAAAGTGTTCCTTAGGTGGAATTATAGTTCTCGTGTGTTCGGACTATTACACGTGTTTTCAACGGCCTAGGCTTGGTACACGGGACAACGGGCAGAAAAAATTCCCGGAGGATTAGTGGGTGTTGTCGGCGACGGTTGTACGAGCTTAGATCTTTCCTACAACGAACTAACCTCTATTACCGCCGTCAAACACTTTCAAAAGCTGCAGGAGTTGGTACTCGACAATAACAAACTTCGGGACCTCAGAACGTTGCCTTCTATTCCGACACTGACTACACTTAGTTTGAACAACAACAAGGTCGGTTGTTTTCCTTTCAACTAAATTGCTTTAATAAATTAAAGATATAATATATTAATAAGGACATTTGCATTTTGGGAATACGGCTGATTAAATGTTTCGTCGGAAACTTTTTCATTGATGTATTTCGTATATTTGTTTTGCGAGCGTGAAACGTTTACATGTGCGTCGTTGCACCGAATGCCTATGCAGATTAAAGTATAGTCTATTGTAAAAGTATTTACGCCACGTATTTGTAATAAGCGTATTTGGTGGAAAATTGAATACAGAACGTGTCGTTCTAAATAAAAAAAATTTTATTTCATGATTTCGAGACATTTTTAAAAGTGTTAGAATTTGCGTTACAAATTTTCTTGTTGCCTTGCAATTTTGAAATCACGATTTGAGCAAACGCGACACTTTTTCGCCGAGTTTTTAACGGAAATCTAATTTGCTGCAGTCAACAAAGAGAAAATATAAATTTGGCATAAATATGATGTTCCTTTTTTTGGAACACATTAATCGTGAGGAGAGAATAATAGCGGGGATTAACGGTAACTAATATTTTGCATGTTTTAACATACTGCTTATTCATGAACCTTGAGGAAACCGTAAGGCGATAAATATTGAGGAAAAAATAATACCCATCATATCATGCAAACTTAACAACGTGTTTCTATCGGGAGACAATAATAGAAATGACTCGTTACGCATAATACGATTTAATTATAACTGATAATGTCCGTTTGACGATATTAACGGACAAATAGACACGCGTAACTACACTCTTTTATAATTTTAATTGTATAAACAAGATACCACCAGTCAGGGTCGCCGCGTACGTGCTTCCCCGGGAAAACTTTCATATTTGA
This sequence comes from Coelioxys conoideus, assembly GCA_947623535.1. NCBI lineage: Eukaryota > Metazoa > Arthropoda > Insecta > Hymenoptera > Megachilidae > Coelioxys > Coelioxys conoideus. Next base: position 7,778,612 of record OX392451.1, on the reverse strand, counting down.
GAAATTGGTAATTCGGGAATCACGAAAGTTTGGGAATAAATTCACCGTTCTCGTAGCGTGAGGTATTATCACACAGTCGGGGCAGAAATTGTAAAATGGTGGTGGGTTAGTTCCGAAAGTACTTATTGATTTTATCGTTAGATTAATATCATCGTACGTTGTACAGATAACGGATATAGACACCGCGTTAAAAAGGATACAGGAATGTTGCCCGAACCTGGTGTACGTGAGTCTTCTGGGCAATCCAGGATGCCCCGATCAGTTGACCAATCCAGCATCCACCGACGACGAGGATTACAATCGTTACAGGCTCTACGCGATCTACGTTTTACCGGAAACTCTTCGTTTCCTGGATTCGCGTCCCGTAACCCGTCAAGAAAGGAAGGACGCTGAAAGACGAGGGAAATTTTCCAGAACGGTGAAACTGGTCCCGGAATTGTCGTCGAAGTTTGTCTCGAACCCCATGGAAGACCTCAACGACATATTTTTCAATGTTCACTATTCCCCTCTGCCAACGTCGCTTCGAAATCCTCTCGATCACAAAGGTACGATTTCAACTTCATTTTTTTTTTTTTTTTTGTGAAGATTGATAATGTTTGTCTCTTTGCTTCAGGAGCATTTGGGAAATGTAAATATCGATATTCGGGGAAGAACTCGGAGGGGAATCGATTCATTTCGAATAACGATCTTTGAACGAAGACTGACGAAGCTGGAATTGCGGATGGATTTAGGTTATATAGTCTTTTTATGTATAGAGGCGTTTATGTTGGTAGGATAGGTGGGTGAGTACCTGGTGCTAGTACCCGAGCACAAGATCGAGTTTATATTGGTTGAGTAGTTATGTGCTATTAATCCTAAATTATCTTGATCGTGGTTATTAATGCCAGCTTTTCATTTCTATTAATGAAAACTTTGCCGGTAATTCGACCAACTATTCTGCCAATGTAAACCTGATCGTACGCTATTTCGTGGATAATCAAATTTTCCGAACGACGAGATTCCGCTCATTTCGCACAAATTGCTTTTGATTGGTTTTAATAAAATTCATGGGCGATAATTACGGACTACTCGTCCGCCCTTATGATCGAATACATCTAGTGGGTTTTTTTTTTTGTACTGACGTCTTTCATATTACGGACGTTTCAAATTTTTATGGGAATTTCGATATTAGTCATCTATCGTGGCCCACTCTCTTGTAATGCATTATTTTCTAACTCCCAAAGCTTCAAAATTCTAAAATTCTAAAATTCTAAAATTCTAAAATTCTAAAATTACGAAACGACAAAATTACAAAATACCAACGTTCGAATAATAGTCATGTTTATCCATGAAATAGCGTTGTCAAAGATGAAAGACGTACTCATGAAGTAAGTACTGATCGGAACGATGCACAAATGATTCTTTTATACCTTAATTTTTCATTGTTATCAAAATCTCAGATCTACGTGCCTGACCGTTCATTCCTTGTGGCTACGAATTTGTTTTATATACATATACACGTAACCATATATATATTTATGCAAACGAAATAAAATAATATACAAGAAAAATAAACGTACAAAATTTTTATTATCACGTACACTGAAGAGTGATACATAAATAATTGCTCGACACGAAATGACGGAAACAGATAAAACGCGCGTGTCGTGAATTTCAACGCTCAACACTTTCCTCCTGCGATTGACTTTATTATTAATTTAATATTATTGGTCCTTAAACGTATACAATTATGGTTTCGCAACGAACTCGATTAAATCCGAGAAAAGAATTGCCCTACTATCAGCTCCTCGACACGTTGCTGCTTACCTTTACAAGAATTTACGTCGAAGGCAGTTTTCATAGTTTCACTTGTTAACCCTGTATTTAGGAAGAGTCTTACGGGTAAGTATACTCGGCGGAAACGGTACAGTGCTGTCGTAAAATTGAAACGTTCAAGTACACTGCAATATAAAAATATAAATACTCGTATTCTATCCAAGGTCGACATCTGTTTGTAGCTCGTTTGTAAAAAATAGTTGGAGCTTCGACGTCTTAGTGAGTAAAAGTGCTAGGCTACGTTACAGCGAATATTGTTCTTTACGTTGTTTCTGAACGAGAATGTCATAAATATCGGAATAACTACAATAACATGTTCGATCCTGACGAAAAATAATACACACGGCGATCGACGAAATTCGATTTTCTTGTTTCATAATTTACTTGTTATGTTTTTGATCGTGATTACTGATTTCATCGTCGTCTATTTATCGTGTTCAACGCTGTATTATTTCCATTAACTATACCGCAAACTTCAAACGTGTGTAGTTATTAGAAAAAATAGGACGTGACCGTCAAATTAGATGAACATTGAAGATTATTAAGCATTCACGTAATGTACCTAATCTCTGATTCGACCTCGTTAGCGTATTAAGATTTCATCAGCTATTGCAATTCCTGCTATTGCTTAGTTAATAGTAATAATTTATGGCCGCACTATATCATTTCCACCAGCAGTATGTACAGGTATAGTCGGCGAAAACAATGTATTACGAATAAGTGTATTCTCGTACAATGAGTTTGGAGCGTAGACAACAATTTGAGGTTTTCAACCCCTTCTTCATAATTATCCCATTCACTACCGATACATTGTTACAACCGACTATACGCAACGCTATTACACTATAACTGTCTACATACACTAACCGGAGACTCGCCATTGTATAATTAGTTAAGTACAAGTACACCAGCCTTTCAATTCCTTCTGGACACTCATTCATTTAACGCTGGACTTCCTACACAGAAGTTTCCAACCGGCGAATACTATAACAGTTGATCCAAAGCCCCGTGGCCTACGGTATATCGTTATAATCCTACGTAAATGTATAAATATAATATTTATATGAATATATTTCTATGTACTGGAAGCCGGTTATATTTAATTCCTTAAATACACCGTTCCATCCTTGTTTGGCAATGATAACGGGAGAAATCGTTTCAAGTATCGTACACACTGGAAGCATCTTTCTCTCGAAGAAAGGAAAGTGTCCACAATGCTAACCGCGTTCCAAACATCAGCATTTCGTCTACGATCGCGCTGACCGATACGCTTCTTCGTCTTCTCGTTTTAATTAAGAGAGGGACAGTTTTGTCCAGCCTCTTGAAAAAGTGCATGCACGTTTGGAACGTGGCCAGCCGACGTTTATTTGTTTTTCTCCTCCTAGCGAATAATGTACTTGGCCACGAAGAATGCTCATGCACGGCAGATAATAGCCACCTTGATACGCGTTTGGACGGACGCCCATGAAATATTTCGCCTCGCGATTACTCGCTGTCGCTTACCAGGCCTGTTCAAGGAGAGACACCCTCCTCGGCCTTGTCCATCGTCACCGCGGATACTGAGACACTGTTAGGTTACGGAAACACTTTAATCAGTATCCAATTACAAATTTTTTGATTTAGAAGTTTTGGATTTGGGAATCTGGAGGTTGGGGGATACTGAGATTTGGGAATTTAGGGGATTTACAGATTTAGGAGTCGGGTATTTAGGGATTTGGGGATACTGAGATTTGGGAATTTAGGGGGTGTACAGATTTACGAGTTGGGCATCTAGGGATTTTGTGATTCTGAGATTTTCGGAATGTAAGGGATTTATAGATTTAGGAGTTGGGTATTTAGGAATTTGACAAATGGAGGATTTGTAAATTTTGAGATTTGGAAATATGTGTATTTGGTACTTTGAGAGTCTGGGGATCTAGAAATTTGAGAATTTTAGAATGTAGAGAATGTAAGAATTCTGGCACGTAAAAATTTGGAAATTTCGATATTTTAAGATTTAGCGATTTGGTGACACGGAGATTTGGGAATTTAGAGGATTGCAAATTTAAGAGTTGAATAGTTAGGGATTTAAAAATTGAAAAATTTGTGGATTTAACGATTTGGGAAAATGTAGATTTGGTATTATGAGTGTCTGGGGATTTGGAAACCTAAGAATGTTAGAATTTAGAGAACGTAAGAAGTTTATAACACACAAATTTGGAAACAGGACAATTTGAAATTTTCGAGTGTACGATGCAAGGTGCAGATTAGGGTTCTCACATTGAGCAGACCTGGTCCAACATGTTCGCCGGGGTTCACCCACCTAGCGAATACGGTTCCCATAACGGATTCGATCTCCGCACCTGGGTATAATCAACAATTTTTTGTCTCCGCAACAAACACGTTAAACGGTCGCGTTGTTTGCACGCGATATTGCACGAATTTCGTAAATCGTTGTTCCGTTGACCTAGATCTAATTAGGACCTTCGTTCAAAAATGGATACCAGAATGTACAGAAACAACTACACGATAGAAGAATAACTCCGTAAAGAATTTCAACGACTGAACGATGAATCGAATCGAGTACAGATATTGATTATTTGGAACTTTCGAGTATGGAGGTACCACGATGACCTCTGGTATCCCGTCGAGAGGCTTGACGAAAATTTCGATCGTGCCGTCTAAAAGAATCGTCTAAAGGCACTGATTTCTCTTCACTTCGATAGTCACGATTTGAAGTTGTTTGTCGCGTGGCACACTTCAACAGCCACTTATGTACATTAAATTTCAGGTTACACTAGGACCGAAGCGTTTCAAGCTTCGTTAAAATTCGGTGACCGTGGAAAGGCCCGCTAACGAATGTGTCCCTCGAGTCCGAAACAAATCACTATGCCGATTAAGAATTGCCGTTCTTCCCGTGATTGTGCAAATTCGGCCTCAAGGTCACGGCACCCTCCACCCAGAAGTTAGGTCTCTCTAGCATGCTTTGCCACAATGAGAGCTCGCGACCGGTTGCGTCCATCCAGTCCACTGGTTTGCCGTAATGTTTCCCTGTAAAATTTCCATGCAAATATCAGTTTCTGATGTGAAATATTTATACAGACTTCATCTTCCGTCATAATTTTATTTCTATTGATAATTTCAAAATTTTGTTTTGACGATAACTCGTTCGAACATTGTGTAAAATTGTTAAAGCAATGATGTAACGATGTTAGAGAGACGTATGAAAGGAAACCATACAACGACGATGCCGACTTTGTGAGGACAGAATGGTTGTATATTGAAAAACTTGAAAATGTTATAGCTGCAACGCATAGCGCTTGCTAAGACGAATCGATTGGTATGCAATATGTATTCGATTATTGTGCAATTTCTCGAGAAAATGGTGATGGTACGTTCTGCCTAGTCGGTTCGGTGAGTATAGTCTCTTCAAACAGCTGACTATTAAATTGTATAACTGCTACTAACTATTGCAACTACTGTCTTGTACAGTGTACAAAAATAAACAAGTGTATAGATCTGTTGAGTAACTAGAGTGGTTTACATTAATTAGTGCATCAGATATAATGACCTATTCACTGCTACAACATTAAGATTGACTAAAGACAGTTCCAATGTCAAGACTGTTTTAAATTTAGCGATCCTGGACTGTGAAAATTAAAAGTTCAGTGAAATTGAACATTCAACCGTATTAAAAATATAAACAGGGTTTACTATTTTTGAACCACGAGTGCGTCACGAGCTCGTGGTTATAGCGCAAGAAGTTAAATGAAAACTATATGTTTTGGAAGATGTTATGTTCATTCAGTGACTTCAAACTTTTGACTCGCGATGTACGTTCAAAGGATCTGAACAGAAGTCGAATTAAAGATCGAATGATTTGGAAGTAATACCTGTGCCAAGATTAAATCGGACACCGCCCAAAAATTCGTTGCTGGCGATGCGATCGTGGTCCCAGACCGTTAATTCCAGTCCCCGTTCGGCTAGTTCCTGCAGGCTAACATCTTTATAAATAAACGTGTGACCCCATACTGGCGAACCACCAGATCTGCGAACCACTCCAGTCTTTTGTTTTCCTGAACGACCCTTGTCAGGTAGTAAGTAACTGTAAAAATAAAAAAAAATCGGTAAGTTGTTTGTCGATTCTCCTTATGGAAAATGGCAATATAGCGAGAGGAGATCCTACTACTGGCTAGAATACTTTACAGCTACTAATGTGGGACTGGCGTTTGAATCCTAGGGATCTTGGACACCCTAGTGAACTTTATGAGTGGCTTTAATAAATAATGGGGAATTCTGGGGACACCCTGGTAGTATCCCTAGGGTTCCTACTACTCGCTATAACACTTGACAGTTACTATTTTTTATGACTAGTTTGAAGAGATGGTTGTGAATATTAGGGACCTTAGCTAGTCTAGAGAATTTAATGACTAGTTTATATAAGTAACGGAGGTTCCTAGGATTCTAACATAACTTTTCCTAGAAAATGTGACAAATGTAAGGAAGATCTCAGCAGTTATTGTAATTTTCGATAAATTACCTTATATGCCTAACATGTACGAGTGATGAAGATTCTAAGGGTTCTAGTGATCCTAGAGAACCTAATATTCCCTAGGGAATATAAAAATGTAGGTGAAGAAGACCCAAGCAGTTATTGTAATACTCAACAGTTATTACCTTCTATGTGTACCACTAATGAATCTATCTAATATGTACGAGAAGCGAAGATCCTAGGGATTCTAGAGATCCTAGGGACTTTAACATAGATATCTCTAGGGAATACAATAACGTAGGTGAATGAGATCTCACCACATATCGTAATATCGAAGAGTTATCATCCATTATGACTAGGTTGTACGTGGGGAGGAGGTTCCTCTCCCTATATCGCCGTTTTCTCTAAGGTAGTTTGCCGTGCTCGATATCGTGCAATGCTTTTCAGTCGTCCTATGTATTATTGAGTGTCGAAGAGACGTTAATAATTATAAGTGAAATACCTTTTACAGAACGGATCGCACGTTCCCGAATTCTTCGCCCTGGTTTGCAAATTTCTAGCCTCCTTAACGAGCACGTGCAACGCTCCGCGGCTCCAGTTCTTTTTCGATTTAGTAGATATACCACGGTCCGATCCGGTTTCTCGATCGCGTTCCTGTTGCGTAGGATCTGGTGGCACGAATTTTAAACCGACGATCACCTCGCCTTTGTATGCGACGGGGTCATCAAACGGTTCCGTCTAAAATTTACAATTTCACGGTGATTATAACCAATTATTATAATTATCGCAGACTTTCGGAAGAAATAATTTGTAATCGTTACATAAGCCTGAAGATGGGTAAAAAATATATTTCTTTGTGAAAAATATTGCGTGATGGAAAATTGATGTAAAAGTGTAGAAAACTGTTGTAAATTCAGATTCATATAGGATCTGAAAAAATATTACAAATTTTATACACAGCTTTAAGAAAAAATTTAGGCAAAATTTGAAACAAATTTTATAGGCTTTGTTAATGAAAAATATAATTGCTTCAGTTTTATGCACACATTTTAAGATGTATTTTCAAAAATAAACAATTAAGCGAAATATTAATTAATAAGTAAGTCGATTCAATAGCAAACGAGTATTATTTGGGAACAAAAATTGAAAATATAACGAACGATAAAAATATTTTTGCAACAACGTTTCAACTGTACAACAGCTCAAAATAAATTCGCAGTATTAAAATAACTGCGAAAAAAAGTAGCAATCGAACTAATTAAATTGTGTTTACGCAGTGTCTGCAAATCAATTAGAAAATTGCACCAATGCAATCGTTAAAAATAATTTCAAGAGCCAATTAAACAAAAATTGAGATACTAATTATAACTAAATTCATTGTCAACTGCATAACAAAGCGCTAAAAATAAAATTTGTATAAAAAAACACTGACTTTCTGTGCATGCATACACATCGCACTACAGCATAGTAAACGGGTTTTATTTTTTTTTAGTATAGTGTTAAGTGTATCATCCTCCATGCTGTTACTAAAACTCGTATAAAATCTTTTGCACCTGTTCAGAAAACTGAACGCGAATATAGTCGGCAAGTAAGTAGGTTGTGCCGTACCGCTTTCCTGCGAGGTGCATCAATTAAATTTATTAATGTGGATAAAAACAAAACAAAGGAACTTCTAATGGTATGCTACAGAATAAATAACTCCCCACGAACACTTACTTTCTCCCATTCGATTTTCATCACGCTCTTAGTGTCTAACGCGCGATTCACTGATTACCTTGACGGGCTAATGTCACGGGTTCATGAATGCCATAATTTCTTATATTCTTTTCTAATGTATAATCGCGTACAATTCTAAAAAATTGCTAATTGCTGCATTCGCATATTCGGAATCGTCATACTTTGAATTATAATGCAGTTTGTGCAGCGTTAACACTGCAGTTGCAAGGGAGAGCCGTTGGAGGAGCTTTAGTTGCTTCTCGAAGCGTTAGATGACGTTCTATCATCTTTTACTTTATGTATAATGGTTGTTTTTTTTAGACTATCTCTAATTAATTCGAATATGTAAATTTCAAGATTTCTAAATATCTGATTACTCAGATTTTCAAATTTCTAGATATTTAAACTACTAAGTATCCACGTTCCCAAATTTCCAAATTTCCAGATTACCAATTTTCCAAATTTCCAGATTCCCAAATTCCCAAATTTCCAGATTCTCAAATTTCCAAATTTCCAAATACCTGAATGCCCAAATGACCAAATTTCCAAATTTCCAGATTCCCAATTTTCCAAATTTCCAAATTTCCAAATACCTGAGTGCCCAAATTCCCAAATTTCCAATTTTCCAAATTTCCAGATTCCCAAATTCCCAAATTTCCAGATTCTTAAATTTCCAAATTTCCAAATACCTGAATGCCCAAATTTCCAAATCTCCAGATTCTCAATTTTCCAAATTTCCAGATTCCCAAATTCCTAAATTTCCAAATTTCCAAATTTCCAAATTTTCAAATTTTCAAATTTTCAAATTTTCAAATTTCTAAATTTCAAAATACCTGAATGTCCAAGTTTTAAAATTTCTAGATATTTAAACTGCTAAGCACCAAGTTTTCAAATTTCTACATTTTCAGCTATCCAAGCTTCCAACTTTTGAGTCTTCAATTCTCAAATTTTCAAATTTCTAAGTTTCCTAATTTTCAAATTTCTAAATTTCTAAATACCTAAATTTCTATACTTCCAAATTTCCAAGTGAAAAAAATGTTTGAATATTGCATCTTTTATATTCATAAAATACCAAACTTCCGAAAGACAAATCTAAAATCGGAAAACTTCTTGACCAACTCAGTATCCACATGATATTGTCAATTCCAAGAATCTCTTTCGTATCCTCAACCACGACAATATAACAAGAGTGTATTATAGTACAGAGCGTGTGAACTAACGGCGTAAAATACCATTCGATCGTACAGTCTCATGAAGTTCATTGAAATTCCTTAAACACACGTGGCCCTAGTATACTAACTGTAGTATCGGTCAAGTACCGACCAATATTCTAACAATTCACACGAACGTCTACTTACTCTTTCTTGAAGCGGGTACCACTTCGGCGTAGGATCATCGAAGATCTTGTTCTCCAAGGGCATTCGGACCTCGCCGAGGAAATCGTTGCGTCCAAACATGTCTGAGTGCCAGACGGTCAGCCATAGTGTTCTGGTCTCCAGACCGCTCAGACTCATGTGAAACTGAAATATGGTGGCGTACCATCCAAGCTCTAATTCTCATGCAGGACAGCCGGATACAAGCAGTATGTTCACGTATCGAAATCTTACCTTCAGCGTTTCGTTGAATTCCGGATTCAACGTGTGTTTCTTCACCTTCGTTTTTCGTTTGCCGCTCTTCGATTTGTCGGGCAGCAGATACACTTTCACGTATCTGGAGAAACATTGCAACCGGGCAATTGTCATTTTCGATTTAATATTTCCAAGAAATTTTATTATGAAATTAGTATCATTCGGAACATCTAGATATTCAGGAGTCTAGGGATATTTGTAGACTTAGGTGTATGATGCTATACAGAAGCGGTGGGTTTAGTATCTTGCGGATGTAATGGTGTGGGTATATCACCACGGGATGTAGTAATCTGATATGATTTATTTATAGTGATTTAGGGATATAGCGATCTAGAAACCTATAAATCTAGTTGGATATCCAGAAACATAGGGATTCGGTGAACTAGGTATAAAGTACAGGTGTAAAGATGTAGGGATAAAATGATATAGAGTGATATACAAGTCTAGGGATACAATTGTCTAGAGTAATATTATGACCTAGGATTATTTGCACGTAGGGATATAGGAATTCCTGTTAATACAATGATGAAGGGTTATTTAGATCTAGGAATCTATGAACCTATGGATCTAGGAACTTGCAAGTAATAGAAATCTATAGATCTAGGGATTTATGAATCTAGGAACCTACGAATCAAGGCACCTATTGATCTAGAAACCTGTGGATTTAGAAACTTATCGATCTAGGAACGTATACATCCAGATACCTATAGGTCTAGCAACTTATGAATCTAAGGACCTATGAATTTATAAATCTATGAACCTAAGAATCTAGGGACCTACGGATCAAGAAATCTATGGATTTAGGGACCTATAGGTCTAGGAACCTATGAATCTAGAAATCAAAGCATCCAGGAAGACATACATTTAGAAATCTATGTATCTAGAAACTTACAGATCTAGGAATCTATGAGTCCAGAAATCTATAGACATAGGAATCTACGAATCTAGAGACCTGAGGATCAAGGGACCTATCGATCCAAGGATTTAGGGATCTACAATATTGTAACGGTCTAGGGTTATTTGGATCTAGGAATCTAGAGATCGAGAAATATACATTGTTTCGCGTATACACTAAAGATTCTAATAAAAACTGTTAACGTTGTAATAATTGTTATCAGTTGAACGAGTTTCTTACTAGACAAGAGTACGGATGATAATCGTGAAAATGTAAGGTTAAAAAATAAAGTGTACTAACGTGTATATCGCTCCTACTAATTGGCAATAACTATTAGCAAGCAAGAAAGTGATTAGTAGACGTTCGATGACACACACACACACATACACACGCGCGCACGATATTTATCACTTAATCGGAGAAGTAATTGAGTGGCAGGTGAGTCACGGTGTACTTACGGATCGGATCGTTTGCGCTTTACGTCAACGGGCGCTAGATTCTTGCATTTCGTTACATGCACCTCGAACGTTAGATGCTTGTAGTCGTATTGTAAAGCGAACTCGACTTCTCCAGTCACCACCACCGAACGACAGCATCGTCCCTCACCGGCTCCGCTATAAACCGACGCCATTGAATCCGATCGTGCCTGAAACATTCGCATCAAATTTTCCTATTCATCACCTACACAAGTTTTATCCTATTCTTTAACACTGGAACCAGTCAAAATGACTGGTTTCGGGTTTGGCATTTTTTATCACAAAATTTTATTGCCGTCCTTTTGTCAAAATGTCTGTGTGGCGGCACGTGGGTCGCAGCGTCGAAGGAAATAACATTGACCGCTTGCAGATGCTCAGGTATAGGCAATTAAGGGGTAACGCCACTCCAGGATTTTCAAAAAATCGATTTTATTTTTCTCGCTTAAATGATGTTATATTATGTCTAGAATATGTGAAAAAAGTTTGAAGTGGGGGAAAGGTCGAGAACACGATTTTTTTTTAAGTGGACTGTAATCATTCGCACTGCGCTGCTCATGCAGGCAAAACTTCAAACGCGTTTTTCTCGGAATCACTTTTTTCGAACTGGCCGGACCAATTACTCGAACAGTTTTCGACTAATCGACTTGAAATTTTGTGGAGAGGCGTAAAATAACATAACTCAGTGAACATCGTACGGATTTTTTGATTAACCAACTAATTCATTTTTTATTAACAATTTAATGCTCAATTTTATGACATTTTTCCCAAAATTTCCTTCATATCGACGCCAAATAAACAATTCTTAATATTTTTAAATTTCCGTACGATGTTCACTAGTCAAGAATATATAATATCAGAAACTTTTGGATTTTTTGTTTTTGGACCATCCGTTAATGAGAAAACGGTCCGGCCACTACAAAAAAAGATGTTATTGCTGGCTAGCACTTGAAGCCGTCATTTTTAATTCGATTTGTTTGAAAAAATTCTTAAACCCTCTTCAAAACATATGTAATAATGCTCTTTTGTCCCTGACGTAATATCTTGTATGGTTTTTACTTAAAAAATTCCCGAAAATCACCTTTTTTTCTGTCTTCTAGAGTGGCGTTACCCCTTAAGCCTGCCCTAAAGTCTGTAAGTTGGCGAAATTATTTTATACTTTTTAACACATGTTTAGCTGAATAGGCTACCCTTCATAAACGCTGCCAGCCATGTACCGTCACGGTTAGTACGGTCGCAGGACCATCGCGTCCCAAGGATTATTGTACACGTGATGACCAGTTTTAGTTTATAACAAACTTTACCCCTACCGGAAAGTCAGGGCGTTGACAGTGGTACTGACAAACACCACCCTCAGTGTTCTGAGGTGGTTACGCCCTCCTTGCCAATAACATAAGAGAGGAAGAACATCGCGAGACGAGCAGAATACTTCAGATACAACAAGCATAACTTCGATTACAAGAACTCCAGTCAATCAGTTAGAATCAGTTCCGTATAGTCTACCGTGTCATCCTCTCGCACTTAATCAATAGTCTACCAATACTTCTGTATATGTGTTAATTGCTATATTTCTTGCATATAATTCCGCTCTATAATTCCGCATTATCAGTTCTGCGACTACAGTCTGTCATGTTTTATTGAACTATTGAATGGTTGTATATGTTAGGTGATGCTGCAATATTTATTTATTTATTTTTCTATTTTAATGCTGCGTTTTAGACCACATTCGACGGAAGCATTGATCTTCCGCCTCGTTCATCGGCACAAATATCGTTGGTTATCAATTTTCTGGCACTTTATACTCACTCCGAGACTCGATAGCGATGCACGGGTCGCAAGATGTCCAGAGTGCAGCCCGGAATCCATATCGTCCACATCGATCACCGTGTGACTAGATCCTGATCGTGATCCGGCGCCGATGATCGGCGTGCTGCATGCTTCCGACAGGCTGCTTCCGTCATCTGTAACGCAAAAAACGACGAATTTTATATATATTTATATATATATTTTATAATATAATATATATTTATATATATATATATATATATATATATATATATATATATATATATATATATATATACAAACTATGTAGTTTGTCGCGTTGGCTATTCGATGATTTCAACCTGTCTGTGATATTTTATCGACATACACCGCGTCACCCAGTGTATGAATCTAGGAATGTGTGAATATAAGGATTTGGTAATCCACGAATTTGAAAATCTAAGGGTTTTGACAAATAAAATATTTGAGAATCTAAGAATTTGGGAATTAAGGAGTTTGGAGATCTAGGAATTTGAGAATATAGGGATTTTGGGACTATACGAATAAATCTAGTAGATCCAGAAATTTTGCAGAGCTTGCAATTTGAGAAAATCGCAATTTAGAAGATCTAGAATTTGAAGACCAGACAATTTCTTGGACCTAGTTAAACCTATTGCATCTATCCTCATATTTCCCTAGGATTTCCCTGGCTTCTCTCTAAATAAAATATCGAGATCCTCCATGATTCAAAATCCTTAACTAGAATCCTGTATTGCCTTCAAACATACCTGGAACATTGTATCACGAATACTCGCAATATGCGCGATATAACTAGAATCTACTATAGCAATATCTAATACGTTATCGAACGGATCATACTCCACAAATCAACTAACTTGTGTCGTTCTCCGAACCAGTTTCCGATCCGTGTTCTTTCGTTTTCGTAACTCGGCATTTCGGAAATATTTCCGAAACAATCGATTCCTCGTCGGTATCCTTCTTCTCGGTTTTCGAAACCGCCGGAAAATGCCTCACTAGACGCTTGAGACTGAACGACTTAATGCTCGACGTGAATATCTCGTCCGTCGAAACCGCGTGATGGATCGACAATTTTTCGTTATCCGTCACGCAGGTTAGATCATCGTCGGTGTCTTCGTTCTTCGTCAACGAGTCGTTCGACGCCATTTTCTGCAGCTCCACGTTTTCTTCGGCCTCGTAAGATGGATCTTGCGGAGTTTTCGCGCCGGATACATCTCTGACCCCGCCATTTTGTACTTTCGAGTAACAGGGGACGCAGCAACAGTCGAAAAACAGATTCGAAGTCAAACGTTGTGTCATTTTCGTTAACGTCCAACGACTGGACGCGTTGAAACTCGTATATCCAGTACCCTTTTTCATTTTTACACAATTTTTTGCTCTACTTGGTTAGTTGAACACGTTGCGTAACGTGTCGTTAGATTCTGCACGAGAATATGTATACCGACTTTCGTTATATTGCCATCTATGTTTACGGTAGAGTGTTCTTCGAGTCGGCAATATATAGAGTCGGACAAAGTCCATTGATATTGCAGGGATCGTGAATCTCGATAATGAGGGAATACTATCGTTCGCGAAAGTGGCGATATACTGAGAGCCTACTGTCGAATGTGTGAACGCCTTTGATTTTAAATTAGTATCGGAGATATCAATTTTAAATATGTTTAAATATCAAAGTAAAACACTGTGAATTATATTTCTTAATACATCTATTCTTCTCTATCATTTGAATTTATTAAGAACGTGCGAAAGATTTCATTTTTTTTAATGTACTCCGTTAATATTTTTGTCATAATTAATAATTTATCGTGATTTATACATTATGTATAATAATTATATTATAGAAATGACATATATTATAATAATTATTTAATGATATAATTATAATATAATTATATAATAGTAATTACTACTATTATAATATAAGAATTATTTATAATAAATTGCAAATTACACCTGAAAAATGTTTTTCATTAATAACGTGCCATATTTTATGTTGCTCGAAAGATAAACAGATGCAGGAAACAAAGAAATTGTTGATAAGTTAACAACAATTGTTCTAAAGCAACATAAATGTTTTTTAACTCTTCGGCAGCTGTTTCTGCGTTGATTAAATCAGAAGAGCATACAATGACGAATGCGTGACTTATCGATTTCCACTTTTGTGCCAAGTAGTAGGAATGGTTATGTTTAATGGACATGACTTGTCTCTATCGTTTTTCATGCAGATTAACTAATATTGATATGATAACACAAAACATGTTGCAAATTTTACATTGGCACGGTTAGTCTGAATTCATTTGTGAAATCATGTTTGGCAGGTAAGTGTAAAACTCTTCTTATATTGCCATTTGTATACATGGATAGTTGGAGTACTTAAATTCGGTAATTTAATAAACTTTACAACGATGTCTTACAGTTTTCTAGAATTTCAAGATCTGAAGATTTTTAAGTTCTGAAGTTTGATAATTTGGGAGGTTTTTAAGTAGCAAATTTAAAAGTTTCTAAAGTGTGGGTGCCCACCATTTCAAAATTTGCAAAGTTGCAAATTTTCGAACGTGAATATTCAAGAACTGCTATATTTGACGAGACCCAGGTTTCCAAATCTGTGTATGTGCATATGTCCGAATTCGAAAATTCAAACATCTCCCAATTTCAAAAATCCTACACTTCACAAATCAGCAAATTTTCACGCAAATGTCTAACTTTCGAAACTGCCAGTTTTTCAATTTCCAAACTTCGGAACTGCCAGTTTTGCAAATTTCCAAACTTCGGAACTGGCAGTGTTGAAAATTTCCAAATTCTGAAAATCCCAGTTTTCCAAACATGAAAATTAAAAAATTACCGAGTTTCGAAATATCCAAACTTTCAAGTCCCGAAAATTCAGATTACAATACATTATAAATTCTAAACAAATTAGCAACTTTCAATATCCGAAACTTGATAATCTGAACTAGCCACGCGTTATATCGCCGAAATTGTCGCAACTCTCCACGATATCGAGTTACAAATTTTATCCCACCCGATATATCACAAACTCGACGATTATTCCGCTCCCACTTCTCTTCTTCCTCCTTGGCAATATAACGGAAGTCCACCGTAGATAAACAAAAAACAGGCTATGTCGCTGCTCAAAATTTTCGCGTGTCCTTCGTACAATAAGCACGCCGTCTAAAAGACCAGAAGTTATCCATTGTCTTCCACCGTTAGGCTAAAAATGCAAACGGAGGCACTTTGCAAGTTACAAGGTGTAGTTTCACGCGTTTCTCGCTTCTTGCGGCGTTTTCTTCTCGTTTGGGAGAGAACGGAAGTTCGTCTCACTTCGATAGCTCGAAACACGAGCACGTTACCTTCTTTTGCAGAAAAATTCCTCGCATCGGATCTCGTTAATTAGTGAATAATGGGAGTGATGCGTTAAAAGTAACGTAAGGCTTTCGTTCTCCGATTTAAATATTCTTCGTTTTCACTTCGACGCAGTATTTTTCGCGAGAGCAAACTTTCCTGGTATTCTTCGACCTTTCGACGATACTTTCATTTATTCTGATCACGGAAACAGCGTTGAAAGATGCAAACGGACGCGAAACCATGTTAATACTGACGAGTTTATGCCACGGTTGTTACTGATAATATGCAGAGGGGAACGAGTGGGACGATAAAGCTGATTTTTACTTCCTGTCTTCCGGTACAATTGCGTGGGGGGTTTTCATGTTCAAGGCTTTATAGCTCCCTTATCGAGATAAGGGATGGTATTATGGCTAAAAATTTCCTGCTTGATATTCGTCGTCGCCTTCAAATGTTCATCCTTTGTTATTAACAAATAATGTAACAAGTAATGTATGAACAAATAATGCAACAAAAAATGTACTAACAAATAATGACTAATAAATAATGTAACAAGTAATATATGAACAAATAATGCAACAAAGAATGTACTAACAAATAATGTAACAAATAAAAAATGCAACAAAAAATGTACTAACAAATAATGCAACAAAAAATGTACTAACAAATAATGTAACAAATAAAAAATGTAACACGTAATGTAGTAACAAATAATGTAAAAAATAATGTTACAATTATTGCACTAACAAATATTGTTAATTTTAGTCGTCAATTATTTTGTGATAATTATAAATCAATCATAAATCAATTGCAAATTGATTTGAAATTATTTGAATGCTAATCGTAAATTAATTCGAAGTAATTATAAAGGAATGATAAATTAACTGGAAATCGATGCGAATTCATTGTAAATAACCTGTAAATTGATTCGATTATAAAGCAATCACAAATTAACTGTAAATTACTTATAAATTAAGTACAAATTAATTTCAAATTAATTATGAATTAGTTCAATTTACTGATTATATATTTAGGTCATAGAATATTTAAGGAGTATAACAACGCACAATATCGATACACGGAACATCTATTTTCGGGTAGTAAATTTTTCATTGATAGTCATCTACAATAACGTACGGAAATTGAATTTGGCGCCTAAATCTGGTTACAGGAACCGCGTGCTGTCCGCGAGTTCAGACACAAATAACCCGAACAAACTAAAGCGAGCGTAATTGAGTTATTAAATCATGTTCCGCGTGAATCGACGCTGAAAACAGTGTTACTTTTTCATTCCCACGAATTTTCCCGCGGAGAAGTGTCTGGAAAAGGTAATTCACATCGTTCGAGTGAACTTATGGCGCCTACACAACAGACCGTGAAAGCATATAGTACTGTACGAACGGACACAAATGAACTACATATGTGGGCGAAAGTTTTACAGAATCGTTTGTAACCGGAATCGAAACATCTTGAACTGGACACGGCGATGTGATCAATAGGTTTCTAAAAGAAACTTTTTGTCCGTTTTTCTTCCGGTTCAATAACATTAACATGTCTGCCATTATCTCTCATGGTGTTTTCGTTTTATAAAGTTCTTACAAGTTCCATTCATTTTTTTAGCGGCACAGGGGACGCAATATGAGGAGAAATAGTATTGAGACGTTGTAACGTTTGAAACTTTTTTAACACAGGTTATATTTGATTGTTTGACAAATATGTATAGGTAAAAGTTTACGGGATATTTTGTTTGTTAAATGAAGAGATTTGTTTTGAGGCAAGTACTGCAGCGAACAATTTGGTGAAATCTAGATCTTTTAAGTGCATCTTTTTTATATGTAGTCTAGATCTAACTTAAACCTAACCTAGATATAAGAACATTCTTCGGAATTCAATCAAAGGTTAACTTTCATTTCTCTGTATTTTTCCCTAGGGGCATGCTGTTCATATTTCCAATGATTATATTAAAATAAATACTAGTAACGAGTAACCTCATTTACACTTAATCCAAATACTATGATATAAAGAGTAATTGTATTTAACAGTATTGAATAGTTCAGTATTAAATTAAGTATTTCAGTATTAAAGTAATATTTCTGATACTAGTAATATACTAAACACTATTCTTATGTAACCGAATTTAGACCTAACCTAATATTACATAACACAGAGTAACCTTTACTTTAAAATTATAAACCGTATAATTTACTTTGACACTAAATTTAGTGATACGAATAAACGCGAACCTAATCTCGTTTTCCTACAGTGTTATTATCTTTTCAAAAAATCCTAGAACTAGTATTGCTGCCAAAATGAATACTTGTCTTGCGTAACCTAACCTGTACCGTGTATTACTAGTAAGTTGAAATATGATGAAATCTGTATTGCGTCCATCGCATAGTCTCTTATGCGTGTACAATCAAGTGTAATGTTCGTTTCTACGTGTGACGATAGAAGAGGCGAAAAAATTCCAGGCGACCACGCACGTCGACGAAATTGTAATAAAAGAACAGGAATTCTGCTCGTCGATTCGATGTATACCGTTTTCTCGATCACGTAAAAAGGTGACACGCATTTCAAAAGTCGTCGACACCAACCCGTGTTCATCGACTTTCCAAGTAACGTTACAGAAAGCGTGGCTATGTACTATTTTGTTCTGTGTCGCTGGCGACGAATTACTTGACTTGCCTATCGATCGTTGCTTTTTCTTTCGAACATGGTTAATTAGTGTACTTTTAAAGCGATTATGTACCAACCTAACCTAATCTAACCTCACTCGTATTTGGTATCTTTGGGTTACGCGTCTAACAACCATCATCATATTTATCAGCATCCAACAAACTTTAATGAAACTTTAGTTTTGCATACTCAAGTACTGTATGTAAATATAATAATATTCAGTATTAATTCAGCTGTACCTTCTCGAGCTGATACTATTGTAATTTGTGCATTTATGATTCTATAGTCGTAGATAAAAATCTGAACACGATGCACAATGCATTAACAATGTATTCAAAATGAATCTTTAAATCAACATGGCGTCGAAGGGAGAGACATGCGCAGTGCATTATGGACACCTTAATACATTATTTAATTGTATTATTGATGTTTAATTTATTATTATATTCCGCTGGATATACATTACGGACAACTATCGACTTATTTGATATCGACAAACTATTTGTTTATCGTTATTTATCGGTATTTATATATGTAGTGCGCATGCGCCATTGCGTGACGCCATGTTGTATTCAGTATTCTTGTGTTTTCGATTTAACCACGTTTGCAGAACGTCTGGGAGTAGACTTGTTTATATGATCACGCTCTATTTCTTCAACATACTGGATCATATAATTAATAGAAACAACCTAATCACAGAACAATTAGTCTACATTGAAACGTATTGCATAACAAGCAGGACCACCTTCGAGTTGAACGTAATGTCGCAATTACTCTCGCTCAATCACATTTTTATATTTCTCTAAAGTAGCGCTATATCTTATCTTTACGACCATGCTATACGGCGTACATTGAACATACGCAGCAGAGAATTTGTTACGGCGACCTGTTACGCTTCTCTAAAACGGTGATTGCGAATAAGAAACGGCACGGCATGCCACGCCGTTACAACACGCGGTTAAATTCAATACCTAGAGACCGGTCGTAACAGAGGTTCGTACCTCGTGATACCAAAATATTCCTGTACTTTTCTTCTGTCGACAAATGCGGCCACGAAACGTACGATCGTTGATCGCTTAAGAAAAGGAATTTGCGTTATAGGGATTTGGGGATATAGGGATTTGGGGATATAGGGATTTGGGGATATAGGGATTTGGGGATATAGGGATTTGGGGATATAGGGATTTGGGGATATAGGGATTTGGGGATATAGGGATTTGGGGATATAGGGATTTGGGGATATAGGGATTTGGGGATATAGGGATTTGGGGATGTAGGGATTTGGCGATATAGGGATTTGGGGATATAGGGATTTGGGGACATAGGGATTGAGGTATATAGGAACTTGGGGATATAGGGTTTTGGAGATGCCACGATTTAGGGACACGATAATTTGGACATATAGGGATTTAGGGGCATCGGGTTTTGGGGGATATCAGGATTTAAGAACAAGACGATTTGGGGATATAGGGATTGAGACATATACGTATTTGGAGATATAGAGATTTGGGGATATTGGGATAGTGGGATATTGGTATTTGGATATATCGGGATTTGGGTAGATAGGAATTGAAGGACGTAGATGGTTGGGGATATAGGGATTTGGAAGCATATAGAAATTTGGGTTATAGAGATCTGTATATATAGGGATTTGGGTGTATAAGTATTTCACATATATGTACTTATTCTGAATATGGAAATTAGAAAGATATAGGGTACTGGGTGCATATGGGTTTAGGGATGTAGGGATTCAGGTATATGAAGATCTACAAATATAGCAACATAGAAATAATAAAATCTATTGATATATGGATCCCAGAGTGTCGGAACCTAGGACTATAGGGTTCTAGGAATACTGTGACCTGAGAATGTAGTAACTCAAGGATATGGAAATTTAGGGATAAAGTGATCTAGGAACACGAGTCAAGAACTATAGAAATCTAGGGGTCTCAAAATGTTGTAATACAAAGATGCAGAGATTCAATGAATCAGGAATAAATATCCGAAGCTTTATAGAAAACTGCTCGTTATATGGCCATATTTTGTATCGCCGTAGGAGAGACATCCTTCGCAGCTCGATATATTGCCAATTTCAAGAATTTCCATCTCGTACGGCAATATATCGCTGCTCTGCTGTAATACTACTGATCTCTGCGTCGAGCCTAAAAGGCGACACACAATTCCTAGAAACGCATCAGCATCAAACCGTTAAAGCCGACGTTCATCGGCGTTCGAGTAAAATGTCATTTACATCGTAATTCCGAATGATTCCGTACGGACTCGCGGCGTGCAATTACTCCGATCAGAATTACGTGATTCATGTTTTCCCGTTCTTCCGACCACACGCCTTAGCATCTCGTAAAAGAGAAAGCACGTACCGCGAAACTAACAAAGGTTTGCACAATCCTCGAGGAGTAAAGACAGTTCGAGGCATTTTACGCGTGGAACCTTGTTCCATGACTCGGGAGGACTTTATGTAACGATTCTCTCACAGGCCGGATTCTCATCGCGGGCACGCGTGTTTCGTACACGTGATCGGTTTTACAACGGCGTGTGAGAGAGAGAGGGAGAGGGAAAGAGAGAACGACAGAAACCCGGGACGAAAATGTCCTCGCTATCCTGTTCGAGACGCGGCTAAGTGAAATTCCATTGTTCGCCGCCATGCCGCGCTGCCCGCCAGTTAGTAGAGCAGAAGAACGAAACGCGGCGGATTCACTACCGGGAAATAATGTTATACAAACGAGCTGTGTCTTTTTAACGCTTTATGGCCCATTCCGCGATGAGCACATTTAGCCGGTGCTCGACAACAGCATACGCGCCCGTTCCGTTCTCTTTTCTCTCTACACTGTTTGCGTCGGGTAATATTACCATGTTCGTGGAATTGCGCATATAGAGAATTTAACCATCGAACGAACCGCATTGAAAGATTTGAAACGATATTCGGAAGCAGAATTTGCTCATCCATTTATAATCGTTAATAGATTTTATGTTCCGAGATTTAAAAATTTGGGAATTGGAGGGGAATTGGAGGGACTAGGGAATTTGGGGTTGGTGGAATATCGAGTACTAGAGACTCGGGTTCTACGAATTCGTGAGGTTTGCAATTTGATGATCTGTCGATTTGGTGGTTATTGGAGATCTGAGGATCTAGGGACATTATGGATCTAAGAACTAGAGGATTTGGAAAAGGAATGTGGAGACTTGTGAGTGTAGGGAATTTTGGGGCGTAGGAGATTGGTAAGTTGGAAATCTACGAATTCGATGATTTGTGAGTTTGGGGACTTCGGTATTTAGAGACTTCGACAATTGGTGACCTAGTAATATAGAGGTTAGGAGAATTGGGGATCTAGGGAATATGGTAACTACGAAATTTGAGATTTGGTAATTTTGAGGTCGAGGAATTTGAAGATTTCGAAGTTAGGGACACAGGAATTTAGAGATTTGGAAATGTTGGGAATCTGAAAAATTTTAGAGCCTGAAAATTTGAAACCTAGGAATTCAGAATCTAGGAACTTGGAGATTTAAAAGTTTAGGGCCGTAGAAACGCGTGAATCTAGAAAATTATGGTTTCGGAGAATCGGAAATTTTGCATTGCGCGAATTTAGGAATTTGGAGATTATTGAGATTGTACTATCTAGGGAATATGGAGATTTGTGAGATTATAGGATCTAGCGAATTCGAGAACTTGGGTACTCAGGAAATTGTGGATCTACGAATATGGTATCTAGGAATTTGCGGATGTGGAAAAAGAACCAAGGAGTTCTAATTTATGTGAATCTAGGAACTTGTTTGGTATCTATCAACCTAATTCCATTTTCCTCTTTTATTCCGCTGCTTCTATCCCATTTGCGTTAAGTAATATTACCATACTACTGAAACGACCACTATCGAAGTTTAACCACCGAACCGACTATGCCGAAGAATGTTCAATAAAATTCCGAGCGAAAACCGCATTCTATACTAATGAGGTATGCAGACCTCATCTTTATGTAGCTTGAAATCTTACATTTTGTCCCGAGATTTTGTATCTTCAACAATTTGAACATCGATCGGGTAGATACGCATCGGTTTCCGACTGAATACGTGCAATTAGAGTGTCATAAAAGGAAATGGGAACAAATCGAATGCTACGAGCGTGCATTTCCAACGGGCTTAGAGAGATAGGAAATCGATATAAGAGCGGCGTGTGTATGTTATGATGTAAGTAAAAATTAACCAGGCCTTGACCAGAATCGAAACTAAACTAAATGAACTTTCCGGCACTACGCTTTCGACGTCAATGCAATATTAAACGCGAATTCAATTTACGTCGCAGCCGGCTTAAACTACAAATCGCTCGTAAAACCAGTTTGTTCACTGCTTTGTAAGACTGGAATTTGTTTGCTAATAAATCGTTGCTGCCTGACACGCGACTATTTCTGGCCCAGCGATGTGGTTTCCTGATTATCGGCCATATTTTAGAAAGCTGGAAAATTGATTATGTCACGGCACTGATTTAATTACCGTTTTGTACATAATCGTTAAATTCTCGATATTGGAAACTGTTTTACGGATTTCAAGATTTATCTTTAACCCGATAATGTATTTTTGCACGTGGATATAAAATATTTTATGAATATTATGGAATAGACCTATCACGAGTAGTAGACGCTCGATAATTCACCACTTTCGGGGCTCTAGAGGCGGGTCTAGAGACGGTCGATTCTTTGTAATATTTGGTATTGTAGATGTTTGATATTTCCCCGTCTTTGGGGCTTTAGAGAATGCTTTTATACATATACCATTTTCTACATTCAACTCAATATAATCACAACTTTATAATTCCCCGTTTCCGGGGCGATGTAGACAGGTATTTAGATTCTTAATGTTCTATATTATCCTCTCGATAATTTCCCATTTTTAAGACATTACAAAGTTTTAAACTATTAATATGTAACAGTAGTAATTTGATACTCTTCTATTTTTTGTAAATAATCATTTTTAAAATCCTGGAAGTGGAAATTATCGATCAGGCTACTGCGATTAGACGGCAATTAGGAGATTTTCGTTTTGAAAGCCCCGAAAATGGGAAAGTATAGAGTAATTATCGTATGGAGTCGAGTGTTTGAATGGTTTCTGTGCGTGGAACCCCAAAGTTGGGGAATTATCAAGTAACCACCGCAGTGAATCGGTTGTTTGCATCATTCGCCATAACAGGAGCTACGCATATATAGAGATGGTGCCCATAAATGGCCGCTATTGTGGTCTTCCGTAACGAAGGGGTTAAGGAAATGCTCGGTATTCCATTCGCGTTCCAATCCATTAATATCGAATTCTACAGTCGTTGGGCAATATCAGGTGTTCGAATGGTTTTGAATTCATTTCGCATCATTTATTGTTGCTCGCGAATGCTACTAATTTATTTTTAATAATTATCCCCTTACAAATATCAGCAATTTTTAACTAATTGTGACATGGCTAAATACGAAAAATGCGGAATAGTGAAATAGCGAATGTGAAAATAGGAAGAGGGAAATAGGAACTAGAAAATAGTAAAGTAATCAAATATGAAATAGGAAATAGTGAACTGCAAAATAATGAAATGTGAATTAGCGAAATGTGAAGTAGTGAAATGCGAAATAGCAAAATGTTAAGTAATTATCGTAATAGATTAGAAATTAGTTTTTATCTACCTTTTCGATCATTCTACTTTTGTCGGATGAGTTAATTATTGCTTATCAAAAATTCGTGCGGTTCGAACAAAACGTTTCATGCGTTATAACGGAATATTTTGCAGGAGTATTTTCGAACCACCTTATATATCGTATAAGCCAGAAGGTCGCCTTTTCCAAATGAATAATACATTACAGATGGTCAGATAAGTGTGCAATTGCGACGTAAGAGCATGGGGATGCAGAAACGTAGAAGGTTGTCGAACCTCCATGGAAAAAAGCATGTAACTATAGAAAAACTTATACCAAAACACGCGATCTTACTGTACACCCAAAGAACAAGCTTTTATTACTAGAAAATCATTCGAAGACGCCATCGACTCATTCTGACAAAAATTATTGAAACTGTCACGCGTATGAAACTAACTGTAAACCTTTTATTTTTATCACTTCAACTTCTAGAAAGATTCAGTCTAACTATAATATGCAATGTATACGGTGCATTCAGATTTTCAGTCACATTCTGGATGGTCATAATTAATTAAGCCACTCTGAATTACTCTGGGGTTACGGTTATTGATCCGCAGGAGCTGCGAGCGTAGCGGGAGTGCCAGTGAAAATAATTTCCTTGATGTACCAGATGAGGATAATACCGTCAGTCGTGGAACAGTATAGATACAGTAGACACTCGTTATATTGCCGAGAACTCGAGATGTGGCAGAGAAACATTCTTGGAATTGGCGATATATTAAGTCGAATGAAAATTCTGCTGATATTGCGATATACTGCGTAGCGATATAACGTATGGATAATCTAAACATTGCAATATTTCGCGGTGATATATTACGTATGATAATATTATTGCCATATATAGTATGGTAATATAATGTACGGCGATGTAATGTATGTGACGATACAACGCGTGGTGATATAACATGCGTGGCTATATGTATATCTGTATCGGATTACGTGGTAATGCAATGTATTGCGATGGAACATACGTGGTGATAAAACGCGGCAATATGCGATGCATGCTGATGCAACGCGTGCCGATATAATATGCGTAGTAATACATCGTGTGCTGATATATAATACGCAGTACTGCAACGCGCGGTAATATAACGCCTAGCAATATAACACGTGTGGTGATACAACGCGTTGCAATATAACACGTGTGGTAATACAACGTGTGGCGATATAATATGTGCAGTAATGCAAGGCGTGGTAATATAACACGTGGCAATACAACACGTGTGGTGATACAACGCGTTGCAATATAACACGAGTGGTAATACAACGTGTGGCGATATAATATACGCAGTAATGCAACGCGTGGTAATACAGCGTGTGGCGATATAATATACACAGTAATGCAACGCGTGGTGACATAGTGTATGTACTGACATAACGTGGAATAATATATGTGAGGCGATATAACATGAATATTGATATGATACGCGTGATAATACAATGTGTGACCATACAACATGTCGTCATATAACACACGACGGATGACAGTCAAACGCCTGACCAAACAATCACCGATCGTCCAACGGATGGCGATATAACGAGAGTCTACTGTACCCGACAAAATGATCCGAAATACACGCACGACACTGTACATCCACAACTGGGTCGTTTGAAAACCTTTAAGCATGTAGAGATCGTTATAAAGCTACCGTTTTACATTTATATGATGTATGTGCGTGTAATACGTACGTTTACATCTGTACGCGAACGAATTTGATGATTGCAGCAATTAATTATATCGAGTTTTAGCACGTGATTTTTGAGTAAATGTCTAACCCAGCCAACCACGAAAGAAATGAAAATGTCCAGTCTAACGAGTTGCACGAGTTACACTTTCAGTTGGTTAGTATTTTATTTGGTATCGGAGATTCGACCAGTTTTTAATAATTATATTTACGGAGGGTGAATGATACTGCTACAGAAATCTGACAGTACGCATACGCGGGACACAACGTTACACCGGTTTATCGATTGTTGCACGCAGCATGTGGTAAGGGAGCGACCAAAGAAGAATGAAAAGGAAGAGAAATTTCATAATAAAGCTGTTATACCTGTTACACTCTAGCAAATATTTTAAGCCGTTCATTAACAAGTCGCGTTCTACTCGCTATTATATTTACGGCCATCGAGGTTCATCAAATATATTTAAACATTTTATAACAGCGCCGCTTTTTTCACTATCCAAATAATTTTAGTAATGAAATATAATCTTGGACGAAAATATTGTTTCAACGAAAAGATTACATTTTAACGGGATAAAAATGTTTTTGTTTCTCTGTTGAATCAATTATGTGACATAACTGTTTATTATTAAATGCTTTATTGATCCATTCTGTATCTTTTATACGGAGAACTGTGTTCAGACTGCATATCAATAATATTATGCAGTATACACTGTATACTATGCACATTGCAAGATATACACTACATAGAATACATGTTATATCCTCAATATTACATATTATATATTGCAGAACGGAAACTTGTTAAAGAACGAAGCAAAACGATATTGTATAACATTATGCTATGCAGAAAATTATATGTTACACATGAAGGGTCAGTAAAATTCGAAGAAAATTACAAAACGTTTGCTACCATCAGCAATAACGTATGCAAAATATTATATAAACTTGTTAATACGAAGAACATGGTAAAAACATGTTGCATAATGAAGTAATAAAATAATTTGTTTTATAACATTGGTATGCCATATAGCGTATGTGCAGTCTGATGCAACTACAGAATGATAAGTAAGTCATTCAAATTACTAAACTGTTAATTCAAATTTTTACATCCTAAATTTCTAGATTTACAAATCCCTAGATACCTAAAATCCCAATGTCCTCAAATACTTATATTCATAAATTTATAAGTTCTCAAGATCTTTAATTAAATTCTAGGTTCCATATCTATAGATTTTTAGGTCCTCTAAATTTTTAGCTCCCTGAATCCCCAGATCCTGAAATTCCTAGATCCTCAAACACTCACAAATCAAAAATAAACACCATGTATCAAGAAATCCAATTCAGTTAACTGATCTGTTAACGTGTGTTCCTCCATTTGGAATGATTTATCACCGTAGTCCTCAAAGTATAGTCAGAAAAGAACACAAAAGCAACTTACCGGGTGTAAGAGACATAGCTTGTTGCCTCCTCGTCCTGGAGTTATCCCTCTTCCCTGCGGACGGCTGCGATCCAGAAACCTGAAGACCAGGTGCACTAACTGCGCGTTTAGGTCCACCGATCGCGCCAGCCACGTTGCTGTTCCTCGCGAAACCAGGTGGTCTGTACCTGGCCGATTTGACGCCCGTATGTTGTGGCAGAAAATGATACACGCTGTGCGCCTTGTGCATCGTCAACGAAGGCGTGGTAGACGTGGCGGTCAAGCCAGCGGGCGCTGTGGAAGCTGGCAAGCGTGGTAGCGAATTGGTGGCTGCCGTGATGGCGGACTGCATCCCGCGGGGCAGTGTAGTCGCCCGGGACTCGCCGTTGTACTCGAGTTCGTCCTCGGTGTCTTCGTCACCTGCAGACGCGCCTATAGATGAGGAATGTCGCGTTGCAACAACGGTACCCGGGAAGGATCCATCGCGAACGGGGAAACTCGACGACGAAGAGGACGCTGACTTACCAGATTCCCCCCTGGTGTTGGCGTCGGGAACGGACGATCTTCTCCTGTTGGTCCAGATCCTCTCTTCGACCGATCCCCCACACGCACTGGTAGCACCTCCACTCCCGCCACCGATAGACCCACAACTTCTAACCCTATCCAACTGTTCCCTGGAGAAACTCTTTGGATTGAACAACAGATCCCCGGCACTGCGGCGCTTGGCCGCCATCGCCAAAGCGCTGGCACTAGCACTAGCACCGACACTATCCCCGGAACAAGCCAGCAGGCTCAGTTTCGTCCTGGAGTCAGCAGCCATCAGGGCTGACTCGAAGCTTCCACGCCAGGAGAACCTCTCGTAGTCGCTGGCTTCCCGCTCTTCGCCTTCCTGGCCGGTGGACGCCGCCGGATGAGTGTTGATCAACAACAGAGGATCGTGGGACTTGGACCTGGGCAGCTGCAGATGCGTCGACGATGGAGCGTTCGTGGAATCCGAGGTGGAGTCGTCGTCCTCGGTGGTGGATGCCGAGGAGGGTGTTCTGTGATGTTGGGAGTATCGTCGCCAGCTCGTGGAGTGAGGGTGAACGGCTGGTCCACCTTCGGAGACCTCGTGCATCAAGGCCACCAGCCGGCTGCCGATGTGATGCATCACCTTGGCGATCAACGGTGGGCTGCTGTGTGGCGTGGAGTTGGCGTCGGAGCTCACTCCGTCGCCGGCCATCTTGGTGAAACTCTGCACCAGCTTCTGGTAGACGAAAGCGGTGTCCCTGCCTAGGCAGGGTGCTTGGACAGCTGCGGGACCAGTTTTGTCTTCCTTCTCCTTGTCCAGCAGGTTATCGCCCGACGTGGTGTCGAATTTGCTGATTATCTGTTGGCAGCTCTGGGATATCTGTTCTTGAAGAGCAGATCGACGACCTCCGGCTGCACCCTCCAAATCTGAACTGGTATAATCCGAGCTGTCGTACGAATCCGACCACGTGTCCTCGGAGCTGAGATACTCGACGATCTCCCGAACCTGTTCGTCCCTTATTCCCGGCACCGTCTTCATCAACCTGGTCAGTTCGTTCTCGAAATACACCAGCTGTGGCGGTTTCGTGCGGTTTTGCGAGCATAATCTGGCCTTGGAGGCGTAGCCGGGTAATCGAGGACTGGGAGCGGGCGACGCACCACTTGAATTCGCGTTGGTGGTGTTTTGGTTCTGTCCGTTTGAGTTAGCGACCATGGTCTTGAAGAATTGTCGCATCTTCGACATCATTAGGTTCGTCTCCTCGTCGCTGGACCAGTTGTTGAAGCTGTCCTTCCTCGAGAGGGAAGCGTTCGGCAAGTGAGGCAACGTGGTGTGGTTCAAGGTGTGATCCACCTTGGTCACGTTACTTTTTTCAACCCCGACGACTCCGTTGGTCATCTGGTTCATATCCTGAACGTTTTTGTTGTTCTCGTTGCTGGAACGATCCTTCGCGCTGTCCTGGTTGATTTCAGGGTTGGATTGGACGTCGTCCGGTAGTTTTTGATGTTGCAGAAGATCGTCGCAGCTGCCCACGAAACCGGAGTCTCTCGATTGTTGCTTGGACTTTTGATTGTAGGACATCGACTCGCCTGAGCTCATCTGAATGTTCCTCGAAGAATCAGCCAACAAAGTCGACGACGATAAGTTGCTCGCGGTGATCGACGGCGAAGAGGACAACACGGACTCGGGCTGAGGAGTCTTTGCTCTGTCGGAGTCCTCTGAATTCAACGCTTCAGCTTCGTTCTCCATTACCACCTCTCCAACCAGAACCATTTCCCTGTTAGGTTCTGGGGTCTTGTTCCTGTCATCGGGAACACGTGGACTTTGCGTCCCCAGGTTCCTCGGCTTCTTCTTCTTCCGTTTCACGGTATCGAATTGCCCGTCCGTTCCGAACGCGGCTGTCTGATCGTCCGCTCCGTCCGTCTCCGTGGACGAGCCCTCGGATTGGGTCTCCTGAGAGTCCTGGTTCAAACTCAGATCTTGAAGAGAATTCTGCGAGCTCAAGTTCTGGGAGCTCTGCGTGAGAGCCAGTAGATTATCCAAGGACGAGCTGTGCGATCTACCAGTACCTCTGGCGCGGACCAGCTTCTTCCTCCGTTGGGCCTCCGGGCTGGGCCTGCCTTCGGAATCACTACCGACGGATCCATCCGAGTCTCGTCTGTCCTGATCGAACCCCAGGAACTCCGACAAGAAGTACTTCTCCAATCTCGAAGAGTTCAGGAACCCTTCCCCGGAGTTCGATCTCTCCTGACTCTGTCCGGTGCCGGAGGGCTCATCCTGACCCAGCGATTCCAATCCTTCCGAGTAAATCGACGACGTTTCCGACAAGCTGTCCACCTCGCGCGAGCCCATGCTGGAATTGTTGCCATCTCCTCCAAGGCCGAAGAAGAAATACTTCTCCAGCTCGGACGCGGAGGGTGGTCTCTGCTTTTTGAAAGGGCTACCCGTGGCCAAGCTCGGTTCAGCTTCGCTCTCCTCGCAGGACTCCTCGACGATGGTGTGCAGGGTGAAGTCGATGGCCTGCCTGTGATATCCTCTGAGCTCCTCTTCGCGATCACCGAGGTTGTTCGCCTCGTCCTCGGAGCTCTCCTCCGTGGCCGTGGTGCCGCCCGCCTCGTCCTCGTCGTGCGAGACCTCCTCGACCCATGAATCATCGTCCGCCAATCCTTCCTCCAAGATCACCACCCCACCACTACCCGAATTCTCGTCACTGGATTGCGAGAATGCACGCACCCGTGTGCCCTCGCGATGCTCGTTCACCTGCCGCTCCTTCGAGCCACTGTCCTCGTTGTTATCGTTCGTACGACCCGCTATTTTCGCGGCATTTTTCACAGACACGTCGTCGCTTTCACTCGCACTACCGACACTCAGTCCGCTGTCCACCTCTGCCTCCGAGTGGTTCGTAGTCGCGGCGGCCAACCGTTTTACCATCAACGGCCTCCTAGGACCCTGACCATTTTTCCGATGCGGCTGCTCGGACACCGCTTCCAGCGCCAGCTGGAAATACCCAGCCAGCCCCTGGCCAGCGTGCACCTCGTCCGGTTGCAACAGGGTCGTCGTGTCCGAGGTGATGACGCTCACAGGCTGATACGATGCCTCCTGGGTGATCATCACGAGGCTCCTGTATTTGTTGCTGCCGATATTGTGGACCTGCAGGACGTCACTGATGGAATCCTTGACCGACGCGACAGGAGGGAATCCATTCTCCTTTCCAGTGGACGGGCGTCGCTCGACTGAGCGCGATCGAGTCGGTTCCCCTTCTATCCCCTCTTCGGCGCAGCCTCCATCCGTGCCTCCACCACCGGCGTCCATGCCGCTACCTTCGCCACCTCCATCGTGCGCCTCTCCTACCACCTGCTCGCAAGTAGGACTATCGCCTCTCACCGTGCCGCCGCCATGCGCACTCTCCGCTTTACCTGCGCTCTTGAACATCTCGTGGATCTTGTTGGTTATCATGTCGCCCACGTCGCAGCTCGCCGATTTCGACTCGATCTCGTCGTGCACGGCCGCCGGCTCGTCCGCCGCGCCATCTGCGTTGCTCGATCGATCATCCTCCGCGGTGATCGGCATGGGATCGACCGCGGTACGTGCGTTCGCACCTCCGTTGCTCGAATCGTCCGACGATCGCTCAACGTCCGCCGCCACGTACCGCGCGTTCCATTTGCCGCGGCTCGAGGACTCTTCGCGGTAATCGGTATCCTTGCAACTCTTTGTAGCGGAGCTAGATCGTTCCTCGTTGTTTATCGTCGGCAACGGACACTCCTCGGTCTCGTACGGGAAGGAGACGTTGGCTGGCGTTACCTCGTACTCGTGGAGCTCGTCGCTGCTCACTTCGCTGCCCGTCGCGTTCGTCTCGTTGCTCGTAAAGCTCTCGGAGCCCGAGGACGCGGCCACGCTCAGGTTCGAGTTCAAATCGCTGGCTATTGTGTCGTGCTCGGCGTTATCGGCGCGATCTACGATTTCGTTGGTCATTATCTGCGATAACGATGGCGCGTTATCGGCTACGGTTTCGCAACGGGCGTTGCCGTTCACGCGATCGTCGGACGTCAGTGGCGTCGAAACTCGAAAGTTCGTTGCCTCTAGGAGATTATCGGACGATAAACGGCTGTCGTTCAATAATTTCTGACAGGAGATCTCCAGAGAATCCGGGATAATGTTCGAGTCCCAGCAGTCGGTCAGGAAGAAATGATTTTGACCGTCCAAATCCGTCTTTGATTCCTCGGTCTTTAAGTTGTCGTTCCTCGAGTCGTTACCGGTGATGTTCACCGGCTCTATGCTGTCCGGATCCAGCGTCTTAATGGATTTCAGTTCGATTTGATTCTCCGAATAATCGTTATCGCTCGCGATATACATTTCCTC
This sequence comes from Coelioxys conoideus, assembly GCA_947623535.1. Lineage (NCBI taxonomy): Eukaryota > Metazoa > Arthropoda > Insecta > Hymenoptera > Megachilidae > Coelioxys > Coelioxys conoideus. The sequence continues at coordinate 7,746,146 of OX392451.1, read as the reverse complement.
GGGCATTTCACGGTGTTGCAACGAGACTGTGATCCTTTTATCGTTGCTCCTCTCCATGTTGCCCCTCTTCGTCCGGCTCTTTCGTTTCTCGTTGACGTTCGCGTTCTCTTCGTGCACTTTGTCCCTGCCTGAAACACTGTCCGCGCAATGTCCTCTGTCCACTCGATCACCACTGCCACTTTCGAAGTTCGAGTCCTCACTCAAAAACCGAACGTATTGCAACACTACCGGTTCCTCGTCCGGAAGAGCGGTCACCCTCTTCAGGGTGATGCCGTTCTGGGCCGGCGAGTCCGAATCGTCCTCGTCCCCGTTATCCTCGATGTCGTTGTCGCTGGTGAGAGAATCATCGTTCACGACAAAGATCCTCGAGAATCTATGAGAGGATGAGTCATCGTCCAAGTCGCTGCTGTCCGCGGAAGAGCGGCCCGAGGAGCTGCCGGAGTCCTCGTGCTGGTACATCCTCTGCCCCCTCCTGCTCTCAAACGACACGCTCACAGAATCTTGGCAGTCCTCCTCGTCCTTCTTCGTCTCGTCGTTGTTCTCATCGCTCTTCTCGGCCGTCTGCTCCAGCGTTCCCCTCAGGGAACACTGTTCTCTGGATTTCGGCTCCTTCTCCTCCGCCACCGACTCCTGGGGGCTCTCCTCGGTTTTGGACGCGGTGCACGCTCCGGCCTCGTCGTTCTCGTTTTGATTTATCTGCAGGTCGTTCAGCCGTTGCTGAAGAGCCTCCGTCGCAGGCACGGACGATGTCTCGATGGTGGAACCGTACAGCCGCGATGCCAGCACCTGGTCTGGCCTGAAGGTACAGGTGGTGGGGTTGAAGGCACTAGCCAGCCTCGGGTCTAATCTGGCCCCGTGGAGCGGCTGATTGAACCGGGGGTGCCAGGCGAACCAGGGTGCTGCGGGGTCACCTCTTAACCTCAGGGTGCCCGGTTCGGTGTGCGCATCCTCGCCGCGGCTTATCATCGAGGATGCGGCTGCAGCGAAGTCGCCCGTCCACAGGGACGCTGGAACGGGCACCGGGTAGGGCACGGGAACCGGGATCGGTACGGGCACGGGCAACACGTTCGTGCTTCTGGATCCTCCGCAAGCCTACGCAAAATAATAATCGTTCAACCCTTTGCGCTTCGCTGTCCCCTTCGCCGAGGAAACATTGCAATTTATTGCTAATTACACCTTCCAACCAATCGACGTTTTAATATTCGTTCAGTGATTATTATAGTGTTTCTTGTGACGCATACAAAACTGCAATGCGTTTTTCTCTAGCAGGTACTGTTTTTAAGAAATTTGATTTTGAAGAAAAAAGCACATTATCGATCGTCAAGCCAATTTTGCGAGATAATTAAAAAAGATACTAAAATCCTGTTTATATACGAAGATTCTGAAGACTTTTCAAAATACAACGGTATTTGATTTTGATGCATTCTGAATGTTTAAACGTGTTTGAAAAATCATTGAACGCGGAAAGACATCGATTTTGCACAAAGGTTTACGAATACATTTCAATTTATCTGAAAAGGCGAGGGTCTAGTGGAAAATCGAAAAAAATGTACCGTCAGAATGTGCTCCTTTCAAAATCATTCAACTTCGTCTGAAGTATTGTTTGTTATGCATAATAATAAATCTAGATGGAAAAATGTGATGAACCACCCTGTATACATATATACAACTGCTCTAAAAATTATATTCGCCGGTACTAACAGTAAGAGGGTTAATATAAAACCGTAATGCTCTCATTGTAGATCAAGAAAGATTGTAAGAATAGTATGAGTGTAAAATAACGCCAGATCCGCCGGGTTCGAATAAAGACCGGGTTTGGATTATGGAGACTGTCAGGGTGTTTCTGGAACACCAGGAATCTTACCAGGCAAGAAGTGGTTCCCCGTCCAGGACAACAGCTCCAATCCTGGCTGTTGGTGTCGGTGCCGACGTTGTTCGTCGCGACGGCAATGGGAACACCGGGAGGCAACGGGAGGGTCCCACTTTCGAAGTAGTCCCAGTCGCAATCCTCCAGGGACTGCGAATGACTGCTGCCGCGTGGCAACCCGTTCAGGAAAGAGGAACTGGAACAACTGCTGTCGGCGTCGTCCTCCTCGCGACCGGAAGACGAGTCCGAGCTGATGAACACGAGACGCCTGTAGTCCACCAGCGGCAGATCCTGTGCCTGGCTTCCGGTCGGGCTCAGCTGTCTTCCGTCTCGGCCGATCACGTGGAGGGTCTGGAAACCTTGCAGCTCCTCGGTGCAACACGTTCTCGCGTGCGATCGACCTCTTCGACGAGAACCTTTCCGGAAAATAGTACGCTCGATGAAAACGCTGCTCGATAAGATCGCTGGACGAGGAGATAGCGACGCTTATCGGTATTATTAACGGCAATTATCGCTATCGATTTCGATTTTATCGGTTGGTGCTCGCGGATCGATCGATTTGATTGCGGTGGAACTGCGCTCGGGAAATTTGTTATTACCTTGTTTTACAGCGAAGGTCTATTCGATAACCGATGGTAAATTGTTATTGATATCGTGTCCTTTTCCTGGTACTCGGGTTTCCGAGCGCGAAGGAAAATCGTGAACACGTTTCTTAATTATTGTACAGGTTTTCTATTTTTGTCGAACGAAGGTTCGTTGGAATGTAACGAGTTATGGGAAGCTGGATCAAAAATTATTCGACAAAATTGTAAGGTTGTGTGACGGATCTACTAAATTCTGAATGATCGAATTTAAATTAAATAAAATTTCGAAACCCTGATACACTCGAGCACTAGTAAAATTAATATTAATATTAAAAAAATTTCAGAATAAACCAGTTTTTATCAACGTTGCAACCGCAAAAATGATAGAAATTGCAAAAGTAAGAAAAGTGTTATAAATGACAAAACAGCAAATAACGATTCCCAAATATGACAAAATAGCAAAGATATTACAAAATAGCGAATTACAGTAGAAAGATTTCTATTTTGAAAGAACCTGTAGCTATTCAACCATGGAACTGGTTCAATTAATTCGAATCATAATTAAGGAAAAGTCAGACAATCGATAATTTATTGTTTAGAGATGACGATAAAAAGCGTAATGAATTTCTAGCGCGATAGAAAATGGATGGTGCACGATAGCTCGAAGATAAAGAGAGACGTTGTAAGGATTCAGATCAGTGAAAAAAACTGCTTATTGCCTGTTGGAAATAATTAATTCAGGAACCAGTCGGTGCACTCGATCGGCTATCGTCGGGTAGCATCATCGAATCGCGATCCTAAGTAAATATTTCTCCCGGGTAATGAACGTATTTGCTCTTAGCCGCTAATGAACCTAACCACAGGTGAATTTTGCTTGTTAGCGATCGAGGCTGTGTGGCACAACCGTATGAGTCATACGCGGCCCCGTTGCGTATAAAGAGACATTTAGGGGAGAGATTATTGATTACCCGTGAATTTCCCGCTTCTCTTTTTGTTGCCGGTCAGATATAATACTTTCTCGATTCGTAACTGGGGATTTTGGGGTTTTAGAATTTTTGACTATAAAGATTTGCAAATGTAGGTCGAATTTTGGCAATCCAGAAATTTGTAAATATATGTAGAATTTTGGGAGTACAGAGATTTGTAAATGTAGATAGAATTGTGGGAAGTTAGGGATTTAGGGATTTGGAGTTTCGATGATGCTGGAATTTGGCCATACAGGGATTTGGGAGTACGAGGATTTGAAAATGGTTAGAGTTGAATATTTCGGGATTTGAGGATGTAAGCATATGAAAATACAAAGAACTATAGGAATGTGAAAATGTGAGGAATTGGGAATATAGATATTTGGGAATGTAAGGAATTGGAAAAATAGCGATTTTAAATTGCAAAGATCTGGTGATACAGGGATTTGGAAATGTGGGGAATTGGGAATATTGGTATTTGAAAATGTGAAAAGTTTGGGATATTGATATTTGGCAAAGTGAGAAATTGAGAATATAGGGACTCGAAGTTGCATGGATCTGGCGTCATAGGGATTTGGAAATGTGGGGAATTGGGGATATAGTAATTTGGAAATGTAAATAACTGGGGATATAGTGCAAATGTGAGAAATTGGTGAGTTAAGGATTTGGGGATATAGTAATTTGGAAATGTGAATAACTGGGGTTATAGTGATTTTGAAATGTGAGTAACTGGTGAGATAGGGATTTGGGAATATAGTAATTTGAAAAAGTGAGAAATTGGTGATATAGGAATTTGCAAATGCGAGGAATTGAGGATATAGGAATTCGGAAATATGGAGATTTGGGAATTTTGAAATGTGGAATGTGGGAATTTTTGAAATATAACGACTCGGGAGTTTGAGCATTTGGAGACTAGTGGAGGTAATTTGGAGGTTTGGAGTTAATTTGGAGATTTAGGAAGTTAGGGGCGTAGGAATTTGGGGTCCAACGAATTTAGAAGACCTGTGAATTCTGGGTCTAGGGAATTTGGAGTCCTAAGCAGTTAAACGTTTCTGTAATTTGGATTCTAGAAAATTAACAATCCTGAGAACTCAGGAGATTTAGAAATTCGGGATCTAGGAAACTAGAAGTGCCAAGACCTTGGGTGACTTAGGAATTTGAGGTCTAGGGAATTAGTAGTCCGAAAAATTGGAAGAATATGTGTATTTGACGAAAATGGTGATTTAAGGATCTAAAAATTTAGAAACACTGTGTTCATTGTATTTGAAAATTCTATAAATACCCACATATATAACCCATACCTGTCAATTGCTATTAAAAAGAAAATAACTGTTGTTACTTAAATTATATACGAAACAAAGTGAACCCTTCATTTGCGTTTCGTTAAACATGCAACGTGGAACTAGCACTTTCCGATTAAATACTGACCCCATTCAAACACGCTGGATTCGCTGAACTTCGACTTTTTTTTCTGCAGCACGTAATCGATAATTTGCAGCCGGTCTTATCTGTCACTACAAATCGCGGACAAAAATATATAAAGCAGCTATTACGTTAGCGTTACGTGAGCGTGGTTGGGCTTGTTTTGACCGGAAGCCGAGAAGAACAATGGATTCGCTGAATTCGAATAGCGAAGTGTAGGTAGTTGTTAATTAACTCGTAACAACGTTTGTGAAAGATCCTGTAGAACCATTTGTTGTCGGAGAGTACATTCGATTGCGATGTAAGATTCTTTTAGTTGAGGTTTTAGGTTCACTTAAGATTTAGTTTTAGTTAGGTTAGGTTATGTACTTCAGGTCGTTGTTAAAAGATGTATAGGTTAGGTTGGTAAGTTTTAGGTTAGAATAGGTTCGATTTTTTCAAATTTTCTGGTTTGTACTTCGTGTTTTCAATTTGTTTGCATATTCCTGTATTCGAAAATCCATATGTTCTCAAATTTTTACAATTTTAAGTTTCTATTTTCTCGGATTTCTATATTTCGCTGTCCCCATAACGCTAAATCTTGTGTTCACAATTTTTGATGGTACCAAATTTCTATATTCACAATTTTCTATAATCTCGAATCTCTAAATTTTTGTTCCACACATTCTCAAATCTTTACATTCCCAGTCCCCCACAATTTCAAATCTCTATGTCTCTAATTCTCCACAATCTCTAATCTTCATATTGTTTAGTTCACTATAATCTCGAATCTCCACATTCCTGATTCTCCACAATTTCAAATCTCCATATTTCTAGTTCCCCAAAATCTACACATTCAGCGTTCCCCTCAATCTTAAATTTCCATATTTCCAGCCTCCCACAATATTAAATGTCCACATTCCCAGTTCTCCACGCTCTCAAAAATCTTTATATTACTAGTTCCCTATAATCTTGAATCTCCATATTCTCGATTCCCCATAATCTCAAAACTCCATACTTCCAGTTTGCCACAATCAAAAATCTCCAAATTACCGATTCCCCACACTCTCGAACTTCCTCACAGTTTCAAATCTCAATACTTCCCGTGCCCCACAATCTATCCACATTCCCAGTCTCGCACAATTTCAAATGTCCACATTCCTAACTCCCTAATAATCCCGAATCCCCATCGCCCCTAACATCGTCACTCCCGATTGCCCATAATTCGAAACACCTACATTCCCGAACTGGCCGTTTCGAGCCGCCACAAAATCGCGTAGCCTCCGTGCACCGAAATCCCCGTGGACGTTCGCGAGACGGCACCGCGAGTGTCAAGTTCGAGCCAGCGGCAAACAATGCACCTCGTGTTGCAAAATCTGCGACGTGGAAACCCGACCGATTATCCCCGGCTGTATGGAACGTGACACCGGCAAGTCGCTCACCAGAGTCCGCTATCGAATTCGACGCTGCGCGCGAACAAGTCGTGGGCTCCTCCGAATCCGCTCGCGATTCGCCACGAGGGCACGCGCGATCCTTTAACCGATTCCCCACGGATTAAATCGCGCGTGGATCGGGCACGTAGTCGATCGGGAACATCGCGGATCGTCTCGGTCGCGAGGTAAACAACACCGTCGAGAGGAACACCGGCGATTCGCGTGAGCTACCGCCGCTAAACTGAGAGCGTCCCCGGTGCGAGGCGCACCTGAGTCCTATAGCGTCGGTCACTACCTCGCTACAGCGTCTATAGTGGCGTCGCTACACCGTATTATGACGTGGTGTACACCGGGTGGCGAATAAATGAGTGACGGTGTGCCTGACGTAGCGCTATTAAGACGCACGCTGCCGCATAAAAGTAAAGCGGAGTTGCAGGGATTTGGAAATATAGGAATGTGAAAATGTGAGATATTGGGAATATAGAGGTTTAGGAATGTCAGGAATTGGGAATATACCGATTTGAAATTGCAAGGATCTGGCGATATAGGGATTTGGGAATGTGGGGAATTGGGAATATAGGTATTTGGAAGAGTGAAAAATTGAAGATATAAGGATTTGGAAATGTGAGAAACTGGTGATATAGGGATTTGGGAATGTGAGAAACTGGTGATATAGGGATTTGGGAATGTGGGGAACTGGGAATATAGGTATTTGGAAGTGTGAAAAATTGAAGATATAGGGATTTGGAAATGTGAGAAACTGGTGATATAGGGATTTGGAAATGTGAGTAACTGGTGATATAGGGATTTGGAAATGTGAGAAACTGGAGATATAGGAATTTGGGAATGTGGGGAATTGGGAATATAGGTATTTGGAAGTGTGACAAATTGAAGATCTAGGAATTTGGAAATGTGAGAAACTGGAGATATAGGAATTTGGGAATGTGGGGAATTGGGAATATAGGTATTTGGAAGTGTGAAAAATTGAAGACATAGGAATTTGGAAATGTGAGAAACCGGTGATATAGGGATTTGGAAATGTGAGAAACTGGAGATATAGGAATTTGGACATATAGGGATTCGGAAATTTGGAAGTTTGGAATGTGAGAATTTTTTAATATAACGACTCGGGAGTTTGAGAATTGGGTGACTAGTGAATTTGGAGACTTAGAAAGAAGTTGAGAATTAAAAATTAATAATAAACAACCTTACAACATCGCGATTAAAACGTAGCGTTATCAAAATCAATAAACACGATAATGTCACCATACGAAATGATTCGTGTGACATAAACACGAAAGCAATCGTCGGAACATTAAAAGTCGCGATTTCCATTACCACAAGGGCTCCTGGTAAAGTCACCGCATAAAATCTACCGACACGACACTAAAAACCGCGAGACACCTCGATAAAACGTGTCGCATCCCCTATCCCATTCGTCCAGACACCATTCGCGAACGTCGAATAAAGAAGAATGCATTTCACAAGCGACAATTTAACGATTGCTCCTTTTTTGGGCATTAAACCTCTAAACGAACAAATATGATGTAAGAGGTTGGGCGTGAAGGGAGCAGCGAAGCAGTAGGTTTGTCGTAGGTTCGAGAGTGTGTTAATCGGGTCATTCTGACTGTAGCGCCGTTTCCTATCTTGCTTACGTAAATACACCTATCTTGTTTACATTGTTCTTTGTATAATATTTTCATAGTCACGTGTACGGTGCAGGCTACCATATAATTATTGGGTTGTTGCATTATAAATGACGGATTTTGAAACGCGGATCTGTTGACGTGATTTAATATCGCCGGTACAGTCCAACGGCGAATGCGTCATTCCTAGGGGAAATACGGTGTCTGTGTTTCGTGGTTTCTCTTTTAGGGATTTTTGCGAAACGAAACGTATTAGGACGGGCTACTAATTTCGTGACACTCCGAATCGGAATATTAGGGATTTGGGGATGTTGAAATTTGATATAGAGAAATTTGATATAGAGACATAGAAATATAGGGAATTTAAAGACCTAGGTATTTCAATATTTTTGAAGTTAGGGAAGTACGAATTTGGTGAGTCTTGGGGACATTGAGATTTGGTGATATAGGGACATGGAAATATGGGAACTTAAGGACATAGATATTTAGTGGTCTTGGAACTTGAGAATCTAGGGATTCGGGGACTTTGGGATTTTGTCATCTAGGGATATGGAAATAGAGGAACTTGGGGAACAAGAAACTTGGATATCTAGCAATTTGAAGATCTACGAATTTAAGGACGTAGATACTTTGTCATCTCGAAATTAGTAGATTTAGGGATTTGGGAATCTAGAATCCTGGAATCGTAGAAACTTGGAAATCTAGTGATTTAGATACGTAGGAATTTGGGGATTTCAGGATTTGGGAAACTAGGTTTTCTGAAATCTAGAAATCTACGTGCCCAGGAATTTAGGGATCTAGAATTACGAAAATATAGCAGTTTAGAAATCTAGTGATTTGGGGATGTGAGGATTTGGGAATCTGCCAATACGCGAATCCAGGGAATTATGGATCTAGAAATTGGGGAGAATAGAAATTTATACCTTAAAAATTTAGATATTCGGGAATCGTTGGACGTTCGAAATCGTAATTTAGTGAGTTTCAGTCGATTGCGCAGATAATTTCACGCCAACGAATTGAACAACGGAATTTAAGGAATATCTGCGTCTAAATTTTTTGACACGGCACCATTGACGTGTAACCATTACGCGATGAATGAGAACAAAGCAAAATGAAATGGTTGAAAAACTGAAAAATACAGCATGTAACCTTCGCGGCTGAAGCTGGCATAGCAAAAAAAGAAATAAAAGGAAAAAGAATAGACGGGAACAGGCGTAGAGCGGCAGAGAAGCGGACGAACGAGCAGGTGAGACGAAGCGAAGCGAAACCCAAGGGAAACACCATAGAAACAATAGTGTAACAACGTTCTCTGTTTTGCTCCATACTCCGCTCACCTGTAACGCTTATACAGGGTGTCGCAAAATAACAACTTTTCTTTCGAATAATTACTACCTGTTGTATTTTTATTTCTCGAACGGAATTCTGTTTCAATTTTTCCATAAATTTTGTTCTCATTTTTATTTAAAAAACAATTATTTGAAAAAATTAAGTCTGAACTTGGTCCACAGTAACATCAACTTGATGCAATCTCGACTTAACGCAATACTAACCTAACTTAGTTATTGATTAAGCAGAATGGCATATAAAGTTAGTAGTACAAAGATTTGTTAATTTGGCAATTTTTAATTTAAGAAAAAATAGATTTTCTTGCGTTAGATCATTTACATTGAAAATTTGAAAATTTCTGGATTTCAGAAGCTGAAGTACAATAACTTATCAACCGGAAGTAATTCGGGCTTAACCTAATACCAGACTAACTTAATTACAACCTAATCTAGAAGTCATGTAAACATAGAAGTCAAGAAACTTAAAAGTTCGAACAGTTCTAAATAAAGAAGCTATTTCTAAACGCAGCAATTTGATAATTCGAAACCTAGAAGGTTTAAAAATTTCACATAGCAAAACCTTTGAAACCAGAAATTCCTCTATACAAAAATCTGAGCATTTTTCAAATGTTACGAACGCAAATTCAATCAAAAATTCGAGAGCCGACTGTGATAAATATTCGCAAATCCTTTCGACGAACGTTGAACGAGCGTTCATTAAAGTGCGCGCGCACGGCTGGCTCGATCGGCAATATAACGAGAGTCCGCCGCATCTGTCAATGCGAAACTGAATCGCGGCGAAAGAATCCTGACGTCAATTACAATGAGAAAACAGCAGAATGTCGGATAGCCGGTGTTAAGTGGATTTCGCAGCTGGCGGCGGGGACCGGTTTCCAAACCACAGGAAGTAAAGGACAACTGCGAATGCGGCATAGAAAAACAGAAAGTACGTGGACACGAGGACCGTGACCAATAGCTGGGCTATTCTTCTCGGTTCCATATTCGCGATATGGCAGGTCCCTCGCGATATATCACATCGTAGCGATTCGCGATTGAGTTAATGTATCGCGATATATCACATCGTAACGATTCGCGTTCGAGTCGATGGCTCGCGGTATATCACATAGCCGCGATTTGCATTCGGGTCGGTCCCTCGCGGTATATCACATCGTAACGACTCGCGTTCGAGACGATGGCTCGCGATATATCACATAACCGCGATACGTGTTCGAGTCGGTCCCTCGCGGTATATCACATCGTAACGATTCGCGTTCGAGTCGATGGCTCGCGATATATCACATAGCCGCGATACAGGTTCGAATCGGTCCCTCGCGGTATATCACATCGTAACGATTCGCATTCGAGTCCAGTCCATTGCGATATATTACATCGTAACGCTTTGTGTTCGAGTCGATGTCTCGCGATATATCACATCGTAGCAATTAGTGTTCGTGTCAATGCTTTGCGATATATCACATCGTAGCACTTAGAGTTCGAGTCGATGCCTCGCGATATATTACATAGTGGCGATTCGCGTTCAAGTCGGTCCCTCGCTGTAGATCACATTTTCGCGATTTGCGTTCGCGTCGACACCTCGCTATATATTACATAGTCGCGATTCGCATTCGAGTCGATGCCTCGCGATATATCCCATCGTCGCGATTTGCGTTCGAGTCGATGCCTCGCGATATACTACATAGTCACGATACGCGTTCGAGTCGATGCCTCGCGGTATATCACATAGTCGCGATTCGCGTTGAAGTCGGTCCCTCGCGATATACTACATAGTCACGATACGCGTTCGAGTCGATGCCTCACGGTATATCACATAGTCGCGATTCGCGTTGAAGTCGGTCCCTCGCGATATACTACATAGTCACGATACGCGTTGGAGTCGATGCCTCGCGATATATCACATAGTCGCGATTCGCGTTCGAGTCGATGCTTTGCGATATATCACATCGTAGCACTTAAAGTTCGAGTCGATGCTTCGCGATATATTACATAGTCGCGATTCGTGTTCGAGTCGGTCCCTCGCTATATATTACATAGTCGCGATTCGCATTCGAGTCGATGCCTCGCGATATATCCCATCGTCGCGATTTGCGTTCGAGTCGATGCCTCGCGATATACTACATAGTCACGATACGCGTTCGAGTCAATGCCTCACGGTATATCACATAGTCGCGATTCGCGTTGAAGTCGGTCCCTCGCGATATACTACATAGTCACGATACGCGTTCGAGTCGATGCCTCACGGTATATCACATAGTCGCGATTCGCGTTGAAGTCGGTCCCTCGCGATATACTACATAGTCACGATACGCGTTGGAGTCGATGCCTCGCGATATATCACATAGTCGCGATTCGCGTTCGAGTCGATGCTTTGCGATATATCACATCGTAGCACTTAAAGTTCGAGTCGATGCTTCGCGATATATTACATAGTCGCGATTCGTGTTCGAGTCGGTCCCTCGCGATATACTACATAGTCACGATACGCGTTCGAGTCGATGCCTCGCGGTATATCACATAGTTGCGATTCGCGTTCAAGTCAATGTCTCGTTCGCGCTTAGATCACGCGAAATCGCGGACAAAACGTGCATCGCTTCTTTTCTGCACCATTAAACCGGAAAACTCGGGCTACTTTCACATTCCGTTGCGCGCTCGATCATTTTCTACTCTCGTTGTCAATTAAAATGTTCGGGAAAAAAAGAAAACGCGTCGGTTCGCTCGTCGCGGATATCGATCTCGACGGTATTCGCTGACGGGATGTTTATGGTTGTTTTTCGCCGCGGTTGTTACGCGATTGGTACGTGTTTTTTTCGACCGCTCAACGACACGCACCGAACAAACGACCGTTTCTTATCGACGCGCGACTGTTACAACCACGATACGGAAACGACGCATCGTGCATGATGCGGTGATAAAGTTGGACGACGTTCGCGGGTTTCGCTAATACTGACTGGTTTCATGAGGGCCACTGTGTCGATGGTTTCAATAATCGATGGACTTATCTTCGGCTAATGCATACGTCACGCGTGTTTCCTATTATACGGAACTACGCTCTTTCATACCGTTTCTTTTTTGTATTTATTCGTCCGTAATTTGCAAGTCTGTATTGTACGATTATCATTTGTAAGTTTGTATTAATACATACGTACCTTGTAAGTTTGCATTTCATAAGCGGAACTTGTAAATTTACATGTACATGTTCGTAATTTGTGAACTTACATTTATACGTTCGTAATTTTTCAATTTACAGTTATATGTTCGTCATTTGTAAATTTGCAATTATATATTCATAATTTGTAAATTCATATTTTACGTTCGTAATTTATAAGTTTTTGTTTATTTATTCATGAAATTTATATATTAGCGAAATTACGTACAAAAATAGATACTTGTAATTGTGTGTTCTATCTAAGAGGACCTATGATATACAATTGGGTTCCCGTTTTTATGGGGATCCATTCAAACCAGACATAATTTAATTTTAACTTAATTGCATTACGTGTAACTTAACCAAATCCAGTATGAGTAGGTTTAAACTAACCTAACCTAATATGAGTAGAACTAATGTAATCTAATTTAATATAACTTGATCTAAACAAACCTTAACTTAATTCTTTGTACACGAAAGGATGTTTACTATTGGCGAATAGGAACTGTAAAATTTTAAAAAGTTCGTTGAATTTTGTTGAAAATATTATTTCTGCATTACTATGCTGTTTAAACCTCGTTAACCCGGCAACCACAATCCAACTTAACCTACTATCTTTTTATCTAATCTAACCTAACTTACAAGTAAAACTAACCTAACCTACCCTAATACAAGTAGATATAATTTACTCTAACCAAATGCGAGTAAATATAATCTAGCGAACCCCAACTAATTTAAACAAACATAATACCAGCAGAACTAACCTAACCTAATATACTCTAATACAAATACTTATAATAAATAAATACGAGTAAATATAATCTAACCTACCCCAACATAACCTCATACAATCCTAACCTTCCCAAACATGAACAAACTAGAAAAACCCTCATCTATCAGTTCGCATATCGTCCATATTTTGAATCTCCCTTAATTTCTGCAATTACTATAGGTCATGCCATACAAGTATTTATCAATATTCATCATTCGCGTTTGAAGCACGTTAACCAGTCCGCAGCCACAGTTCAGTGACCAAATATCGTCGAGCATAAGTGCAGCGGTCAAACGCGATTAGGTACAAAAGTCGTAAAATGACTAGGCGAAATACGACGGAGTGTTTTGAAAGCATTAAACGCTGGTATAAATAGAAATGTCGAACCTTTCGAGCGGCCAATGAATGACCGTAACCGAATTACATAATTCGAGCGATCGTTCTTTCTGGTATCGGCCGATTCGGATCGCCGGCACGAATAATATTTGTACTTTCGTTGAAACCGCTATCGCGGCCATCGATCGTGCCACTATCTCTTACACGATCGTAATTCATTAAGCGCAACAAACCGCGGAGCTGTACGGCCGCGGATTCGCGTATAATTCCGTTCCGGGGCTGATTTGCATATTAAATCGCCGCTGTCCTGGAACGGGTTCGCGCGATATATCGGAACAAAAGGATCCGAGGCTCGTTTGCATTCGCGCGGGCACGCGAGCTGCCCGCGAAAGCGAAATGTTCCACGATTCTGCGATAATTAGCGACTGCTACCGGTCTAATTAGCTTCTCAGCTTCACGAATCATCGAGTCGAAATGATTCGTTAAGAGCTGCTCCGTTGCGATGCAATTTAACCGGTTATGTGTATGCGCGTCAATCCAAAGCTTCATTCCGGCGCGGTCGACGTTGACAATTTATTAAATTCTTAGCCGAATGAAACTTTATTTCTTCCTCGTTTTGTTGCGCCTTTTTTATATTATTTATAATGGGAACATTTGCCATATGGTCGACCCGTATACTCGTCATTAATTCATCTTAATAACTTCAATAAGTATACCGATCAAACTAAATTCCGCAGGTAACTGGTTTAGCACGTTCGACGTATATACACGTCAGTCAAAAATTTCAGTCTGGCGTGGTCGACGTTGACAATTTATTGAATTTTTAGCCGAATGAAAATTTAATTCTTCCTCGTTTTGTTTCGCTTTTTTTATATTATTTATAATGGGAGCATCTGTCATGCGATCGACGAGTACACTCGTCGATAGTCGATCCTAATAACTTCAATAAACTCGCTGTTCGAACTGAATGCCGCAATTAATTGGTTAAGCGGGTTTGACGTATATACACGTCGGATTACAATTTCATTCCTCCGCGATCGAAGTTAACGATTTATTAATTTTTTAGTCAAATGAAAGTGTAATTCTTCCCCATTTTGATTTAATGGGAGCATTTGTCATATGGTCGACGCGTATACTCGTCATTAATTGATCTTAATAACTTCAATGAGCTCACTGTTCAAACTGAATGCCGCAATTAATTGATTAAGCGGGTTTGACGTACATACACGTCGGACTACAATTTCATTCCTCTGCGATCGAAGTTAACGATTTATTAATTTTCTAGCCGAATCAAAATGTAATTCTTAGTCGTTTTGTTTGATTTTTTTCATATGATTTATAATAGAAATATTTGTCATGTGAAGGACGAGTATACTCGTCGTTAGTTGATTTTAATAACTTCAATAAGCTCACTGTTCAAACTGAATGCCGCAATTAATTGGTTAAGTGCGTTCGACGTATAAACACGTCGTAATTAATATTCGGAGGAACCTTAGGTAAAATCTAGGGAGATACTAATTAAAATTCGGAGGAACCCTAGGTGAAACGCAAGAATATTGTAATTGTAGCTTAGACGAACCCTATGTAAAATTTAGGGAGTCTCTACATAAAATCCCGGGGAAAACTACGTAAAATCCGTGGAAGCCTCAAGAAAACTCTAGGGAGTATAACGAATCTAGGGACTCCACCTAGATTAACCTAAAGGCAACTTAAGTTCACCTGAAGGGAACCTAATAAGATCCTAAGGATAACCCAGGAAGAAATCAAAGCATTCTTCATATGAACTTGGGGTAAAACCACGGATGTTCTAGGGAGAATCTATGACATTCCAATCTACATAAAATTCTTTATCCTTCTCCCGAACTCCCTATTATTTAAAGGGAGACCGTACATATGATACATTTATGTAGTTAAGGGAAATTCGTTTCGACATACCTTGCGCATCAAATTGTCTTCTTCTCCGAAATATGCTTCTTCCTTGAGAAGAAACGGGACCCGTTCTCCCATGATTATCATCGTGGGACTCGTCTTCCCCTGCACTTGTTGCACTATCACGTTGCACCACTTCGTCACTTCCGATGGCCGACGGAACAACACCGCTTCCGCCGCCGTCGAATAATTTCACTTTCCGGGCCACCTCCGCGTATCCGTGCAAACCCGTCTCGCTCAACCTGATCAACAAAATTATTGCTTATCGTTAGTCGGTAAGGTAGAACGCTACGTACAATTACAAAATTAAATAGTTGAAACCCTTTGATGTTGCGATAAATTAAGAGAAATTAACCCTTTGCCCTCGACAGCATTATCACTGTCAGCGAATAGAATCTGTAAAACTGTCCGGTTGAAAAGTTTGATGAATTTTTTAAAAATTATTTCTTTATTATTTAGGACCATTTATTTTGAAAATGGTGTAAGTCCATTTACAAAAAAGATGTCACGTAATTATTGTAAACTTGTTATTTACACTCGATTAATATTTAGTATTTTAAAAAATCGATTTTTAAAAATCAATTTTTAATTAACTCATATGCTAACTTTTTTTTCGAAACGGAAGAAAATGGGTTCTAAAATAAACGGTCCATTTATCGCCAATATTGTCTGTTTCATTATGTTAAAAAATCACGAATGTAACACTGTAAATGTAGTAAAAATTTATTTATTTAAAATTGTGGTATTAAATTAAATGTCTCTCGAGCGCAAAGGATTAATAGAAGTAGTAACACTTTGGGTGCCACCCTAAAACAGTTTCAATTTCATTTAGAAAGTAATTTTCTTTTAGATAAATTGTATAAGCAATTTTCATAATATTTAACACTTGTTTACTCGACAATCTTTAATATATTCACCAAAGTTATTTATAGTTTGTTATGCAAAATGTTTCCACTAACATAGCTGATAGATTCATGTAAAAATTCACACGTCAGTCACATCTGGGTGACATGGCACACAAAGTGTTAAACTAGTATCGCGTTTGAATGGGTCACTTTCTGTCAAATAAAACGCACCTGATGCTTTCGCTGCCGCTGCTTTCGTATCTGGCGCTGCTATTCGACTCTCTTCTAGTTCTCGTGATGGCATCCCGTATTCTCTGTGAAGCCGAAGAGGAGTCTGTTTTTCTGGGCAGCGCCGGTGTTGGCTCGCTCTCGCTCTCCCTTGGACTGTACCTCGACGACCTCGTGCTCAACGGGCTTGCTTCTGGGGACAAATGCTGTAAAAAGTAATAAACTTCATCATGGATCCAGGTATATTACCGGAGATACCTGCTTCGGTTTTCCCAGACAGTTTGCGTTTGATCCTGTCTCGGGTTTATGGCTTCGGACCGAGTGGCCTAACAGTACTTTGCCAGACTACCATTAAATGTCGCCGATAAATTCGTCCAAATATATGCCCTACGACGTATATATGTATACTAGACGTATTCGTGGACAATCCCTAACCCAATGTCTGAGACAAAGTACCTGAACCATAAAAGTTAGCCACAGACTCAGGTCGTTCACTGTTGACGTTAATAATAATGAGGGATAAGCCCAATTTCCGAAATGTAAATGAGAGTGTGATCAGGGACGAACTAATAATTCTTGGGACCCGAGATTATCCCGGGAAATTATTAAATTATCCTCATTATCCCGAAATGGAGGTGTCCTCATCACCTGATTGGCGATCGTAGAATCACGCGTCATACAAACTTGCAGTCATATACCATATTGACAATTCTGTAAACTTCGTTAAACGAGTTTATTGCAAATTGCATGCTGATAATTTTAACGCTAGTCGTTAGTGAAAATAATACTATATTAATGTTATAATATAAAGATCCGGAAACTCACGCTAGAGCAACGTTTATTGGGTGCGTCATCGGTGTCGTCTGGATTGGAGAACTCCTCCTTGGAAAATTTTCGACGTACCTGAACAAATACAAATGCACCGTTCAAATTTTATTCTTCCGTAATAGATATTTATGCTTAAAAGTATCCTACAACCTTTATCTATTGTTTCATTCGGTAATGTGATACGGGCAATCTTTTCTAAACGTCATTAAAAGATTTCAAAGTCATTAATATGTCTTTTTTTTAATAGGATCATATGTTCTCATTCAATTTTGTGCATATTCCATTTGAAGATGTATTTATGCATCCACATACGTTACTTTGCAAGGTTATTCAAAATTTTTTTTTATCATTCAATGTAGCTAAGGTTGTTCAAGGTTAGCTAAGATTATTCAAGAATAGCTAAGATCATTCAAGATTAATTAAAGTCATTCAAAGTTTAGCTAACTTTGTTCTTCAAGATCGTTTAAGGTTATTGACAGTTGTTTACGGTCATTGAAAGTTGATTAAGGTTATTGATGGCTGTTTAAGGTCATTGACAGTTATTTAAGGTCATTGAAGGTTGTTTAAGGTCATTGAAATTTGTTCAAGGTCATGAAGGATTGTTTAAGGCCATTGCAAGTTGATTAAGATTACAGAAGGTTGTTTAAGGTCATTGACAGTTACTTAAGGTGATTGAAGGTTGTTTAAGATCATTGAAAGTTGCCTACTCACATTCAAGATCTTATGCAATTCAAGATTATATTCGTACAAGATCATTCAAAATTATTTAACGTTCTTGATTTTCAATTGAATTAAATAATCACAAATTCACCGCAGATTTCCCAACACTACCATGAACTAGAATCACAGTTTCAAATTTTGGGTACATCGGTGATTTAAAATAAAAGGTTAAAGAATGGCCTCGAACAACAAACATACACAGATCTATACATTAATTTTAAAAGTCTCTAATCTCACGACACAACAACATACATATTTTTAATGTAAGAATCAAGAACATATGTTTCTATTACAAAAAGAAAGATAAGAATACAATTTGAACTCGGTGTTGAACACCGTTGACTGGTACATCTCGAAAACTCAAACGACCCTGAAGAGACCTCGACGTTAACCGATCGACTCGCAAAGATTTATCGCTGTACCATGGACACTCCACGTCCATATCAGTACTAACCACTTGAAAATCGTCGGCCTTCTTTCCATGCACGGACTCGTTGCCGGTCCTCCGTTCGAGCGCCCTGAAGGCGGCGACGTCGGCGTCGACGTTCTCGACGAACCCCTCCGAGGTGTCCTTCATGGAATCGACGGTCCTTCCGTTCTCCGAGGTGAGCTCGATTTCCGGGAATCCTTCGCGTTCCTGCTTTTCCGTTTTCCTGCCGGTCTCCTGTTCCTTCGGCAGTATCTCGTCGGCGAGGACGACGTCGAGCATCGTGTCTTCGTGGTCCTCGTCCGTCACACGTTCGTCATCCTGTTCCGTTCGCCTGCACTCCCTCGGGCACTCTCTGGCGGACACTCGTGTCCGGCTCTGTTCGTGCTGAGTCGATTTTGATTTCGACGTGGCAGAGACGCCCACGCGTTCCTCGGGCCTGTCTTGCTTCTCCTCTTTGCCGGTTTGCTTTCCTTTTGCAGCGACGCTCGCATTTGAATTCCCGCTGTCCCTACCCACGTCCTCGCGGCTGTTGTCCCTGCGGAACACACGATTGCCCGGCCTCGATTCCTCCTTGTTCTGCTGCCAGCTCTTCGTGTCCTCCTTGCGAGTGGACTTACCGGCGCAACGCACGTCGTCCTTGCTGTCCTGACGCTTCAGACGATCCTCCTTCGTGCGGGGCGACAACAGCTTCGGGATCAGACTCGGCACGCTTATGTCCTCGCGACTGCGCCGCAAATCGTCGGTGCTTCCTCGGTATCTGCGGGTAATTGCGTAACGTGTGAAATTACGGTAAGTGTAGGCTTCGCGTGTAGGGAGAAGAATCAACGGTTCGGCGTTATGGCAACTGGGACGAGCGTTTCTTTTTTAACCCTCGGATGCTCGGGGACTTACGTGGCGGGTTGAGGATATGCTGCCATTCTCGGGATTGAACGGACTTTATAATGTGTATAATCAATTCATGTAATTTTATATGTTTTTAGTTCGAAGTGTGATTATTTATTAAATATATATATTCGTGTTTAAAATTTAATTATTTATTAAATATGTATTTTCGCGTTTAAAATGTAATTATTTATTATATATACATATATGTTTTTGTGTTTAACATGTAATTACTTACTACACATATATTTTTATGTTTAAGGTGTAATTTACTGCAATATAATTTAGTCTAATTAAATGCAATGTAATTTATATGTGAAAGTGTATTAATTTATATTTGACTTTAAATTTATTTGCAAGAATATATTAATTTATTTTTGTATTTTATACGTTTATAGGAATATTCAATTTGCAGTTTGTGCAATTATACGGTTAATATACTAAATTACCGTGTGAGATACAATCGATATATCTTTACAATTTATATTAATTAATTATGGACGATACACAACTTAATCTAAAATTAAGTGAAATTTATATATCCGCTTAATGTTAACCACAAAATAATATGTTTATTATAACTGTAAAGTATTTAGGACGTTATTAGATAAATATATTTGAAAACATTTTTAAATTATTGTGTGCATTGCATATATGGTATTCAATATATGTACATATTCAATATGTATATGGTAGTATGTATATAGTATACAATTCAAATGTTTGCTTTGTAAATATATGGAAATTTGAGGAAAGTATCAATAAAGTGATGTATCGAAAACTTGAGACTGAGGAATGCGGACAAAGCAGGTATAAATGTCGCATGCGAATGCACATTTTTGTATTTCTCTTATTTACTTCAATAAGCAGTTTTATTGCAATTTTATTTTCAATTTTTCACACCTATTAACAATTAATTTGGAGTGCATTATTCTATGTGATTATTTGTGTTTTTAACAGAAAATTATTTGTTTAACTCACCGAAGTTTGTTTAACTATATTTATCTCTTTTTTTTGAACCCGTTTTATATTATATTAAACTAATTAACTGTTATATTAAACTAATTATTATTGATACAAATTTGAACTTTATTATTATTTTAATTTTATTCTCATTTTAATTTTACTGTAATTTTAATTTTAGTATTATTTTAGTGTTTATATTTAAAAATTTGTAAATATTGAAACTTGTAAAATTGTAAATTTCTAATGAAAATACGAGAGCTGGCTCGTTTAACAGCCTTGAAAGTTGTAAACTTTAAAATCACCGAAATTTGCAAATCCGAAAATCCTGATACATCGAAGTTTGTACATTTAAAAACTTGCATCCACCAAAATTTAAAAGTGCGAAACGAAAACGTATAAACACGTGGATAAAAAAAATTGAATCTTCAAAAATTCGAGAAACTACAAAACGATAAAAATCTTGACACTTACAATAAATCCACAAATCCCTGAATAATTATATCAACACTCATCCAAGTACTCTCGCCACAAAACCAACCAGAACCACTTCGAAAAACCCCGAGTAAAATTTACTCCAAAAGATCTATTCTAAATTCGAATCTCCTGCTAAAAGTATACCAGAAAAAGTACCTGAAAATCCCTGCTACAAAGAAAATAACAACAGGAAGGTACCTTTGCGGGATGAGAGAACGTTTCGGCGATTCCTGCGGGCTTCTGATGTCCTCGAACTCTTTGGAGCTCCTCCTGAATATCGGAATATTCGATTTCCGTTCTCCATGTTTCAAATTCGTCTTGACCTCCGGCGAAATGAGTTTGGTCAGTATCCTAGGGGGTTTCAGCAACGATATTCTCGGTGTACTCTGCTCCTGATGACCGGTCGCCTCCTCCTGCTCCTCGTTTCTCGTTTTGCAGTTTGTTCCCGTCAGGTTCCGGTTATTTTTCTTCGATTTTACAGCATCGGCCGACGGCACTTCCTCCTCCTGTTTATTGGACAATTTTTCGATTCGTTTCGAGTTCGTTCGTTCGTTGACGTCGGCTCGCGACGCGGATCTTTCTGGAGAGATCGTCTCGTTTCGCGTTACGACGCCATTGCAATCTTCTTGCTGTTCGTTCGTTTCAACTGGTTCCCTCGAATCGGTGTTCGATGCTTCTCGATCGATGGACGATTTTACGATTTCGTTCTTGTTCACCACGTCCCTGTAGTCCTGGTGACGAGAAGGCAGACTTCGATATATTCGCAGCTCCGGAGACTTCCTCGCAGCTGACCAACGTGTGGGTGGACCTGTATGCAAAGTGCAATCCATATTTATTGCCTCCTCTCGATAAAAGTGAAATTTTTCTGCCGCCTCCCTATACTGCCCCTTACTGTGAAATCGCGAAATTACTTTCCCGTGCGAATTAACACGAACTTCGACCTTTTTACTCTTGTCCCGCCATTTTGAACCATCTCGATAGAATCTGAATCATTTCCTCGTTGCGTCACAGTTTTTCGTAAAAGTGTCGAGTTTTATTCTTTACCGAATATTCATTATCGAATGGTTTGTTATGACATAGTATGTGTATATAATATATTTTGTTGAAACTGCAAATATTTGAACAGGCATGTACACAATCTACGCAGTTTCAAAATCTACCTGCCATGCAAAAAATTGAACATCTATAAGAACACCTTACTTTACTTCAGATTTATACAATGCTATTCTTTCTTCCAATTTATTAATATCAAAATTGTAATTAATATACATAATCGACATTGAAATTCGAACTTATCAACTCGATTTGTAAGTTTGTAAATTGAACAGTACTTTATGAGATTTGTAAAACGTTCACCGTTTTAAAGTTATACAGTTTCCTGTTAACTAAATGAGAAAATTAACGAACAAAATGTTAGTAAAGTATAAAAGAATACAAAACGTACTGTTGATTGTCCAAGCCCGACGAATACTATGCTTCAAAATTTCGACAGGAAACGATGATTTCCCGCTTATTGATCTCTTCGATGATGGATTCTCGTACGGCCATTTTCCGGTGACGATATGTAGCTCCCTAAAATGGCAACGGTACGCGATAAAACATAATCAAATAACATTGGGGATTGACATTACTCCCCAAATTGTACATATTTAATTAAATAAAACAGAACAGTAGAAAAATAGAATATTATTAATCGAAATTAAAATTTGAAGTTCGACTAAAAGAGTTTGAAATTTAAAAAGCGAATGTACATATTTTTTACAATTAAAATTTGAGTACGTTTTACAATATCTTCGTCGATATCTTTAACTTAATATTTCTTGTCACTGCATTAAACTTCGTAAATAATAAGATTGCTTAAAATACTGGAAAGTTTGAATGTTCCTAACATATGTATAGAAGGCTCTCATTATATTGCCACGGTATATATTGGAGAACTTCTCATGAACGTTGAAGTATGACAGTTTTATCGCCATTTTGGTACAAAATTGATATTTATTAAACTTCTCGCTGTTTTAATGTGGAACTGCAAAGGTAAGTGATAAAAATGGAGGTCATCGTAATGCGTGACAAATGGAGGGTCACTTACGCAATTTTGTAGCAAATGTTGCAAATCCATTCGACGTCTTTGTTATCGGTAGGGCTCCTGACCTCGATACGGCACTGTCTGCAAACTCTGTGCCTGCAACGCGTACACGGAGCCCCGGTGTTGTAAAATCTACCAAACGGTGCACCGCATCTGGCACATTTACGTCCTTGGTACGATATATCGCCGGACGCCTTCAGAAGTCCCTTCCTTCGCAGATATTGTAGATCAGCCTTTAGTCTCCTGCAAAAATCATCGCTTTCTGTAATTTTGCTGTTCGTGAACGTTCTGAATTTCTATATTTACGAACTCGAAAATTTGTCATTCGAAAAGCTTCGTCATTTCAGGGATTCGACGTTTGGAATGTTGTCGAGGTTGGAATTTCGAAATTGGGTATTGGAGTTTTCGGGGGTATCGAGATATGGAGATATTTGAAGAATTTGGAGAATGTGGAAGGTGGAAATTTAGGGATATTTTGGATACCGAGAATATCAGAATGTGGCATATGAGCATCTTTGGATATGGTGAAACTCAGAATTTAGGGATCTCTGCACTTAGGAATTTAGCAATTTTGGGAACTTAGAGATTATCAAATTTGGTTATTTACAAATTTGGGGATTATGAGCTCTGGTAATTCACAAATTTTGGTATTTGGAAAAATACCTAATACGTAGGGATTTAGGGATCTGGGGATTTAGAGACGTTGGAACTTAGCGATTTAACGGTGTAGTGATTTAGGAATTTAGGGAATAGGGAGTTTCAGGATCTCGGGATTTAGAGGTTTAGTCATTTGGAAATTTAGGATCATGAAATTAGGTAATTTAGGAATTTTGGAATTACAAAATTTGGTTATTCAGGATGTTGGGGATGTAGAGATTTAGTGGTGTAGCGGTTGTGGATTTAGGAAATTAGGGATTTGGGAATCTAGGGAATAGGGAATTTATGGACTTAAGAGATATGGTGGTGCGGGTACTTGGGGATTTAGTGATTTAGGAATTTAGAGATTCTGAGATTTTGAGAAATTAGCAGATTTGACAATCTGGGAATCTTTTATTCTGAAAACTTGAAAGTTTAGTGAATTTTGACATTTGGGAAGTTTTTTGAAATTGTGAAGGATTTTGACATTGTAAGGGTTTTTTGAAATCGTGATCGATTTTTGAGTTGTGAAAGTTTTAAAATTTGGTAGGACATTTGGTAACAGGAGAATTTGAGGATTCGAACACCTAAAAAATTAGGAATTTGAAAATGTGAGAATTAGGAGCAAATATAGACTATATGAATTTCAAATAGAAACTTTCGCCTAAAATCAATCGCGTTCTCCAAAGTATTGTAATTTGTACCGTCCGCATTTCGAAATGTTTCATAAGATCCGCCATCGATCGGGAAAACAGCAACGTGCAATTTGCATATCGATCGAGAGAACCTCCCGAAACGATTGTATCTCAAGAACGGTTGCGTTCGTTCCCGAAAAAAAAAAAAAAGAAAAACGATGCAGTTTCACGGGTCTAGTTTCCTGCTTATTATCCTTAGCTGTTCACCGATCATACCAGCGTAATTAGCGATATCTGTCGTCCATTATACCTGCAGATTGATCAATAATCGTTGAATTATTCATTGACCGTTGAAAATGAACGAGTTATGAGTGGCGACAAGTAGCATTGGTCTTTTTTTAAGCCAGCGACGTTTGCCAACTGTGATACAGAAATTAACCAATGTGTAACTTTAGCTTCCTGCTTCGAACGATTTTTAAATTCCACGCGATATTTAAACCGTTCACCGTTACTATTTATATCGCCGATAAAAGTAATAAAGTGCATTTGAAATCGTTTTAAGTTATACATACTTCTTCGCTCAATGTAGCAACTATATGTATATAAATTGCAGTTATTTTAAACGGTAACGTTTCGATCTTGATTTTTAATTTTAGTGAATTTAATTACTTGGCATTTATCACTAGTTCCTATTCTCGAGCACTTTTTTCTTATTTTAGTATAATCTGATCAATTTCGCGAATAGAATTTATCATTTCCGAAAAATGTTAATGGTTATTAGCACTTTATAAAAAGAATCTAGGGGATCTACAGAGTGCCTGAGTGCTAGGGTAATTCTACGCAGAGTCAAAGTGTGGCGCGTGGATAGACTAGGGAAATTTGTAAAGAGCTGGAGAGAAAATTGCAGAGACGTAGGAAAATAACTATGGAGAAATAAGAAGGATCCTAAGGAAAACTTGAGGAAGATTAATGAGGTGCCTAGGGGAAATTTTAAGTGAGAATTTAAAGCGAGAAACTTTATAGTTGAGACTAGAGAGAGTTTAGAGAAGACCTTGTAACTTGGGAAAGTTCAGAGAGAAACTTGAGCGAAGATTAGGGCGACTTTAAAAATAACCAAAATTAAAGAAGACTGGAGAGAATTTAGTGATTACCTAAAGCCGAAATTAGGATGAATTTAGGTAGATTCTAGAATGTAGATAACGTCTAGGGTAAACACTAAACGTGGGCTATACATAGAAATCTTTCGAGAAATCTAAACGTGATCTACAGAAATTATGCGGAAAATCTAAAAATCGCATATAAAATCCCTAGGGAGAATCCAAATGTGATACGAAGAATCCCTAGGGAGAATCTAAACGCGATCTATAGAAACTCTAAGGAGAACTGAATGGCGTATATTTGATATTTTATATCAAATATAGTATACATTTTATAGAAATTGTATATGGAAATACTAGGGGAAATCTGAACGGGGTCTATAGAAATTCTATGGGAAATATGAACGTGATCAATAGTAATGTCAGGGGAAATTTAATCGAAGCCTATATAAATCCTAGGTAGAACGCAAACGTGCTCTATAGAAATTCTAGGGATAACAATGGTGGTCTGTAGAAATTTTAGGGGAAATCTGAACGTGTTCAATAGTAATGCCAGGGGAAATTTAATCGTAGGCTATATAAATCCTAGAGAGAGCGCAAACGTGATCTATAGAAATTCTGGGGATAACAAAATGGCGGCCTATAAAAATTTTAGGGGAAATATGAAAGTGATCAATAAAAATCCTAGAGAAAATCTGAACGTGGGCTATGAAAATCCCAGTGGAAATGTGAACGTGATCTATAGAAATTCTATGGGAAATCTGAACGTGATCAATACAAACACTAGAGAAAACCGAAACGTGACCTAGAGAAACCCTAGGGGAAACCAAACGTGATCCGTAGAAATCAAAATTATACGATTACCTGTGTAATATATCACAATTCGTGAAAATTCGTCTATTTTTAATAGTTGTTTCCTAGGGCAACACCTGAAACTGTACAGTCTGATTCACAAATCGTGCATATCGAAAAACGTTAAACGCACGCGGCTCGTGCGAGCAAAACAACAGCCTCCGAGAGTTTGACAGTGACTCATAGAGCAATGTGCAGGCGTCGTATCTAATCCCTTTGGTTATAAAAATAATCGACGCACCACGCAACGAAGATTGCTACATCTTTCTAGCCGGTGCCAATAACGCGTCCGTGTACGTACACCTCGTAGGTGTTACACCGGGTATGTATCTGATTTTCATTCCCGTCGGACCATGATAAAGCATATTAATGCAACGCGCGCTGCATCGTGCACGGACAAGACCAAATAACATTGAACGATATTTCCTGCGGCTTTTAAATATCCTGATCCCTAGTAACCTTTCTCCTTTCTCTCTCTTTCTATCCATCTCGGCTTCTCTCCTTTCCTTCTGTATATACGGGGTGTTAAATGGACAGCGCCCAATTTTTATAGGGAAATATTTATTGTTTATTTTTATAAAAATAAATTGCGAGAAAAATAATGGCACTTTGATCGCTCTTCGGACGTCATTATGTAATTGCAAGGTTAGGACCGCGCAGGTTTTGATGGAACACTTAATATGGGGTTAGGTTACTGCGGGTTTTGCTACAGGTAAGATTAGTTTAATTTTTGGAATAGGCGAGGTTAGCGTAACTTTTTTTAGGGATGAGGTTAGTGTAGCTTTTTTCGAATCAAGGTTAGTTCAGCTCTTGTTAGAGACGAGGTTAGGTTAGCTTTTTTTACAGGTAAGGTTAGTGTAGTTTTCGTTATAAGTGAGGTTAGTGTAGCTTTTGTTAAAGGTGAGGCTGGGGTAGCTGCTGTTACAGCTCATGTTAGGTTAGGTTTTGTTACAGGTAAGGCTAGTATAGCTTCAGTTAGAGGTCCTGTTAGTATAGCTTTTGTTAGATGTAAGGTGAGTATAGTCTTTGTTAGGGGTAAAGCTAGTTTAGCATAGATGTTAAGGAATTATTTAATAACCTGAGGCTAAGATCAGTATAACTTTGTATACTTATTGAGGTTATATTCCTAGATATTTATATTTAAACATTATATAAGATTAATAATATAGGATCAACGTTATCGTTAGTATGAATCTGTGCACATATTCAAGTTATATTCAATGGAGGTTATATCTACACACTTTTCTATAAAAGATTACTGCAACCTTCAATATTTATTGTTAGGTTAGGAAACCATTAGCAACATACTTTTAAAATCTGCACATTGGTAATTATTATATGAATTCATATATGCTTATAAAGACTCTTGTTATTATCTTAAATATGTTTGAATATGTATTAATAAAACGCTGCATGCACACATCATGCTGCTTGTTAAGTAAATTCACACACGTTGCGATAAAACTGGGCGTTCTAGCACAGATATCCCCCCTCCCCCCGCACAAATCAAGTATAAACTGTAACGCTCGAGTGATACTACAATAATATTGAAATGAGTCATAACTTTCATTTTTTCTCCTCCTTTACCGCCTATTACATTCAAAATCTTACGTACATTAAATTATCTGCCGTACATTCTTCATCATCCAAGATTCCTGTTCATTTATTTAGCAATTTATCGATCTTACGCATACGAATCAGTGTATTTACATTCGAAATCATTGCAGATAAGTTGAGAAAGGGGTTTCAGATTATTTGATCGACTAATTTATATTTTTTATCGAGATAACCTGATATTAGGTTATGTTTTACGTGCTTGTATTATACGACCATCTATTGTTATGCCTCCAAAATTACTCAAAATACTATTTTTTATTTTCTTTCAAAGAATAGGTGTTGGAAATGGATTAATTGGCGGTCATAATAATTTATATATCATTTTCAGATTGTTATTATTTGTAATGATGGATTATACAATGAATTAAATATCTGCAGTGTTTGTTTAGTCGAAGAAACGAGTTTTCTAGACGAATTGAATGCAAAACAAAGGTAGCTTCCTTTCAAGTCCTTTCATCGATTTTTTCACTTGTACGTATACCGTTACCCTACATACCTTTAACCTCCGTCCATGGAGAATATATGTGGTTTGCGAACTATACATTTATCCTCGCAGCATCAGAGTACAAAGAGCAAACATTTATACGATGCAAATCCGTCATACTATGATAGTATACAAGGATTAATACAACAAACTGTACAGAGTCATTAAACCCATTTGTGAACTTTAAACTGTTAAGGATTTTTGAAGATTATATTTTCATTTACTTAAGCAGGGTTAAGACCAATTTTATTGACAACTGTTATTAAAATTGCAAAAGTATCAAACCCGCAGATTATTAAATTATTAAAATATCATATTATCGGATTATCGAATTATCGAATTATCGAATTATCGAATTATCGAATTATCGAATTATCGAATTATCGAATTATCGGATTATCGAATCATCTTGTTATCAAATTATGGAATTATCGAATAATCGAATTATCGAATTATCGAATTATCGAATTATCGAATTATCGGATTATCGAATCATCTGGTTATCAAATTATGGAATTATCGAATAATCGAATAATCGAATAATCAAATTATCGAATTATCCACATATAAAATTGTGAAACTGTGAAATTGTAAAATTGTAGAATTGTAAAATTGTAAAATTGTAAAATTGTAAAATTGTAAAATTGTAAAATTGTAAAATTGTAAAATTGTAAAATTGTAAAATTGTAAAGTTGTAAAATTGTAAAATTATAAAATTATAAAATTACCAAAGTTAAGAATTACAAAACTATTGTTCCTTCCTGAAACAATTTTGTTTTTTGTCACATATTATTTTTTATTTATTAAATATTTAAAACTCAGGTGTCTTGTTCTAATGAGAAAATCCTGTGATCCTAAATTTGCTTAAATGTGCTCTTGAATTATTAATAACGGTCACAAGAATGAAAGAAAAAGTTGAGATTGTACATATTTAAATATAATATCTGGTACGTGTGTCCATACATCAGAGAGTTCTTCAATTTTTCTCACTTTTCTATGAAACTGATATTATGATTTCAGCTACAGTTTTTCCCACATATCGTGAGAAAATGGTTCTGGCTGAGATCTTGAAGTAAATTAGACTTCGTGATCGAGAGCTGTTTAGGAAAGCCGGGAATGCAAATCATATAAATTCTACTCTGTTTAATTCAATACTTAATAACATGCTAATTGGTAGCTGGGATAAACCTTTAATGCGGGACGTTGGTTTAAATTAGATTCTAATGATAAAAATGTTTTATTAATTATCCTGTACATTGTTGCAGTTGTTCCCAATTTATTTAATAATTATTTACTGTTGCATTGTTACCTTTTCATGGAATATTAATAAATCAATTAATCATATCTATTACGATTAATTATCAATCACTATTAATCACTGATTGCATTAATATGAATATAGCAATCATTGATTATATTTATATACTAATTATATTAACATTAATATATTAATAAAAAATTATGTGTATGTCAATACATTACATTAACTAGAATGTAAAAGAAATAAAAATTTGCAATAGTGTTAATGTTTTGTTAATTACCTAAACATTTTTAATAAAATCGAAAAATTACACAACCTTTTTTGATAACAATTCCTACTATTTTATTTATGCAAGTTGATGTGAAATTAATTTTATTGGAACCCAGAGTTGAGAATCACTGGTAATTCTGTTGATACTCCAACTTTCATGTATCGAATTAAATATACCAATCAACGGTTTGAATAAGTGTTCTGCAGTGAATGTAAGATAATAAATATTAAATACCTTTAATATCAATAATTTCTCCATTATAACTTCGCAAACTCTATAAACATACAACCATACAACTGATTGGGAAATGCATTCAGTTACTTTTGAATAATTGGTTTGACAATTATGTGGAGATACAGAAAATATAAGGTATATACCTCTAATTACTTTACTGAAATTAATTTTTATAGTTTTTAATAAATTGTCAGAACATTACAGTAAGTATTAGGTTATGACATATATAATATAATAATTATTATAACACACTATTCAAAACTATGTAAAAATTAATTTTTTAATTTTTAAGATAAGAAATTTAACAAACTGCAGTATTAATATTAAAGTTTGTTAAGACAATAATTACAAGTGTGACTGCGTCGAGTTATGGCAATTGTGATGTATGTAATATTTTTATAAGCTAATAATTATGCATTTGAAATTGTTCATTTTAATATATCGTTGAGTTATACCAAACTTTACTTGCGACAACAAATACTGAAATTATTTAAACAAAAAGAGACACAAATTTATATAATATGGAGAACACAGTGGTCACATCCGGTTGAGTAAAGATAGTCGAAGCAATGGAAGCAAAACCATGAAAACTGTTGCGTATCAATCCCACGCATCTGCCATAACGCTTTGATCACTATGTCAAGTCCATATAAAACCTGTTATTTTTATACTCGGTAGCTTTTATTACGGAACACGTTTCCGAATATCCCGAAAATGATATATAATTAACTCTTTGATATATATTCACGAATATCTTTCACTTCTACGGCTTTTAAATTCCGCCGGATATTAAAATATTACTAATATCACTATATCTGAGAGTAAAAATTTATATAACTTTCAAAATTAATTAACACCAAGATAAGAAAAATAATTGCGCGAAAATTCAAATATCAAAATGACGGATCGATCGATATCCCGTAATACAAATGTATTTACATTCAAAATATTAAGAATATAAAGATATTAATCAATTTGAACACATTAATGTCCGTATATTAGCCTTAAAATTCAACGACCTGACAAAGTTACTCTGATTTTCATTAACGATGCCCTTTTCGCTGAGAAATGATCGCAAAAGCGACTATTAAACCATGAAAACGAAAAAATGTAAAAGAGGAGTAACATTCGAGGGATATATACAATTAGAACCGTAAGGTAGTGAAGCAATATCGCGTGCCTAATTTGCATACAAAATTGAACACTTCAGATGAAGCGGGATCCTAACGGGGAATTAGCGTCTTTCACGGGGAGCAGCTTGAAAATGGAGTGCGCCATGATGCTGGCCGAACAGCTTCATCTTTGTGGATAGATTGCTCGAAGATAAAGTTGCGTCTACTATATCTTATCTCATGAAGTAATTAATATTATGATACCATTACGTAAGGAAAATCTAACGAGTTCACAGTTAGATACAATATTAACTTTTATGCCATATCGGCGAATGGGCAAATTCTCAATTATTGAATTAGGGTGTCTGTACATATATACACAACGTCGAACGTTGTCACATTATGCATGGCATACAAAATGTTAAAAAATGATAACCATCGTGTAATCAGTGTACGTGTCTGACGAGTTGGCAGATGAATCAATACCAAATTCATTGCTTTCTACTGCCAACTTACCGAGAGTGCATAGTACGTACAGTTATGATGATCATATTTAAATCATAGGTTCATTTACAGAATTGTTAGTATATTACATAGGAATGTTATAATTACATTTGATTTCGGTAACCTAATATGAAAAATACGATACAGTGATCGATAATAGTTATGTTCTGATAAGAAGTTGTTTATTGGGTATAGTACAAGTGAAAAATTACTTTAATTGAAATGCTGATTAAAAGGCATGCTCATTCAAATTATAGAGCAATGGTATGTTTGTGGAATTTTTTAGAGATAAAAGAATAATGGGATATAAAGATTTCGAGATACGGAGATTTTGGTTTATAAGGATTTGGGGATATAGGGATTTGGGGTCATAAGAATTTGGGACATAGGGATTTGGGATCACAAAAATTTGAGGCATAAGGATTTCGGATCATTAGAATTTGGGACATTGGGATTTGGGATCATAAGAATTTGGGGAAATAGGGATTTCGGATCATGAGAATTTGGGACATAGGGATTTGGGATCATAAGAATTTGGGGAAATAGGGATTTTGGATCATGAGAATTTGGGACATAGGGATTTGGGATTATAAGAATTTGGGGAAATAGGGATTTTGGATCATGAGAATTTGGGATCATAAGAATTTGGGGAAATAGGGATTTCGGATCATGAGAATTTGGGACATTGGGATTTGGGATCATAAGAATTTGGGGCAGAGGGATTTGGGATCATAAGAATTTGGGACATAGGGATTTGGGATCATAAGAATTTGGGGCAGAGGGATTTGGGATCATAAGAATTTGGGACATAGGGATTTGGAGATATAGAGATCTAGGGCATATTGATCTCGGATATAGTGATTTCAAGATATAGAGATTTGGGATATAAAGATCTAGGATATATTGATCGGTATATAGGAATTTCGGAATATAGAAAATCAATGATACAGGAATCTGGCAGTATAAAAGTTGGACAATATAGTAACTTCGTATAATAAAATCCCTACGTGTAATTAAAAAATTGTTACATTGCTCACTCTTTAATGATGCACCCCCTACCTTCTACATATCCTGTCATATCACATTGCTTGCTAAAAACGTACAAAGTAAGAGTGTCAATATTTTCCTTGGTAAAAAGGTACCACCAAAAAGGCACAAATATAACGCAACAGCTCAAACCCATCACTATTTCCCTACAGTCAACGCTACACCTATCAGCGTGTAATATAACACTACCAAATTGAAAACGACGCATAAATTTCCAAACGCAGTACACCACCAGATAATTGCAAGACGTTTCAACGAATGCATCCCGGTAAATCTCAACCGAATATCCGGACGATTTGAACGCGAATCGCAGCTACCGTTCGACTCAACATTTGTAACAAAAAAATCCCAAAAGGACTAAAACTTACGTTCCCCCGTCGTTCACCAGCCAATACGACACGTGCGTCCCGCGATTTTCGAGGTGTCCACATATCCGTCGTTCTGTTAACACGGCACACACATGTGACGCGACGTATCGAGCAGCGTAGCCCGTATCCGATGAAATCACGCCGGTTAATATGTAGCGAATGAAAATAAAGGCAGCGGCCGATGTCAACGCGAGCGAACGGGTTCTCAGCCCCGGCTCGGCTTTCACCGATCTCCCGTGTCAAAAACACGCGAAACAACGAGCAGCCGCTACACCTACGCGTCCTGCAAGCGGCAGCAACAGCAACGGCCGGTCGAAGACACGACCGAACGCCGACCGCATCCGGTCGACCGAAACGCAGCCACCGAGGCCGCGGATCGTAGTCGAACCAGCAACGCAGGAATAAAACAAAGCGACCACGGTGCTAGCCGGTGTCACTTTCCGCTACCATAATACCCAAGCCCGGCGATATAATGAGAGCACTGCTGGTAGGATCGCGGCGGCGTCGGTACGACGTCCACTTCCGTCTTCGAGGTACGGTTCGGTAGCTGAACCACGTCCGGTACGACCGGGGACGATCGGTACACCAGTGACAGCAACGTTCCGAGGCCAGCTACGTAGCTGGACCGCGCAGACGCTTTAGGCCCTGGAGAACCGTGAAGCGACCGGTGAAGCGACCAATCCGAGCTCCTTATCGCTCACGACGTACCGCAGCCGATAGAAATGGAACCGTGTTGGTGTACACTCCAGTGCAACGTTCACTTACCTTCGGGTAACGAGACAACCACGGGGACCAGCCAACATCGGGTCTTTTCACGGTTTTTGGATTTATAGCGATGAAGGTGGTCTTTTCCGAATTTGGAGTCTGTAGAGTTATCGAGTTTTTGAATTCTGGCATTCGGAGATTCACAAATTTTAACCGGGTGCGTGTACACTCTCGTGCAATGTTCACTTATCTTGGGGTAACGAGACAACCACGGGGACCAGCCAACATCGGGTCTTTTCACGGTTTTTGGATTTATAGCGATGAAGGTGGTCTTTTCCGAATTTGGAGTCTGTAGAGTTATCGAGTTTTTGAATTTTGGCATTCGGAGATTCACAAATTTTAACCGGGTGCGTGTACACTCTCGTGCAATGTTCACTTATCTTGGGGTAACGAGACAAGCACGGGGAGCAGCCAACATCGGGTCATTTCACGGTTTTTGGATTTATAGCGATGAAGGTGGTCTTTTCCGAATTTGGAGTCTGTAGAGTTATCGAATTTTGAATTTTGGCATTCGGAGATTCACAAATTTTAACCGGGTGCGTGTACACTCCTGTGCAATGTTCACTTATCTTGGGGTATCGAGACAAGCACGGGAGCAGCCAACATCGGGTCTTTTCACGGTTTTTGGATTTATAGCGACGAAGGTGATTTTTTCAAAATTGTACTTTTGCAAATTCCTATGTTGCTAAATTCGGACATTTTGAAATGTGACCATTCCTAAGTCCTCACATTTTCAAATTTTCAGATTCTCAAATTCCTGCGTTTCAAAATCTCACATTCTCAAACACGCATATTTCTAAATGCTGACATTTTCAAATTGAACCATTTTCAAATTCCTAGATTTCCAAATATACACTTTCCTAACAGCATTCATAAATTTCCATCCTGCACTCCGTTCACCTCAAATATCAAAATCGCCACGTTCCTAAATTCCCATCCTCAAAAATATGAAAATCTGCACGTATCCAAATTCCCACTCTCCAAAATGTCAAAATCGCCACATTCTCAAATTCCCACCTCCCAAAATATCAAAATCGTCACATTCCCAAATTCCCGCCGTCCAAAATGTCAAATCATCCTTCAACGCGTCCAAATCCTCTCAAATTTCCAAATTTCTCACACTCCTTACAAACTTCTTTCATCATACACCTTACGTTTCAAATTTGCCAACTCCCCGCTTTTCTCATTGTGAGATGTAGAACAGGCCCAACTTACGAATTTCCACAATTCCAAAATTCCCGCCACGCTGAATCTGCGAATTCTCGAACTTCCGATTTACCGGATCGTTGAATTTCCGAATTCGCGAAACTCGTGAGTTCGATTAACGTCTCCGAACGGGAGCGACACTTTCAACCGAGTGTACGGCGATATACATAGACACCGGTATAGCGTGTCGGTTGTTTACCGGGCCCGTGTGGGGTCTGCGGCTTTTGCCGTGCGACTCCAACGAGAGAACACCGCGAACTCCGCTGTGTGGAGCAGTCCCCTCGGGATTGTTCGCGGAGTTTCGGGAAGCTTCGGCTTTCTTTGACTCGTACAAAGCGGGGGCGTGACTGAACGTAAGTATAGTAGACAGTAACTCTCCGTCTGCGGTGTCAACGACTTATCGTCGGTTGTTGGATTGCTTTTGATAAGATGATAAGATATTTTCGTCGAGTACTCGAGGATTAGGGTTCTGTTACCAAGCTCGGTATTCTGGAATTGTAGTTTTAGTATTGCGACGATGAGTAAGTGGATGTCTGAAATCAGGGAGTCTGGATAATTAGGGACTGGAGGGTTAGAGGAATTTGGGAGCTTATGTATTTAGAAATTTGTGCATTTGGCTAATTGGCAATTTAGGTGTTTAGGGATTTGGAGATTCGAAGACTTAATTAGTTAAGACTTAATTACTTAACGAAATAATGATTTTGGAATTTAAAGATTTTTGGGTTTGGTGATGTGAGGATTTGGGGAATTCGGGATTTGGAAGTTTGACGTTTTGGGGATTTGAAGATTTAGGAATTTGGAACTTTAAGTATTTGGGGATTTTAGGAATTTAGGGATTTGGAAGTATAAATATTTGAGGATTCACTGATCTGGAGGTTTGGGGAGTTCGTGAGTTAGGGATTTGTTTTTTAAAATATTTTGGAATTTAGCGATTTGGGGACTTAGATTTAGGAACTTGGAGATTTTGATGTGTAAATGTTTAGGAATTTTGGGATTTGGGAATTCCAGGATTTGCAAGTTTGAAGAGTCGGAGATTTGGTGATTTAGGGACTCGTTTCTTCAAGTATTTTAGAATTTAGAAATCTAACGATTTGTGGATTTGGGAATCTAAGAATTTATGGATGTGTGATCCTGTCATTTTTGGATTTAAAAATATACAGTTTTGATATTTATGGATTTGTTTCTTTCAATATTTGACAATTTAGAGATTTAGACTTTCAGGAACTAGGGAATTTATGGAATTCAGAGATGTGCGAAATTCTGGGATTTAAGAAATATAGGAATTTGTGAATTTAGGGACTAAAAATGTCGTATTGATATGTAGTATCCAAAGGTTTGGGGATCCGTAAATTAAATATGTATGAATTTGGGAGTGTACAAATTTGGAAATATAAAAACACAACAAATTGGGAACTGTGAGATTGAAGAATTGCGAAACATTAATTAGTAATTCTGAAAGTTTATAAAAATGAAACCTCCATGAATCTTTTAACCATTGACCTTAGGTGACTCATTATCGTATGGTTTATAATCATATCGAATATAAATGTTACAGAATTCTCTTCTCAAGTTTCGTTTTGTTTCCTTTCTCGTGTTCGCAATGAATCACATGATCGGTCATCTTTCCCGGAACAATGCAGTTGAAGGATGATTATCGTTAATTACTTGTTTTTTATTCTTGTCTCTTTCTAACGACGATACTTTAAAATGCAGTATCATAAGACAGAAGGAAATGGGAGCAAAATATGATGCATATGCAGAAGGAAAAATGTTAAACCTAACCTCATTTTTATTACGATTCCATGAATCATTGACATAAATAAATTCCTTGTTAATTTCAATGCCATTTTTCTTGCAACACGAAATACTTTTAGAGAAAAACTTATTCGCAAGACACTTTTGCCTTGCACATTTGTGCAAGGTTATACAAGTTCCAGTGACATTACATGTAGCAATTAAAAAGTGCGTTTCCTAACACATGTAAGTACCACTAGATCTTTAATCTATGATCAAGATCGTGTATGTTCGTATCAACGTTTCAATAATTTATATCGAGGAACGCTGCTGTCTTTTATTCGATATTCAACACCGCGTACAAAACAGAGAGATTAATGTTCGTAATAAGAAGAATTTATGGTTATTTCAACGGCAGGGTCCCTGGAACAACATAAATCTTATAGCCCCCAGGATTTATAAATCATTTCAAATCCCCAAAATCGCTGAGTTCGTTAAACTCCCGAAATTTAAGGATATCGACGTGTTTTACAGTCTCCAGATTCCCTAGAATTTTTTAAGTTTCCGACATTCCTCGAGTAACTAGAGTTTCGGAAATTTCAAAGGTTCCTAGTATCGTAGAATCCCCAAGACATCTGGTTTCCCCACATCACCATAGGAGGTCTTAAAATTCCCTGAGATCCTTAAAATCTTGAAGGTTTTTAGTATTTCAAGGGTCTCTAAAATCTCTAAGATCCCTAGGAATCCAAAGATTTCAAAGGTTCCTAGTAAACTTAGCGTCCATAGAATCTGTAAGGTCCAATAGTGTTCCTAAAGTCCCTAGGATCTCCTGGGACTCCTGAAATATCAAAGATCCCTAAGATCTCTAAGGATTCTAGTATTACGAATCCCTGGACTCTCTAAGGTCCCTAGAAATCTACAGATTTCAAAAGTTCTATAGTATTCCTGAAGTCCCTAGGACCATCAAGGATCCCCGAAATATTAAACATGTTTCAGACCTCTAAGGTTTCTAGTATTCCTAGAGTCCCTGGAATCTCTAAGGTGCTTAGAAACCCTGAGATTTCAAAGGTGCCTACGAACCCTAAGATTTCAAAAGTCCCTAGTATCCTTAAAGTCCATATGATCCCCAAGGCCTCCACTGTCTCCAAAAGCCCTTAGGAATCCCTAAGGTTGACTAAAATATATAGGATTCATAAGATCTCTAGGGTCCCTAGTGTTCCTTGTCATCTTAAGATTTTCAAGGTCCCTAGTATTCCTAGGATCTCTATCACTCGTGCAAACTGAGTACAAAACGTGATTACTTTTATGTATTATAATAAATACACAGAACTTTTTTACCTAGAGGAGTATCTTCACTATGAAACTAGATTGTTAAGAATCCTACGCTAGATTTCTGTGTTCCCCACAGTTTCTAGGATCCTGATAGAAGGTTGATCGTAGAAATGATTCGTGAAACGGTAAATGCGTTATTCCGCAAGAAGATTTTATTTCAGGATCGAACCCATTACGATATCTTGATTCCTTAACGAGAAAATAAAAGGAGAGCTCGAAAGCGGTATTTAAGTAATGACTTCCTAAATTTGCTATGGCTCATCGGCTCGCGGATACACAGAGATACTAATGGCAATGATTCTCGTTCAGGTTAACTCCGATTGCACTAATACGCATCTAATCACGGTAAATCCTTTTACAGGTAGAAGCAGGAAGAGTGGCTCTGTCGCGATTTCCCGTAAATGGTGTTCTTACAGAAGGAAACGTGTATCCGGTTATCCGTTCTCCTATACGAAGATAATCTGTTACGTCGACTTTTGTTAATAAAATTCATTAGCTCTCCACGTTCGAGCATTTTAATTAGAATTAACGTTTAAGCGTAACCGATTCTTCAGCATTTCGATAATTTTATTTGTAATTCATTTTGACCGACTTTACTTTGTAATTTACTATGGTTAATGTATTTTTGTAATTGATGTTTATTAATTTTTACCTGTATCCAGTTTCTATCGATCATTATCTGTTATTAATTTTTATTAAAGTTTATTTATAATCAGTCTTCATTGATTTTTATTTGTTATTAATCTTTATTCGAATTTTACTATAATTAATTTTTGTTGATCTTCATTTCTAATTAATTATTGTTTATAATTGATTCTCATTCATTTATACTTGTGATTGATTTCTATTGATTTTCGTATGCAATTACATGTTATTGATTTGTATAATATATGATGATATATTATACGTAAAATAATATATAATCGTATACTATACGATCAGTTTTTATTAACATCAGTTTGCAATTGATTGTTATCGATTTTTATTTATAATCAATTTTTATTCGTTTTTTTTATAACCGGTTTTTATTAATATTTGTTGACGATCAATTTTTATTCACTTTCGTTTGTAATTGACATTTGTTACTTTCCCTTGCAAATTATTTTCTGTTAATTTCAATGGTATAATTTGCAAAATTAAAAGTGTCGTTGACAATTGATTATTAAGAATTATTTTTTACGAAGTCTATAAAATATCATCGACAATTTTCAGGTAGAGATTTCATTCTTGATCGACCGTGTAAAATACCATTAACAAATTACAGGTAGGGATTTCATTTTTGCACCACCGCATGCCGAAATTCTCCATTTTCTCGTGCATATTTCTAACGATACATTCATACATCGACCGACTTCCAATTAATTGCATCCTCCTGTTCAAAGTAAAAGTAGAATACGGTATCAAAGTCGATGACAAGTTTTCAATATATTATCGAGGAAACTAGAGCAGGAATGCCGATGATCGTGTCTACCTTCAACTCTGTCATTGAAACTTCACGCAACATAGAACAATGACTTTCCCATCGTTAATGCAATTTAATTATTGTACGCATAATAAAAGCCGTGTAATTACGTGCACTGCATACGGTCTTCTGCCATAAAACAGGGAATCATCCGCCGTGCGATACTCTTCGTTCACCATTGCACTTTAATCGGATATGCAAATTAAATCAGTCAATTACACGACTCATTTAACCTGTAATATTGAACCTGTACGTTTACTTACAATTTGCGCTTAAAAAACAGTAACATTTTGTTTCTAAATACCGCTTTATTTAATATGACTCTCCGCGAGCATACACTGACTAGGTTATGCGCGTTTATTTGCCTAGGGAAGTTTTGTAGGTGCTAGAAACACGTGGATCCCTTTCGATAACTTGAATACAACTTAACGAACACTAACAGCTTCCATAAATTCGCCGGCGGCAATATAACGGGAGTGCACCGCAGCTTATAAAATTCTGACTACTTTCTTTTTTGCGGAAAGCGGAAAAAGTGGCACACATATTCAATTTTTCATACGTGTCAAATGCGTGTGCCTGTCGGGTCACAAAAGTGCAATCAACGTGCGGACGTCGGATGTCCCGTTAGTCAACCTTAAGGTTTAAGGTTCGTTCCTACGTGTACAGCTGTGTACTTGTAAGTCTAATAAGATGGTTTTATTCGGATATAAAAATTATGTTAAGTTATCGTCGCAGAAAATGTGACACACGAAGTACCCCTTGCGCTCTCTATGTTGCGTTATATGTAACGAAGTAATGATTTCGGAATTTAAAGATTTTTGGGGTTTGTAATGTGAGGATTTGGGGATTCAGAGATTCAGTGATTTGGATCTTTAAGTATTTAGGAATTTAGGGGTTTTGGAATTAAAAAATTTTTGGGTTTGGTGATGCGAGGATTTGGACGTTTGGGGATTTGGATCTTCAAGTATTTAGAAACTTAGGGATTTTAAAATTCGAAGATTTTTGGGTTTGGTAATGTAGGAATTTGTGTACTTGAATATTTCAGTATTTAGGAATTCATGGATTCGGGAATTTGAAGATTTGGGGATTTGAAGAATTAGGGACTTTGTGATTTAGGGACTTGAGGATTTTGATCTTTAGGTGCTTAGGAATTTTTGGAATTCGAAGACTTTTGAATTCCGCGAATAAGGATTTGGGGTTTGAAGATTTACGAATTGAGATGTTTATTTAGGAAATATTTAGGAATTGATGGATTTTGGAATTTTAAGATTTGGGGATTTGATGATTTAGGGATTTGGGGATTTTACCCAGCTAAAATATTCACAAATCACAAGTTATTCTTCGAGCGTATCGCTCCTTTCTCTACCCAGAATGTCACGAAATTCAAATCAGACTGAGATTCCCGCGCTGGAGCCACCGACGTCCTCCGCGTCGCGTCGCTCTCCCGAAAACCTTAATTTCGTTCATTTCTGCCCTTATATTCGCAAGTTTAGAAACCTTTCTGAACTCGACACCAGAGTGTGTACGTGCACATAAATATTGCCAGTTCCTAGGCCCGTGTGAAAGCGCCATTCCATTCGACTCCGGCTATAACGCTACGACACACAGAAAGACGAGACTCTCGTTCGCACGGGGGGTCACAGCTAGCCCCGAGGGAGCAGTCATTGACATTGAGAGAGAGAGAGGGAGAGAGAACGTCGAGAAACGTGACTAATATCGTGGTGCTACCTCTATATGGAACCTTTTCGCATTTTCTATTCCCGTCCATAGCCACCTGTAGATTCACGTCGATCACGAGACCTATCTGAATCTCGTGCCTAACGCGACCATAATGGATCCGCTGCATTTGCACGATCACAAACAATTATGTGACATTGCTTCAGAAGAAATAGTTAGACGTATAAAGGAGGAAATAATAATGACGGTAATAACTGCAACATCAGATAAATTACACGGTGGAGCAAGATTGAAATGTACAGACACATTGTCTGAACATTCGCCTAATTACACGCTCGTTGGCGCCACCGAGGCTGGGGGAAAAAAACAATCGCGGGCCCGAGATGCTACAGAATGGAGCAGCGATTTTGTAATCGCTGTTGCCCGAGGTTCTAGTCCCAAGCTCCGAATTTCAGAAATTTTCATGTTTTAAAACTTAAAACTTTTAGAGTTCTTATTTCTCAAAATCGTTAAGGCCCAAAATTACGACGTTCTTAAAATTTCTAAGTCTCAAATTCCGAAGTTATAAAACTTCAATTTTCCACAAAACAGTGGTTGCAAAAGTCTGATGTCCTAAAGCTCTCAAATTCCAGTACATTACAAGGTCTCCTGAAATTTCAATGTCCCTAGTCCCAAAGATAAAAAATTCCAAATTCCTAACGTCCCAAAAATATAAAGTCCAAAAATACTAGAAGGTCCCTAGGTTTCAAAAGTCTCGAAATTTCAGTGTCCCTAGACCTAAAGATAAAAAATTCCAAATTTCTAAAGTTCCAAAATTCTAGAAGGTCCCAAGGTTTTAAAAGTTAAAAAATTTCGCATTTCTGAAACCCGAAGACCAAAATTCCAAATTTCAAATTTTCGAACCCCCACCTAAAGCCCTACACATCCGAAAATTTCATACTTTCAAATCTCGGAGCTCTAAAACATCATACTCCCAATATCCCAAAATTCTAAACTCAAAAATTTCGCAAACCCCCATGGTCCCAAAAGTTCTAAAAGCTCCGATACCCTAAAGTCTTTAAATTCGAAAGTATCGATACTCTAATAAAGCAAACACACCCGAAATCAGCTGTCGATCACTGTATACCGTAGCCGCAGTTTAAGAATCTCTCGAAACGAAATATACCTTGCTGTGTTTATAAACAACGACCCCGTCACGTATCGGGCCCCAAAATTTTTGAACGCACCGCTTCAAGAAGCGTACCGAACGATCATACAGTGACGTTCAGCAGGTTCCGATTCGCTTAGCTGGTACAGCAGTTCTGTACACCGCTAAAACAGGTTTCTCGCGAACTCGCTGCAGACGGTTCAGTATTCGACAGTCGGTCCGCTGGTTCGTGTATCGTCGAGGCTCATTGCCTCGAGCGACGTAGAAAGTATAACGTAAATGACTCCGATAAACCGCTCGCGGTAGGTAAATAAGATTTGTCCTCGAAACACGTTGCTCGTCGAGCACCCACACGCACGATACACAAGAGTCTCGCTATCGGAGCCCAGCACGGAAACACCTGACTAAATGACATTCTAACGCGACGATTCGACGTTCCATCGGCCATGCCTGGGAGCGAGTATCGCGCGAGACCACGATGGAAACACCTCGCACTTCCAGAACTATCACCGATATATTCCCCTATCGTACATTTATCCGTACGGTCCGTCCAGTGTTAGTTCGGCGACCATGCAGAAGGACAAACCATGCAGAAAGAAGCGTCGAACGTACCCTTGCTCCTCTTCGCCGGTGGGTCCCTGCTGCGCCATGCGAAACACGTCCGTAGTCGACATGGTGCTCCGGTGATCGCCGCTCCGACACTCGATCACGGATCACATATCGACGTCACTTAGCCCCGTTCGTTCATCCGACGTCGAGGATGCTACACCCCGATCGTGTCGCGCACTCTGCACTCCACGTGTGGACGCGTGTAGGCGTGAAAAAAGCAAAATTAATTACGTGCCCAGGTTGGCTGGCGCCCGTCAAGGCTGACACCGGTGCCCGCGCCGCGCCACACTCGAAGGTACGCGGTGTGCAACAGGTTGCTCTGGTGTCCCGGCTTTTCCACGATCCGCGACCGTCTACCGACACGTTCGATCGAAAAGCGATGAGGAACGAGTCACAGCGGCGACCAACTCGCCGCCTCGGTCTCGTGTAGTGTCGCAGCGAAGCGAAACACGCCGCACCTCTGCCTCTGTTGCCGCTTGCTCTCTTCCTTCTACCTACCTGTGCACACGCACACCGACATTTTTCCTCGTACGTGGCTGTGTGCGAGACGCTCGCGGGACCGTACACGCTCGTTTCACCACGAAACGTGTTCCTTCTACCTGCTCGCACGCACACGCCGCCACGACGAGGTCGTAGGGATGCTCTTACCGCGATATAGCCTTTCGGCTGTGCCGTGGATACTTTTGATACACTGGCGTTCACTACGGTCGCGTGACGAGCACACGCACGGAATTTACCCGCGTGCGACTGTGTGCGAACAGGTTTCACGCGTACGTGCACGGACCGGGCTCGCGTGTGGATGCCCACGGGCAGATCGTGTTCCTTTCATTTGCATAGTGTCGCCAGTATGTAGAACTTACGCTTGGACCCGAGCGCGTATCACTTTCTTCGGGCAACTTTTTCATCTCCCTGCTGTCGGTGCCGCAGACAGAACGCTTTGCTGTCTTCTACGACCTTAGTTCTCCTGTTACGCGCGAGACATCCATATTCGGTAGCGAATCGTTGAGTAGGTGGAGTACATTTGAACCTTAGGTTAAAAACCTAAGCAGGTTAAAATACCCTAAAGTCTACCGTGGACATCGCTGCTCTGTGGCTGTGACGTAGAGTCCCCTGACGCGGTTCTACTCCCCACTATTCGTTCGTGTGTACACGCATACAAACGTGGAGGAAGTAGGGGGTCCCCTGAATCCAACTTCGGCTCCACTGGTCAAAGCTAGCCGTATGCATCAACGAACCCGGCTATACTTTCAAATGTATTTCCGTTTACCTGCGTGCCAGACGCACACCGATGTTTCCTTCTGTGTAACGGTTCACGCAGCCTAACAGCCATTCCGTTTGTAAAGACGTATTCGCGTTACTTTGGGCCCTGCGAGCCGAATCACAAAGAACGGTTTTCGACTGGTCATCCTTGTTTACACCGTGTACGTGTGTCTGTATACATATTCATACGAGGATAAAAACCTTCTTCTTATGTATGTATGTATGCAGATCGATCGCTCGGGGATACGTGGATCTTGGAGCACATTTCGATGTACACGGTACATAGAAACGAGGAATCTTTTTTGCGATGTAAACAGTTTGTACGAGTGACAAAAACATGAATGAAATATTATGATCTTTTTTGTCAAGTTCTACTGCGGAATTGCTCGCTCGGACAGTGACAATTCGAAGTTAATTTTAGACGGTTTTTTTTTAAAAAAAAAACGTATATTACTTTTTTGCTGTATACGTTTTGTGTATCGGTCACGTTTCACTTGGCTCTGGTCAAGGATTCGTTTGTTGCGTCGTTTAACTTTGATCCGATTTGAAACCGGGAGTCTTGCTCGCGGAAGGTAATTTGAAATATGAAAATTAAAATGAACAGATATAGTGTACGCATGCGTGTACAGGGCGGTTCATATAATACTGCATGCGACTCACGTGCACACTCCGGATGGAAGTGTACAGTCACGTAAAATGCATTCGATCGTAGCTCATTGACTATGCAGTAACTACGAGAAACAC
The DNA here is from genome assembly GCA_947623535.1 of Coelioxys conoideus. Classification (NCBI taxonomy): domain Eukaryota; kingdom Metazoa; phylum Arthropoda; class Insecta; order Hymenoptera; family Megachilidae; genus Coelioxys; species Coelioxys conoideus. The sequence continues at coordinate 7,701,212 of OX392451.1, read as the reverse complement.
TATTATGACAAGCAGTTTAGCAAATACAAGGTGAGTTCATAGGTTTTAAAGAACAAAATTCTGATACTAAACAGTGCATTCGGATACAACATACATATCCTAAAATATGATGGTGTATAAACGTGGAATACTGTAATTGATCCTCTTCAGAGTTATATGTAACTCAATTTATAAAAAGTCGAATATTTACTCGATGGAAGTAAATTAAACGCAAATCATTCGATTCTGGAGCATGCAACGTTCGTATTTCGCGCGCTTTTGGTTCTGCGCTTGCGCAACTCGTTTGTTCGAAGTTACTTATTATTTTGAGTTTACTCATAAACTTGTTCACTTGTCTTCAGTTTATAGTTTGAAATTTAATTAACTTAGTCAGGTTCATACATCCCGAGTGGATTGATTAAATTATGGATGCTCGATATGTATCATATTTACATTTTATATCTTATGGACGTCATAATATACAAGACGAATACATTAATGACGGAACTAAATGATGAACAATACAAATTATACTTTAATATACATACATACATATTTTACGTACGAAATCAATTTTTCTTCTATTAAATAATACTATGATACAGTCGTACATTTGACATAACCATAAATGAGCGATAAAATGGAAATAAATGTAAAAAGATATTAAAAAGTAGTGCCCTACACGATTTTGTTCGATGCTGATCGTTTACAAGATGATGTAACAGAATAATTTCCTTTTCCTTCGTGAATGTAAACAAACGAGGTATCTTACAACTGTGTATCGTTTAATGCAGTATTCGGTGTTGTTTAACAGTGAACTGGTCATTTAATTGTTTGCGCTGGTATATAAATCGGTGTTAGCGAAATATATGGCATCATAGAAAAATTCACATTAATATTACGTGAAGTAATAGTTGACAATGATCAGGAGCGGTATATTACAGAAACGAAAAGGGGACAAAGAAGATTAAAAATAGACTTTGCTTCTCACCACACTCATTCATTCGATTTAATGTCTTTAATAAAAATTTTAACCTCAAATTTTGTTTAACGAGGATCTCAGACGACTAACAATCATTGTCGATATTTCGATACTATTGATCCTAAATTTCTAAATTCATAAATATTCAAACTTTCGAATCTTCGAATTCCCAAACTTTTTAATAAGTTCACGAACTTCGGATTTCGAAATAAAGACAACGCGTATTGATCGTATGAGGTTCTCATTATACGCACAACCTTTCGAATCGCTCACTCTCATCGGCACTTGTACAACATTGACTTTCATATGTTGATAAGACTGTTTAAAGTTACGTTCCAGACATCTCCCCTACGACAATAATCTTACACATTACAATTGGACCAAATGTACGTCGAGTTGCAACATTTGTTTTACGCGATAAACCGGAAGTCATGACTACATGGCCCGTTGAGCTATTTCGATGCAACAGTGATATTTAAAACGCAGTTTCTTCGTTTCGTTTAAAATCAAAACGAAAATTTCCGTAAATTGTTGGGTGACGTTGAATGTTATAGTTAGCAGTATCATTAACGCATTGTATATAATAAGTTTGAATATAAAAAATAAATGAAGAAAGAAATACGAAAAGTATCCTGCTTTTATCTATAACACGTACGTGTTGCACATATAAAAAGTCTTATCTTAAAATAGAATATTTGTATACTTTATCAATCCTTTCATACGTCGTACCGTACGAAAATTTAACCTAACAGAATATAATAATATTCCTTGCATTATCGATTATCGTTTCGATAAATTTCAATTGTTTGTACAGACAAACCATGCTAATAAACATTGAGTTAATTTTTCCTTTTTTCAAATCTGTCACGCGTTTTTTGTATTAGATCTCTATGTTGTTTAGTTATATTCTAAATAAAAAATATGGAGTATTTATGCATCTCAAAATTGTAATTTTTTATGTAATGATGTATAGACATCATTTTATAGTTTAAAAATAATTTGATGGAATGAGACTGTTCAAATTTAACTAGGACGGGCCATGTAAACGTATCACAACTATGTATGTGCAATCATACATACCTACACATTCAACAAACACACAAATTCTTCTTGAAAATTACATTCATTAATCATTCTCGCACTTAATTAATCAAGCTACTTGTTACATTGCCTGCTTTGACACCTGACTTGATATTTTTCAACTAACCTCAAGTTGCAGCTTTATAATCGGCGAATGAACGTAAACCGAGAACAATCTCAAATGCTTTTAATGAATTCTGTAATTTAATGTCACATGATTAGAAAACATCTTCTGAGAGAAATATAAGAAACATTGTACTTAATGAAGGAATCTACTCAGGTGCCAGGAACAAGAACTGTTTAATTATCGAGATTCCGCTTTCGTTTTGGGAGGCCTGAAAGCTTTCAGTTTTTTAGCTTTCTTTTGCTTCGTAGCACTAGTACCCGACTGAAAAGCTTTCCAACTATCGACTCTTGATTGTCGAGATTCCTCAAAATTCTTTTGCCACTCACGCTCTAATGCAGCTTGCGCTTCCGCAGATAATTCTTCTTCTCGTTTCCTCTTACGTTGCTCTGCATCTCTGGTAGCCAATTCTCTCCTTCATAAAACAAATATTATTCATATATTGATAAATTAATTTTTTATTTGGTATCATTATGTGAATTATTGCATACCTTCTGCGCTCCAT